>PYAF01003910.1:1266107-1316603 GCA_007407185.1 Glycine tomentella | reverse complement strand
ATGTTATCTTATTTTTCATGTTTTTTTTTTATTTTTACTTTTTATTTTCCTTTCTCTTTCTTTGTCATTATTTTTTATCTATCACCTATGAATATCAATTAACTTAGATTAAAAGTGTTGTTGATGTTGATATTGAATTAAAAAACTTGTATAATTATTTGATAAATAAATTTTTTTATTGACTTTTATGGTGAGAAAAAAAAAAGGTCATTCTATTATATTTATGTTACCGTTCTATTATTTTTTAAATAATTTTATATTAGATAATTTATTTTAATTATTATACTAATTAACATAATAAAAATATAATGTCAATATCTTAAGCGTAAAAATCATGTTCAATTTGTAAAAAAAAAAAAAATGTAAAAGCTATAACTGATGGTTTCTAAAAAGATGTACATATAAATGTTGTTATTCAATTTGGCATAAGAGGAACGATAAGGTTTGGGACAACAAATGCCACCTTATTTAGTTGTTATTCAACAAGGTGATATGTTGTATCAAGATTTATCTTGTGCAGATTCCCACGCAACCACAGAATCGTGATCAATGGTTGCCTCCTCCGACAGTAGCTTTCAAAGTGCAATATAAATGTTTCCTTTTTTGAGATGGAGAACTGTACTGGGATCATTACGTTTATCAGGGATAGTTTGGGAGCGTTCATAATGGCTAAGGGCTAAGGTAGATTGAAATCAGCCTTGCGTTACAGTGCTGGAAGATGAAGCGTGGGCATTGTGGTCAGCTTTGAAGTTTGCCCCTGATGTATGCATGCCTCATGAACAATATCTACTTAATACTTTGAATCTGATTGTGAAGTCCTGATAGATAAAGTCAGTGGCAGAATTGAGGATTCCTCGGAAGCTGGAGTGCTGATTAAGAAGTGTAGAAGGATGTTGTTAAGCAATCAAACCTTTTCATTTAGGTTTTGTTAGAAAACAAGTCAACGTTGTTTCTCATAGCTTATTTAAGGTGACACCATCTCATACTTGCCTTCATTATTATCATCGTATTGTCTTTTGTATTGCTGAATTGATTTTTTCATAATCTTATTAATGTAAAAAAAAAAGAAGTAGTATATATATATATATATATATATATATACATACAAAATACGTACATAATAAATGAATTGATTTCATGCATTTTAAATGTGTTTAAACACACATTTAAATATGCCATCAAAAAAGTAAAGTAAACATTAAATAAAAAGATACACCAGGTCAGTGACAATTTTGCGATTAGTGCATTAGTATTATTTAAGGTTAGTTTTTTTCCTTCTTAATAAAAACAAGAGGTTTATTTTGTTTTATTTATTTTTTCAAAAGAAAATAAAGTTGTTGCTTCCTGCACCCTTTTCAAAATGTTTTTTTTTTACCTTTTGGATTCTAGTAGCCAAAATCATGTTGGAAGTAAAAAAAGGGAGTGCAGGAAGCAAATAAGAGGTGCAGAAAAGAAAAACTGGGACCAATGAAACCCAGGCCCAATCCGGAAAGGAAATTGGGGTATTTGAGTTTACAGGGTAAAAAAGAACAGAGGCGAAAGTTTAGTTGAAGCGTTGTGAGATCGATGGGAAGCAGATTGGGAAGAAGGGTGGTGCAGTTCGCGAACCTCCCCATAAAGCTTTTGATGCCGAACAGCTTCACCAACATCCAAGAAATCGCCCTGAAGACCATCCCTTCAGCGACGAAGATCGAGATCAAGCGCGTCCTTGAATCCCTCTACGGCTTCGACGTCGAAAAGGTCCGAACCCTCAATATGGAGGGCAAGAAGAAGAAGCGTGGCGGCTTGTTGATCGCAAAACCCGATTACAAGAAGGCTTACGTCACCCTCAAAACCCCTCTCTCCGTTTCCCCTGATCTCTACCCAATCCGAATCGTCGAGGAGGACAAGAAGAGGATCAACAAGCAAGCCAAGTCAAGCGTCGTCGAGGAGGATGAGGCCCACACCAAGGCCCATCATCACTGGCTCCATGACCGCAACGAGGCCCAACAACCCTTCAGGGCCCAGAAGCACGGACGTTCGGGCCGGCCCGAGGGCGCTTCTAATGCTAAGTTTCCCTGGTCTAGCATGAGGTCTGGTGCTAGGTAGTGTTGTTCTTGTTCTTGTTGTTAACTCATTTGAGCATAATAGAAATGTTGTGAAGGGTGGTTCACTGGATTTTGTTTATTAGTGGTGGTCATTGTGCCTTTGCTTTTAAAATGAAATAATTGTTTTGACTCTAAGATGATGCCGTGTTTGACCAGGACACAGTTATGCTAGAATTTCCAACTTGATTCAGTGAATTGCACCTTGCTTATTTCGGTCACCAACTTTGATTTTGTGAAAGCATTTGAATTTGCGTATGTGAAATTCAGTTATGGTTTCACTTGAGAAAAACATGCTAAACAGCTTCTGGTGATCCAGTATGCAGCTTCGTATATTTCAGACTTTGTGACAAGGAATATATCATTTCCCGGCTCTACATGTTGAAGGGACAGGTATTCAAACTTAATGATACACATCCATCATGGTCTTAACCAACAAGCTGCCTTGATTTGTAGCTTCAGTGGCTTTAAGTTGCAGGGTAGCTATATTATTCTTGAAATTAAAGCTGCCAAAGTATTATCACGATATAGCTGCATAAGTAGCATAAATGATGTGAGGTGTGACGGGTTTCACTAGATTTTGTTCATTAGAGATGATCATGTGAAATATAATTTTTGACTCTTATAGGCTTGTATTAGCAGGACATAATTATGCTAGAAAGTAGCAGACTAGCTGCCATTAATGAAAGAAAGCATGGTTGAGAATGATAACTGCTACTATGAATTGACTTGTTACTATCCATCTGTGCCACTATGTTGACCATTTGCACTTGCGTCTCTAATGGTTTTTGTTTATTTATCAGATATCATAAGTTATTTAGTAACGCTTTTGAATTGTGATAATTGGATACTTCTGGTTGAAGCTGGTGGGAGAAACTGGTAGACTAAATTGCCACTGTGCTCACAGCTTATTGTTTTAAATTATTAGTGAAAACATACTCTTTTAAATATTTAGGTTATTTTTAAATATTTAGCTTATGTTTGGCAAAACTAACTGAAAAGTTATCTGAAAGATGGAAAAATTAGTTGGTAGTTAAACGCTGGTTAGTGGACTGAAAAGTTAGTTTATTAAATTTGAAGTGTTCGACAAGATTAGTTGGTGAAGTAGTTGAAAATTTTTAAATGATACAAAATAATAAAATTATGATTTATTTTAAAAAGATAACAAGGGAAATGAATAAATATATCGAGAAAAAAGTGGAAAAAAAACATAAAAGTTAGAAGTTAATATTTTAAAAATTGCTACAAGCTAATGTTTTAAAAAATGTTAGAAATTACTAAAAAAATTTATTTATCAAACAATCAAATAAGTTTTTCAATTAGTAAAAAAAATTTAAAATTAATTGAAATATCTTGTCAAATATAATCTTACCATAAAAGTCGATGGAAATATGAGAACAGGTAATAGGAAAAGTAATTTAATGGAAATATGAGAACAGGTAATAGGAAAAAAGTCGATGGAAATATGAGAACAGGTAGTAGGAAAAGTAATTTAATGGAAATATGAGAACAGGTAATAGGAAAAGTAATTTAATGGAAATATGAGAACAGGTAATAGGAAAAGAAATTTAAAATTATTAAGGACTATTTTTGAGCAATAAACAAGAGATTAAAATTTAAAATTTGGCAAAAGTTACAAGAGACTCCAAATCAAAACCTGAATGAAATAATTAAGAGACCAAATATTAATTTAACCCGTTTTTTATTTTAAAAAATTGTGTCTTTCAATATTTTTGTTCTACAATATGAAAGGATTCAAATTTACACTTATATTCAATTTTCCATAAGAAAATTTCCAACTCTAGGTAACTTTGATGGGTATTCGCATTTTTTATTCTTCATTGATTTTATGAGATGCGCATCACAATTCACAACAGAGGAGAAGCTGCTTATGCATTAAAAAAATATATTTGACGTGATTTTATTGGACATGCATATTTAATGCAATATAACTATAGTCTATGATTATTTAATTATGCAATTATAGACTATTATAAAAAATATATATATAGACTATTATATTAGTATATAATAAGTGATTTAATTTTTCTAATAATTATTTTAAAAATTATATTAATGGTGATGTGATGACATTTTGTTGCAAGAAAGCGTAAAAACGTGGTTATCAAAACTGGATCATATCGGCCAATTCAACCAGAAATCGGTGGGTTGTCTAGTCTGATCCCAAAATTTGGTGGCTAATTGAATCAAAAGAATCGGCCATGAACTGTTAAAAATTCTAAAAATAGAAAGTTTGAGGGTTTAATTGGTTCAATGAAATCTCTAATTTTATTATTTTTTTAACAAAAATTGGAAAATGATTTCATTTTAGCTTCTCTTTTTCCTTTACTTTCCCTCAACCATGCACATACCAGTAATTACTAATTATATCAATTACTTTTAGTTGTATTTGCTATTTTTAAGAGAGTTGTAGTTGGTAATGAAATTTATTTGTTGTTGTTGAACTTAAATATTTTTTATGCATTAGATTTGTTTTTATATATAATTTACTTTTGTTATGTTATAACTTTATGACACCTTTAAGTGAAATTTTATTTTTAAATTATAAACTTATGCGGATATAAGGTTGGGGGGGGGGGGGGGGGGGGGGGGGGGGGGGGGGGGATAGAGAAGATATTAAATCATAAGAAGGGACATAATACGGTAATCTATTTTTAGTGGTTTAGTTATATAGAAAAGTAAAAAGAAAGAAATAAAAAGAAATAACAAAGGACCCTTTTACCCTTTTCTAAATTGTGTTAAACTTAAAACAATGAATGAGAAGGAATAGGGGTCAATTCTAAGCAAGTTGGGGCGAAAATGGTCATATACAAAGAATGGGGTGTGGTAGTCGTCGTGGTTGGCGCTTTCTGATGCGTGTATAAAAGGCATTGTACTTTGAAATTGTAATTGGTGTTGGTCATCGTCAACTACATTTCCTCTCCTTCTTCAATTTTTGAATTTTTGTTCCTCCCTCAAAGTTTGAGAGATTCAGGTTCAGATCTCGATCAGATCAGTTCTGAGCCTATTCCGTGTTACACACTCTCAAGTCTCAAAAAACAAAATAAAAAATAAAATAAAAATGGCGACTGTGTCCCCTCGCGCCAAATACAAGCTCGTTTTCTTAGGCGATCAATCGGTCGGCAAAACCAGCATCATCACTCGCTTCATGTATGACAAATTCGATACTAATTATTAGGTCTTTATTGCACCGATCTCCTTTTTCTTTTTTCCATTTTTTTTATCATTCGAAGATTTCGTTGAACGATTATCAATTTCAAATTGACTAACTCCATTTCAATCAAGCTCTTATGGTTTTGGTTTTGGTTTTGATTTTGTCCGTTGATCTATTATTTCATCTCATCACGCCATTAGATGAAGCGTTTCCGTTATACATTAGATATGTTTCGTTTCGTGTGATTTTACTTTACGTAGATCAAGCTGAGCCAGAACTAGAGTGTTGTTTGGCCATTTTTGTGATTGTTCTGTTGTGAATTCAGAATAAAGGTGGAAAGTTCATGTTATAGATTGGTGATTTGTTTGTATTTTGTTTCGTTTGGGAAATAAACACCGTCTGCGATGATCTTTGCTGTGATTTTTTCAGACGTGTTTATTGCGCATGATTAGCACTTAATTAGGAGGATCAGAAGAGATAGGTATCACAGTTTGCATTGCAATGCACTCTCAGAGATACTTTTTTCTACTAATGATTTTTGTTTATGTAGTCTCTGGAGTATTAACAGCAGAATTTGATCTTAATGCAAGGTGTAATGAGAGAAAAAAACATAGAGTTTCATGTATGACAAATATAAGGACGTACTTAGTGCTTAATTTTATTTTAAATTATGAAACATACAATCAAATTGAAATCATTAAATTTGAACCTTAGCCGAGCTCTTATAATGCCGTCAATCATTTTGAACAGTGTTGAATTGTATAATTTAAATTTCAAATTATTGTTAGGTTGTTATAGTTTGTTTAATTTGTTATTATCTCGTATTATTAATTTCTCTCTTATAAAAAACATCATGTTGAGGAAAAATATATGAAATGAAAGTAGTAATTTATGCATATCTACTTTTTAACATGGTATCAGAACCATGGTATCTTCCATGAAAAAAATTATCTTCTATTATCATAAGAGTTTTTCTTCATATTCTTAAACTTTCATATCTTTTTTTCTCCTCACATAATCCACTTGTTATTTCTCCTCACTTTTATTATTCCAATTTATGCATATCTGATTTTTAACATGGTATCAGAACCTCATTTCCTCCATGAATGAGAGTCATGTTTCGCTGCCTTATTTTAATACTCAACTATCTATCTCCTCCTTAACTTTCACCTTATCTGATTCCTTTACAAATTATGATTAGTTATCATAAATTTCATTTTTGCCTCGCATAACCTTTGCGATTTTGGTTCCGTTTTGAATCCTTCTCGTATCCATTTAAAAGTCATTAATGTGAAACTCGTTGCATTGTTCTGAGTCCTGAAGTCTATTGACATGAATATGTGATTGTTCCGAATCCATTCTCGTATCTTAATTCTTCCTGCATGTATTCTATTTGAAGGTCATTGATGTGAAGTCAATTACATTGTTCTGAATCTTCATAGGTCATCCCTGAACTTATTTCTTCCCGGCTTGAATTCAACAAACACTAACAAGTGGATTGAGGAGGTGTGTACTTAGTGATGTTATTATTGTATTGGTTGGGAATAAAACTGATCTTGTTGAAAAAAGGTGAGCAATGAGTTTGTTAATCTGGTCAATGAAAATCCTTTTCTTGAAGGTTATATTATTAGTAAAATAACAAGTTTGCTAACTGGATATCTTCATCAAGTACCTTTTTTAACACTTAGTTCTTTTTTTTATATAGAATTTGTTTTCTATCTATTGTCAGAAGGGACTTTCCATATTGTTTGCAATAATTCTTGTTTTGTTTTTGCAAAATTTTGGCATAAAAAATAATTGATAATTGCTCAAGTTCTATTTGGATACTAAGACGATAGGAAAACGTGCCAACTTTTGTTGCTAATAACTGCATTGGTTAATTAAATAAGGAAAAATTAATCGTGTGGTCCTATACAAATTTTATCTTTTAGTCTTAAACTTAAAAATCATCCATTTTAGTTTTTGTACAAACACTTTTAGATTTTTTTTGGTCCCTGTGTTGTTAAACCTTTTAGTTATTGTCATTTTGTAACGGCAGGAATCAAAAGGAATACGAAAGTGTTTGTACAGTAACTAAAAGTGACTATTTTTAAGTGTAGGGATTCTTAAATAGTTTGGTTAGAAGTGGTTGGTTAAATTAATAATCATTTTGTCAATAAATTGATTATATAATACTCAAAATTCAGAATGACTAGCTAAAATTATTGTACATTGAAGTTGTTATCCTAAAATACATATTATATATATATATACTTAAATAATAAAAAAAAATATAGGGCATTGAGGCTTCCAGTAGTTTGCACATCATTTTTGCATTTTAACTATTGGGGTATTACTGTTTAAAGTTCCGTTGCAACTTCTAATGTCATTTTGATACTTAAACAGACAGGTTTCTATAGAGGAAGGAGATGCCAAGTCCCGTGAGAGTGGAATCATGTTCATAGAAACCAGTGCAAAAGCAGGCTTCAATATTAAGGTGAAATTAACGATTCTCCTGGTCACCTCATGTATTTTTCATTTATATCAGAACATGTGATAGGTCAAATTCTAATAGGCTATTGTTTCAGAAAAAATAAAAGGCAGTTAGTAGGGGTATAATTTATGAATGAGATACAGACACATTTTAAACTGTGGTAATTATTGTTTTATATTAATTAATAGACAGTTATTTTCTAAATGTGGTAGTTATTGTTTAGTATTAGGAGAAACAGAATTATTTTCTATACTTGGCAGTTATTTGCGGAATATAGTCTTATAGATATAGGAAAATAGAGCAGTTGGGGAGATGTGTTTCATTGTTTATGCGGTGTTGAAGGAGGAAACTCCTTGTTAGGGTAGTAGCCTATGTTAGCAATTCTGCAATTCAAATTCTGGTTAATTCCCGAATTGTTATAAATAAAATTCTGTTCATTCGTTACGCAATCTCAAGTCTAACAGGCAGGAATTTCAAATTATTGATCATTTATCTCTTACAAGTTTATCTTTCATATTTTTTGCATTTGTATAAGTTTATCATGCCCGTGTTATGTCTTATGTGAATCCAAAATTGCAGCCTTTATTTCGCAAGATTGCCAGGGATGGAAACACTTTCTTCTACAAAACAGGAAGACATGGTTGATGTAAACTTAAAACCCACCGGGAATACATCCCAGACAGAGCAGCAAGGAGGAGGTTGTTCTTGCTAAAGAAAGGCTATTCATAACGAGCCAATATAAGTCTGTTCACTAAGCACAGTCATGGAATTGGCTACTAAAACGGAAAGATACAGCTGAGGCAGACATGCTTTCATACAAATGCTCGACAGTGTTTAGTTGGGGGAGAGGAGTTTCCACTTTGCAGTAATGGTTTTTTATGTAAGATAAAATTGATAGTCATTTGTTTCATTTTATTTATTATAGAGTTAGACCCTTTATGTAAGAATGCACTTGCAGGTTATATACTTGTATAAAAATTGTATACTGGATCTGGATGACGTGAAGGAGGCATCACCTATTTTTAACTTGTTAGATGTTCAACTGGAGCTTTGTTGGAAGCATTTTCAGACAATGATATCATACTTGATTGCAGACACTTGACCTGTCAAAACTGCTTATATAACAAATGTAGTAGATCTAGATCTGTTCAATTCAGACAAAGTTCTAGAATTTTTTGAACTATAAACAAGGATACAATTGTATTAGACAGAATCTTGGTTTCACACAATGAGATCAGTTATTCTATCTTTCTGGCTTCCATAATTGACTCTGAAGGATGACAAAAATAAGATCACAACCACTCCACAATGTTCATTCCCTCCTGTATCTTCACTCCATCTTTGTTCGGTACATTTCCATTTAATGGTCTTAGTTTGGCTCTCTCGGCTTAATCATTAGATTGAACTGATATATGATTTTGGCAGATAATTTAATTAGCATAGGGAGTTTTAAGACAAATGCGACTATATTTTGTGCCAAATAACAGGTTCTATCTTCAACACCACAAGGAGCTCTATTACAATTCAAGGGGCAAGCTTAAATTAAACAAACAGAGAAGCTTGGAAATCTAAAAACAGGAGGTGTCAGATTTTGGAACTTCAAATAAGAGCAAACCCATCAGCCCTCTGCCTGACTCTCAATGTCAGA
Source organism: Glycine tomentella (assembly GCA_007407185.1). Taxonomy (NCBI): domain Eukaryota; kingdom Viridiplantae; phylum Streptophyta; class Magnoliopsida; order Fabales; family Fabaceae; genus Glycine; species Glycine tomentella. The sequence goes on along the minus strand of PYAF01003910.1, from coordinate 1,307,223 downwards.
TATATCAATACCAATGTTCCGAAACTTGACCTGCAGGGTAATTGATCAATTTAGCGAATGGTTAAATATCAAATGAATGAGAAAAGCCCCAACTGAAAAACAAAATGCCAAAGATAGACAACAGAAAAAATCAGTATCAGTTGGTAATTATTTCAGAAAAAGCATAAGATCTCTAGTTGGAGCTCAGCAAATTTTTACAGAATTATGTTGAATACAAATATCAAATTGCTGTATTAGACAGGGAAGCCAGTTATACACCTTATATAGTTACCTTAAAGGTACCCTGTCCTTAGATAAATAAGTACGTATATTACTTTCCATATTATAAGCATTTCTATATGACAAATCAAAGCCTGGAAGGATGGAAAACACAGATACTCAAGACTCAACTGAGTAGACCAGTCGCTCTGAAGCCATGCATAAACATAACACCTAAAACTTGATGTTTGACTCCTGTCTCCCCTAATGTTTAGCATGGGCAGTAGGAATGCTTTAAAGCTTTATGGAGGCAGACAGGGATGTAATCATCAAGAAATGATTTATAAATTTACCCGAGTTAATAACATCCTAGTGCTAGTAACATTGACTAGGAATGATTTTGTGAGCTTTTTCCTATGTTCAGATATCTAAAGTATTAAGCAGATTCAAAATAAGAACAGATATACTATTTAACAAATTTTAGTACATGAACTTAATTTTGTCATCATATATTAAAATTATCATTGAATTAATCTATCTTAGCATATAGTAGTGTTTTATTTTATATTTTTATTAGTGTGTACCAGGCCGCATTATTTTTTTTCTTAAACATTTTCTTCTAAAATAAATATTTTAGTTAGCAGTAAGCTCACAGGTCTAGTTAATGCAATCCTTTAATTAAATGATAATAAAGACAGAAAGACACATATTTAAGATTTTGATAAATCCATACGGCCATATGGACAGCAGCGATTCTAAATGTCAAGTTTTATTGTTCAATATACTAGAACTTACAATATTGAAAACAGAAGAGCAACTTTTCTGGAATCAAATGAGGCAGCACGCTTATATCTTCTCCATCTGTTACTTGGTAAATCATGTAGCTTCTCAGAGACTGGTTTATCTGTTCAAGTTACAAAATATGAAAGTTAAAAATGCATCTAGATCACCAATCTACTCAATTGTAGAACACAAAATTGTAACAGTGAGAGTCCAGCTAAACATGACAAAATAGGTGTAAGATAAAAGATAAGGAAATATCAAATTATATAGTACAGCAGATTATGAAGGCTTCTTGAAGTAATTAACCATGGCAAGCAAAAGAATTATGATGGACAATTTGAATTTTGAATGATACCCCCTTGTATCAAACTTATCTAATTCATAACTAGGGTATTTCATTTGTTTGCTCAATTGCATAAGGCAATGCCAGACAAAACCCACTTTATATTTTACTGCTTTGCTTTTGAGATGGGACAAGCAAACCTTAAATCTTGTAGTTGATTTACAGGACAAGTCAGAATGATTAAATTGGCTAAAAACATGTTTCAACTTTCAATTGTGTTTAGATTTTGAATGACAGAGAGTAGCAGGTTCTCTGTTCCTTGTAATGTGAGAGGATAGAACTATTTATCCAAATGTTACATGCATATATTTCTCTTGTCAAGCCACCTGTTTGTATTGCATTGGACAATACTTCCTTCAGCTCAAAACTATTCTGATTGCTCTCAGAAAATCATTATCTCCCTAGTATCTAATCATATCCAGTAAAAGAAAAATGCATAAGCTTATCTGAATTTAAAATATGAAGGTTCCCAAGAGCAGCAGACATACCTCTCGGATTGTTCACATTCACCAGACTCTGCATAAGTTTCCCCCCTTTGAAACTTGATTCTCTCCACAGTACACTCTGCAATATTGTAAAATATCAATCCTCGTATCATAACACACACACACACACACACAAAAGACATGTATGTATGTGTGAGTTTACAAGGGTACCTTATCCGCAGTTAACTAAAGCCATTAGTTGTTTGATATCTTAAAAAAACAAATGTCAAGATGAGTTTATAAGACTTACTGTTGGTGAGTTCCCAGTTTTAAAACTTTCAACTGCCTCTTCAAAGGATTCAGGTGAAACAGAGTTTCCATTGATACTAGGGATATCAATTATGCACTGGGAATACACATCCTCATTCTTCATTTGAAAATCAATGCAGTTTTGACAATTTATGTGAGCATCTAAGCACATTGAACTTTTAACTTGATTAGGAACCTCTAAGATGCTCAAGAAAGCTAGTGGTGAAGCACAATTTGCATTTTCATTTTCCTCAGGCAACACTGAAATACTATAAAAATCTTGAGCCTGCAAGAAATGGAAGGGCATTAGTTTTTAAAACACGTTTTGAGCTATTCCCAAAGAACCACTTATGGCATAAAAGCAGTCAAGTGGTTCAAAATTCAAATAAGAAATGCCAGTATTAGTGTAATACATTGAAAGAAATATTTGATTTGAGTTTATATCTATCCCTTTGGTCCTTCGTTTCACAGTTAGAGAAAGGGAGCGTCAGTGACTTGCATTTCCCATTTGATCCAAAATAACAAGGCGACTAAAATCCCAAAAGTAAATGGAAAGAAATTAAGTCAAATGTTCCAAAATAACAAGGTGACATCTCTGCCCCCTCTACATTGAAATGCCAAATGTCACAAATTGATTCGGTTTCTAAGCAACAGCATGCCAAGAAACTAAGGCAACCTCCATACGTTGTTTTCCCCAATCTCCAATCTCACCAAACATATACTTAATGAAGATAAACCCCATTATAGACTCATTACCATACCAGATACCATCATTCAGCCACAAAAGGTTCCCTAAACTAAGAAATTAATTGAAAAATCCATAAAAACAGCAGATCACTACATGAAAAAAGAAAAACCAACATGTGAACTGTGCAATCCAGCTGGATGTGAAGTCTCTTCAAACAGAATCGGCGGAATCTCTGAATAGGAGAAAAAAAAACAAAATCAACAAACAGTGTAAAGAGCCATAAAAACTAAAGGCATTTCTACAACAATACAACATTATTAATCGATCTAATTTAGTACAAATACCTAAAGAAAACTGTCGGTTAAGGTCATCACTACTTGGTTTATTATGCAACTTCAAACCGACAGCTACGTTTCCATTCCCGTCCACAAACTCCCGAAGTTGATGTTCTTTCTGCAACCAAACCACAAGTAAATTTGAAAAACAAAATAAAACAACTGAATCTCAATTAAGAACGCATTAAACAATGTGACTCTTCAATTAACTGTTGTAGAGCGAGAACTTTCAACCTAACGCGATCTGAACAAAAATAGAGCTCAATCCATGCATCATAAGTAAGACTCCTCACAAACCACAAATAACAAATCAACTTGAATTCCAAACTGTAAAGTAATTAATGCAAGCTAGAACCAAAATCGTGTGGTTTCACTTTCTCACATGACTCTCGTTGAGACTTTTTCAACCTTTCTTTTTCCATCAAAGCTGGAAAGTAGTTCCACAGTTCGCACAAACGTTGATTTCATCAACTTGTTAGTTAGCAAGTAGCAGCAAAACAAAGCAAGTTGGAAAAAAACACGACACGAGTTGAGATTCCGATTCGGTTAAACGACATCTCGGAAAAAGTAATAAAAATGAACTCCGAAAGCAAAATGCAGCTTAGAATTAATTAATTGGAGACATAATTGAGAGCGAGAATGAGGTTTAAGGAAGAAGATTAAGAATGTTACCAGGAAGGAGGAGTCGACAGCCATTAATAATGGCTTGGTTTTCGATTCTTCTAAGGAAAAGGAAAAAAAAGAGGAAAGAGAATGCGAGAGAGATTGGTGTAGAATTTGAACGTTACATGGTTATATTATCAGAGGAGCTGAGGAGGAAGGTCTCAATTTTGTAGCAAGCAACTATACATCACATAGCATAGTACCCTACTTACGGCGTGCGCTATTTGCCATAAAGACTCTTGAATACGACGTCGACCATCACGACAAACACCTTCATTTCATGTCCTGACCATTATGACCCTTGCTTTTCTGCCTTTTTTATTTAAAAAATTACTACCATTCTAAAATAGAATCATCATGAATCATAAAATCTACCAACATATCACGTTGAACCGAGCTTAAATCTGTTAAAAAAATCTTTTATTAATCACTAAAATACTCCATTAATACTTTACACCAATAATACAATTATTTTAACACATATTTTATTATTGATTAAAATTATTAAAAACTAAAATAATTAAAGAGAGACTTGTTAAATGAAAAATAAAATTTATTAAATTTTTTATTTTTAATAAATTTTAACTAATAATATAAAATGTTAAAAAAATATTTTTAAATAATTATACTATTAGTGTCAAATATCATTTTTTTTTCATTTCCAATCCACTTGAATTTTACTCATATTAAAGACTTCTTGGTGTATTGAAAAGGATAGCATTTCTCTAATAAAGTAACCCAAAAAGAATCATCATAAATGTAAAAAGGAAATAAAGTTAGAATAATTTTTTAAGACATAATGGCCCGGTTAATAAGTTTTGGGCCAAATTAAAGATTAAGAATTAGAATGGCATGTGGATGAAGGGGAATGGTAAATAAATGAAATTAAAGTGTGGGGTGTGTTGGTTTTTCTATAAAATAAAATAAAAAATGAAAGGGCAAAATTGGGGGCGTAGAGATGAATGATCATGGGTTGTGTTTGGTGTGTTGTTGGGAAGGGGGTGTTGTGCATGTGACTGAGAGTGAATTTGTGATTTGTGAAATGTGAAGCGAAAAAGCTGCCTTTGGTGCCACGGACAACGAGACAAAGAGAGTCACGGGTTTCTTAACTGTTCCACCCCTAGCCCGTGGATCGATCCTATGCTTGATTCTTCTTCTTAATTTTATATATATATATAAAAGTCTCGTTAACATTGTATTTTAACATTAATTACAAATTAAAAGAAAATATAAAAAAAATATTATAAGAAACACAATTTTATACATTCTAATAAAAATATTTTATCTTTTAATTTCTTAATTAATGCTTTAACGTACTAATTATCATTTGTTTTAAGGAAATAACACTCTCAAGTAGTATTCACATTTACACATTTTTTGGTCTTAAGTTTGATTATTAATTATTAATAATAATATAAAAATGAATTTTTAATTAATTTATATTATGTAATTAATGTTTAGTATTAAAATGAATATTTAATTCATAAACATCATCATACGGTGCCAATTTAAATATTTATATACTATCCAGTAATTATAAATAATATTTAAAATAATTTTAAAATAACTATTATAAAAGTTAATAAATTTATTATATAATAATTTATAATTGGATAATAATATAAAAAATTACATTATTATTGTATTTTAATTAAATTCTTCTATTTAAAAAAAATATTGTTAACTACCAATGTACTTAAAATACTGATTAGTAAAAAGCTATTGGTTTTTTTAATTAAAATCACATTCTAAAATGTAAATATACTCACCTTATTATATTTGCCTCACCTAAATTAATTTATTAGTTGTGACTTACGATATTGTTATGCGTGCGTGTCTTGAATTATTGGATGTTGTTGGAAAGGGAGAGATTTGAGAGGAGACAAGAGACGGCGTTTAATTTGTGAAGGCCGATTACGTGGCGGTGTGGGCCCACTGCCAAAGGTTACAGTCTCGTAGAACCACCGTTCAGACATTTAGGCCCATTCCATACATTAAAATTAAAATCTTGGCCCATTCCGTTTTTTTACCAGTATGAATAGAATATGATATCAAAAAATTTATAATTCTGTGTTGAATTAACTGAGTTAAATATTCTTGATTTACTAATAATTTTTCTAAATAAATCTTCTAACATTAAGACATTAAATGAGAAAAATAGAATAATAGTATAAAATATTTTTACATTATCATCTAATCATGATAAAATTTATTAATTTTTATTATATTACTTTAAAATTCATGCCAACAAACATTTTTTATTAATTCACAGCTCAAGAGTTTCTACAATGCTATGACTATTAAACTCTAAGATGGTAAAGTAAATTTAATAAATGTTTCAAAGAGATTAAAAAATCATTGAGATCTTTATATTCTAAAAACAAGAAAACTAGTAAAAAGATGTTGTAAAAATATTTAGAATTATTTAAAATAAAAATCCTGTCTTTATAATAACAGTAACAAATCCGTGCCAATAATACTTTCACCTAGCCAATAAGAATAAAAATACAAATAGTTTTCTACAGTTTTAGTTTTCACATTAAAATAAAAAACAGTTAATTCAACTCCAAAACTTGAACTCCCACATCATCTGTCGTTGGCTAAGGCTTGACCCGCAATACAGATTTGCTGTGATCCAGTAATAATCATAATGGGCCACCGTGCCATGTTTCAAGATCTTGATTAATTCAAGAATTTAATTTATATTTATAAATAATGTCACTCTTTTCTTTTCTTTATATACAGACATCAGAAATTCATTATATTTGTTAACATTTTCCTACTGAATGTCTGTTACTGTTACACAAATTGAAAAATATTATCATGATATTGGAAACCAAATGATATAATTAAAATTATATTGTGGCTTTATTTTATGCAGCATATTCTCTGCTGAATCAGGACTTTTGTTGTACCTGACAATAGATTCGAGTAGCTAAGCTGAAATACATAATTCAGGGGAATGCAGAAACCTTTCTGATCCATAGTTATTATAATAATGGACGTGGTTTAACAACTTAAGACTTTGAATATGAATATAATTGTTCTCTGTGATATGTGAGACTTGTTTCCTTGTGTCTTACACTTTTCAAGGGTGACGCAAAAGGATTTCTCATGGAATTAACGCAACCAATATATATAGTTTTAAGTTTTAATTAAATTAAATGTTGTTCTAGTTGCATATTCCTAAAGATGAATTGGTCCAGTACCCATAGCACCTGGTGGTCCTAATTTATCCAATTCTACTTCCCAAAAAAGACAATGGTTTGGAAGGGGATTTAAAAGTGGTTCGATAGGATGGAATGATATGAAAATAAAATAAAATAAGATAAAAAAAATTAAAATTAAAATAAAATATAAAAATATAAATCTTATTTTATATTATTGTTCACTTATCTTCATTTTATTTTCAGTATCTTTCAACGATTAGTAAGGTCACTCAAAAAGAAGGCAGGAATCAAACATAACAGAGGAAAAAGGTTGCAGAAAGCTTTAGCCAAGGTGAAGTCAACGGTTCAGTATCCGAGGCAACAAATCAAAACTATAGACAAAGACTGTTGAATGTTGAAACTCAGATCCCAAGAAACTCATGTATTTTATCCTCACTCTATAAAAATAATAAATCCTCTTTTAAATGGTGTTGTTTTTTTTACACAGTACTTATATATCAGAAACCAACAGATAGGTCTGCCTTCTTGTTTTGGCTGTGGAATTGATTAATGAGAAATGTTATTTTCACAATGAGTTTTTTAGAAGTATCACATGTGGATTAAATTTTAATTCGAATATCAGTACTTTAGTGTACTGTTCTTACAGCGCAAATTAAACAGACTTCACACCCCCACCCCCTGACAGAGTGACAGTGTCAGACATTAAAACGTGCAGTGCAGTGCAGTGCAGATTAGTGTGATAGTATACAAAAACAGAAAGCTTTAACCTAATAATGAAGCCAGTTGTTCAAGACTTCGATGCTCTTCTCTTCTGGACCACCCACCCACCTACCCGGCAAAAAACAGTTACTGAAACAGGGGTACTTCCGTGGTAGATAGTAGATACCCAATTTCGTACTTCCACAATTCCACCAATTAAAAGAGCAATATATGATGATTTACGACGAAGATTAGGGTAGGAAAGGTAAACTCGTTTTCCACCGTAGGAAACAAAAATATGACGTAATATAATACGTTAGATGCAATCTAAGGTTAAAAGAAGCGGGGATTACGCTGGATATGCTTACACTAAAATAAAATTAAAAAACAAAATGCGTCGTTCTCCTCTTCCTTGGTTTTCTCCGTTGTTTCACCGGCGCCGTCGACATCATTCATGGTCAAGAGCAGCCTCCTGCCACGAGGCTCTTGATCTTCAAGGAACCACTGCTGCTCTATGACCTCGTTTTCACCTTCTCCTCCCTCACGCGTCCTCTGTCGCTGCTTCGCATTCCATGTGTCTGTTATGTCGTTTCATCGCCGGCACGTCAGAATCCGACCTTACAAACGTTTTTCAATCGTCGTCTTTTGCCGGCGACACAACGGCTGGAGATATATGCTGCGCGTTCAAAAGAAAGAGAAATAAAACGTGAGCGAGAAAGAACAAAAAAAAAAATGTTTTTTTAATTTAATATAGTGTAGGCACTTCTACCATAATCCTCCCTCATATTAACCGTTGATTATATCTAATACAATATTACATCACATTTTCCTTTCCTAGTGGGAAATGAGTTTTATCTTTCCCACCCTAATTTTTGTCTTTCATGATTTACAGCCTAATACAAATATCACGAGATCATGTCACCATCAGTGGCGGACGTAGAGGGGAGCTTGGTGGGGCCTAGACCCCCCCAAATAATTGATTAATATTATTAGCAAGGTACTAAAGTGGATTAATTATTATTAGAAAAAGAAAGATGGAAAACCTTGTGAAGTATTGCTTCACCCGTCTGATTCTCCAAAATCTGAACAGGCCCAAGAGGAAGTATGGGAGACCCACTTTCCGTTTGCCAGTGAACAAATATCCAATTGCCTTGTATGGTATAGTTGATACCAAATCCATCATGAACCAAGTAGACAAATATCTACACCACATTACTAACACTATCTTAATTAGTTTTACTTTACTGAATGGAAAACATTTTTTTTTTTTTAGTGTTAACTTCCTTTCAAATAAGTTTTATGAATAAGTATGTAGATATACTCTCATTTTACTACTTATTTATCTATCAATTTGTATCAATTTGAATTGAGCCCCTCCATGTTCAAAATTCTGAGTCCGCCAGTGGTCACCATAGCCACTCATCTTAAAAATACGGGTCATATACGATGGATTAAATGATTAAAAAAATGTGAATTTAATTTCTTCTATTAATAAAAATTGATATTATAATAAATTATTATTATTTGTAGATAAATTTTTTTTATTGATCTCTTGTTTGGAAAGAACATTGTTAACCCACCTTCCAACAATTACAATAGTGCAATGCGGAAGCTGTGACTGGAAACCTTATTGGCTACTTTTTCTAAATTTAAGCTTAGATCCAAAACATCCAGCTTATTTTGAAAACAACTTATTTTCTAAAGAAACAGTTGAAATTTTAGATTATAAATTGTCCCAAACATGTTAAGTAGATTGTTTACCATTGGAAATCAGGTTTTGGATAAAATATTATAGGACTCAATTTTAAACATAAATCATAGCACATTAGAATGTGTAAAGTTGAGAGGATTTATGGTAGGGATGGCAAAACGGACTTGGCCCGACGGGCCGGTCCGTTTAACCCACGAAAAAATGTGGGTTGGGTTGAGACTTTGAGCCCACATTCATTAAACGGGACGGGCCAACCCGGCCCACAAAAATGTGGGCCAGGGGTGGGCCAGCCCACCCGGCCAGCAGTCCAACAATAAAAAATAATAAAATATTTAATAGGTAATTAAATGAGTGACTTAGAGAGAGAGTGACTAAAGAGAAGTTAATGATTTTGAATCCTTAACCCTAATACATTTTTATTTGGAACCTAATAATGAGTTATACTACATGTACAATTATGTTTTGATTGTCTGCATCATTGTGAAACAAATTTCTAAGAATTTGTTAAGACTTAGGAACTAATTGAAAACCATTGTTAGACATGTATTTCGTACTTACTTTTACTTTTATTAGGCATGTATTATATATTAAAAATTATTGTTATAAGATTAAGTTAGTACATTATTAATTTTTAGTATAAATAATTACATTTGAATTTTTTTAATAATTATTTTACCTTTTTAAATTTTTTTTTTAAGTGAACTGGCCCGCTGGCCCACTAACCCACTTTAAAGTGGAGTGGACTAGTATTTTCAGCCCACTTTGTAAAAGTGGGCCAGCCCGATCCGGCCCACTTTTTTAGTGGATTAGGCCAATCCGACTTTTTAGGTGAGCTGGCCCACTTTGCCATTCCTAATTTATGGTGAGATAGCCATTCAGACATAATAATACTACTCATCAGACAGAACCACAGAACTACCAGGAAGCTCTTGTATGACAGAATGTAGATGAAAACACCATAATTTACGACTGACTCTGCCATTGCATTGCGTTTCTATTGATTTAATACTTAACAGTTATCATCGTGAATATACTGTCGGTGAAATTCACAAACCATATACACTGCTCTTATTGTCAAAAAAAAAAATAAAGGGAAAAAAGGACAGTGCTTCCACTATCCACTGTACATGCCGATCACTAAGTATACATTTTCACAACCCGTATCCTCTCATTGATGTATAACAACTACTCAAGCAGGTTGAATAAAATGGGAAAAAAATAATTAATAATTAAACAGATGAAAAAGACAAGTCCAAATGATTTAAGTATCTAAAACTCATAAGGCTCGTCCGTCTAGTTCCTGTTACTAGAGCCAATGCTCTCATAGAACAAAATGTAACCATGGTCTGTATTGCTGGAATATTCTTGCGATGACCCAAAGAATGTCTGAACAGCAGACTCATCAATCATCTCAACATTTTCGTCGTCAAAAAATAACCAGTGGTTATGGCTTTTCACAAGGCTTACATAATGCCCATGGTTGGGCCCACTCCCAACATGGACAACTACTGCAAATAGTGAATACTCAATATCTGCATCTTCAGCAGTATCGCTCAATTTCAGCTCAAGAGGGAAGACAACCCGGTAAGACAGCTTCTTGTAGCGACCCAGTTGTTCAATGTATTTAAACCGCTTAAGGTGGATGACCAAGACGTGAGGTGGTTTCTTTATCTTCATTCTCTTCTGAGCTTCTTGCAAACTGATAACAATGAAAGTTCACATCTAGATTATCAGACAAGTAAACAGACATGAAAAATAAAACAGATGAGATTGCATAGGTATTTTTACGCTGCACTGACAGCAATCAAAACTCATCCAGATAACATAGAAAAGAAAGGAACAATAACCAATGAATGGTGAAAACGTTAGGTCACAACTATAATACTATATACCCACTACCCAGAAACAAAACACCATAGTAATACTATTAGTAAAAAGGCCACTCACTGAGTGCAGTCTATTTTTAATTTAAAAAAATAACAAATTGCCAACAAATAATGCATAATAGAAGTCATTTGATATATCCACTCCATCACAAACACACACACACACGCACACACAAAAAGAAATGTCACTTAAACAAGCAATAGAATATTTTAGCAATGCACATAATTCAAAATGGCTGAACTGACCCTTTACTTTCAAGTAGATCTCAAGAAGCCAGGTAACAGTTGATGCCACAAAAGTATTCAGGTAATTATAAAATCAAAGTTAGGAGTAAACTCTATATACCTGCAGCACTTGTCACAAAAAAATTTGTCTTCGGCATTCAATGTCTCCGTCGAACTGAAGTTTTTCAAACAACTTGTAATTGAACTATTTTGTTCAATATCAAGGCTCAAGTCAAAAAATGTTTCATCCCTAGCTGTCACAGTTTCACATCGCAGGCACCTAGTCTCGTTGGTGAGTATTCCCTGACCAGAGCAATTTACAATAATGAGATTCCTAAAAAAAGGGAGAGAAAGAGGGAGGGAGTGTAATATATTAAATCCAATACAAAGTTCACAATTTATAATTATTCCAAGCTTTGCTGCAAGCAACACAATAGGACAGTTATGCAGTGTTGCATGGCGGTTATTGTGTGTTCAGTAACTGTAGGACAGTTATTTGCCGTATTATATGACAGCTATGCATGTATTATTTCATAAATAGGATCTGAGACAGGTTTCTGAGGGGAGTGTGCATGTTAATTGCTGGAGTTGTTTGAAGGAGGTGACACAATGGCAGAGCAAAGGCCTCTGTTAGTGTTCCGCATTACATATTCTGGTTTAATTCCAGAATTCTCTCAATGGTACCTTCTACTTGGTGTCCAAATTCTTAAGTTTAACACAATATGCTAAAATAAAGATGACATTAAATTGGTAGATCAAGGTCACCTGAAAATTTTTATGCACCCAAGTAACTAAAGACTCCTTTTTAGCACCATTGGCTAGACCATTCTTAGGTCCATTTGCAGCCTTTTCAGAAGGTGAAGTCTCTTGATCATTTTTTGCAGACTGGGCCTCTTTCTCCAGAATGTCAACAAGTTCATTTAACAAAAAGTTCAAGAATTCATGGGCATCCTACCAAAACGAAAAGATTCACAATGACTATTGTTTTTTAATCTTAAAATGGCTTCTTTTTTTTTTTTTTTTTTCAAAAAACAAAAAACAAGATGAATAAGCGACATCATGCAATAAACAGTACATAGAGTCTAGCATACAGAATTAACAGTTGCATTTATAAATAAGAAAAGGCATAAACTTAAACAATTTGAGATATAAACTTTTTTTTGAACAATTTGAGATATAAACTTTTTTTGAACAAAACAAGATATCGTTATTCAACCCAATGTTATTAAACTCAACTGGATCATCAACTAGATCAAAGTCACTAGTTGATAATTATGTAGTTCATGCTCCAAGTTTCAATAAGACTATAATACAAGTATCTAACACTTTAACAAGTTCAAAACATAAATTAACACAAGTTTCCAATCCCAAGTTCAAAACACAATTAAACAATCAAGGTTAATACAGGATCACAATTACAATTGAAAGTTTATAATATATATAATACCATTGTGCCAGCTCAAGGAGTCAAATTGTACAAAATTTGGAAACTCTTGATCAACTAAATCTAAACCTTGCCCTTTTCATCGTGTCATAATTATTCTGATTGCCCTCTTTATGTTAGGACTTTGAGCCTTTTATTCTTTCATTATAGACAAAACGATGTCATTGCAAACATATTATTTAATACTTAGGGAGATTTTAATATATTTCTAATTTTCTGCCCAAGCACCATGGCCAATTTAACAGGCTCTCATCTTTTCACAATTCACAGATAGTTGAAAAGACTTTCCTGTTTATTAAAATATGTTCAGATAAAGGGAACAGATTGCAACCTTAAAAATAGTCCATCCCAACCAAAGGAAACTGATCTTAACTGATAGAACACCAATTGATAAATCGGAGAAGAGTATAATTATATCACACAGAATACAAGAAAACAATACACATGTATCACACATTTAATAACATGTAACTGCTCTTGGCTTTCTGCCCTTTAAACATATTCTAATAATACATAACTGCCGCAAGTGCTAATGACAATTCTTATTACACCTATTTTAATATGCAACTGCTCCTACATCTTGCAAATAAATGCACATAACTCTCAGTTCCCATCATTAACTATGCCTTCAGCTTCAAGCTTCACTATATGATCTAAAATCTAAATCATTTTGCTATCAAAAGTGGCACAGTGACACTAAAGAGTAGCTATGATTTATATTTAGATCAGATGCAACTCACAAGCAAATAAGTAGGGATACACACAAAAGATGTCTGCGCACACAAGTTCAAAAAATGTAGAAACACAAACATATCCAAACACTGTACACAAACAAACTAATATTCTGTGCTACTGTCAAAAGAAACTTAAGTTATAATTTCTAGAATCATAACCTTCTGACTTCTGTGCTCATTCTTGACAGTTTATAGATTAAATACCTACCTGGTGCATATAGCTACGGAAGAGTTCATTCTGTTTTTTCAACCTTTGTACAAATCGTTTGGGAGCAATGACACCTGTTTTCTTCTTCTGGGAACTTATCTATACCAAAAGAAATACTATAGGTTAACCTAAAACCATGAAAGAAAGAAATAAGCAAGCATAAATCATTTGAAGCAGTTTCTCAAAGACAAGTAATGTTCGGATAAATGAATTAATAAAGTTTACACAGTTCCAATATGTAATGTTTTCAATGGTGGTCAACTGTGAACAAAACAATGACTTAGAGGTCTATGGAGAGGGAGGCATGGTGACCCTTTGTCCCGTCCTTTCCACAATTACAGTGGATGCCTTAAGCAAAATGATAAACAACAGAGGGAACAGACTCTTAAGAATGGGTTCTAAATCAGTGTTGTCAATAGTGGATCGCAGAAAATCGTGAAAAGCTGAAAATCCACTATAGAATATAGCGGATAGCGTTGCAGCCAAATAGCAGAAGCCGCATAGCAGTTGAAATAGAATTAATATAACAATTAAATATTATAAAAAAAGCAGAATAATAAGAAGGTCGGGTATAAGACAGATGACATGGACGAAGAAGGGGGAGTATTAAACAAAAAAAGAAAAAAAAGTTGTTACCTACTAAAAAAATAGAGGCATTGGACGAAGAAGGAGACTGGAAAGTTTTGGTAGGGAAGGGTTTACGTGGTGACTAAGAATCAGAGGAAATGCTAAGAGGTTCTAGAATGGTCTGGAAAACTGAAAACATACATGAAGTAGAAGTCAAAATGCTACTGTTGGGCCTATTAGAAGAAAGCCTAAGTCCGTAAGTAAACCAATAGAGTTTTAACTTTTAAAAACCCACATGACTACTGCACATGAGTTTTAACTTTTAACAAAGCTAAAAACCTTGTGGACTAGAAGCCCAAAACAACTCTGAAGTACCTGACCTGAATCCGCAGTCCCAAATCCGCAATCCGCACCTGACTCGGTTTCCTCTTTCAGAACGATGAACCCTAAACGCGCCGTCGATCCAGTTTCTCTCTAAAATCAACCTTGTCGGAAACCGACGACCCAACAGCCACGATGCGTAAGGCGTCCGCGATTACGATTTTCACGGAGTCCATGAAACGACGCCGTTGCGATTGCATTTTCCCTAAAACCCACTACGTTATAGCGTGATAGCGCCGCAATAGCCGCTATTTGACAACACTGGTCTAAATGAATGTAAGGTTTTTGCCTATCATTTGCAGAGAAAGTCTTGTATAGACACAACCCTACATCATCTTTAGACACATCCAATAGAAAATTTACACATCATTAAAAGTTAAAAAGAATAACACACTGTCGGAAATAAAAACAATATCTCTTTCTCTCTCCAATCCAACCGTTTTCATCTCGTTCGCTTCCTCTTTCACACGCTCTCTCCTCTTCCTCCATCCATGAAAGCAAAACTTCATAGGCACCAATGTCCTCACATCAAACAAAGAGTATAAAATGTAAATCATCCTCCTTGGTGCCTCCCAAGCCCCCTTTCCTCTTCGTTTACTCTCATGGACACAAGAGGCATTCGTCTTCCAGCATCATTTAACAATTTGTTCATGGACGTCAGACCGAGTTCTGGAATCTGAATCAAAGAACGAGAAGAGAAAAATTGGGAGCACTAAGTTGGAGCGGTTGGGGATGGATTTGAACACCACGATTGGAAGTCAATTGAGGGAATTCTAAAATTAATTTGGGAATTTTGTTCAAATGGGTCGGGTAATTCACTTTTCCTCACTATGTGGGTGAGAATTTTTTATTAAGGCCAAAAGGCTTCAATTAATACTTATAAATAGCTGTAACATCAAGATCTGAACTGTAAATTACCATGAAACATGAAATATACGGTCCAAGTATTAAAAACAACATATTCGATATGAGAGTAAAACTAGGAACGACAGCAACTATTGCATTTAACCATGTGTCTGGTGCATTGAGCGGAAATCTGGTGATAAGCCTTTGCAATGGTGAATACTGGAAATTATGAACATCATTTTTTGTTGTTTGGAGATGAAATGGGACGTGTGAGAGAGAAAGCAAAAGAGACAGAAGGATTGGAGAGAGAAGGATATTTTATTTTATTTTAGATGATAAGGGTAAGCCCTAACACAACGGTAAAGTTGTACCTTGATGATTTGTTGTCATGGGTTCGAATCCGGAAACAGCCTCTTTGCATATACAAGGGTAAGGCTGCGTACAATATCCCTCCCCCTTACCTTCACATATCGAGGAGCCTCTGGGCAATGGAGTACGTAGTTTCTTTTTTAGATGACGTGTAAATTTTTTATTAGATGTGTCTAAAGATGAAGTGGTAGGGTTGTGTCTATACAAGAGTTTCTCATGGTTTGCAAATCACTCCATTCTATTTTAAGATTGGGGTGGGGTTAACATGATAAATGTTCTCCCACTCTTGCATCTTGTTTGTATAATTTCTGGGATAAAAATAATTGATGAGAGCAGTTATGCAGTCATTAACCTAGAGGATGGGTTCTGACCTCATTGGCTTTGCCATTCGTGCAAGTAACACCAACACATGTATGTACTATGTTCATTAATAAAATTAGTGAAGATAACACAACCTCTACAGCAAATCATGCTTGACTCAATAGTATGAATTATGAAGTGGTCTCATGAAAGGAAAACACAGAATTTTCAAAATTATAAGACTCGTTACCTGTGAAAATAAGTCGGCTAAGCAAGTCAAAAGATTTTCCTCTGCGTCTGCTATGCTTTTGTTATTTGCATAATACTCTAGCAATTGTTCTCGAAATGGAACACAAAAGTATAGTGCCTGCATAAAGAGAAAAAAAGGAGTAACTTGTTAGTGAAAAACTATAAAATCTATTAGAAGTTATTCAAATTCCAAACTAATATACTTGACAGCAGTGTTGTTAAATGGTGGCGCCATGGCGGATTTTTTGTCAACCACCAGAGGCCATTTGTGTAGGGAGACTGCTATGGCAGCACCATAAGCCACAATGGCATGCTTATATGGCTGAATTTTGGCCTTCCGCTATTGATAGTTCTACTTGACAGACTTCTGATGTACAAACATAATTCATCAGGATTTAAATTTACACCGCTGGAAGGTAAGACAAATTCCATGACATCTGTCTATCTCTTTTGAAAGGCTGATAAGATGACAATTAGTTCTGCTATTTATTGAGCAGACCTCATTCAACTTAAAGACAAGAAAAATAAAGAATATACATTAATGCAATAACCAAAAGAAAATGACAAGCCATTTTTTGGGTCAATGAAAGCAAATTGCTTACTCAAATGATAAAAAAAAATTAACATAAGGAGGAAAATTTAAACAGCGAAAGAGATTTTGTAGCAGGGTATGACAAGGCCCAAACGTTTCTCTCCCATCTTTCAATTAGTTTCTCCGTATTTTCTTAATTTCATTAAAAAAAACGTGGCAAATACATAAAAGCTTTACATATTCATTGACAGAAGAAAAAAAGTTAAACGCATTGACCTTCTTTGACGGCAACATCTTTTCCTTAGAAAATCACAAGTAATAATCAACTATCGAAATGACCAGAGAGAACCATAAAAACAAAATAAACCATACATAAAATTAATTAATTAATCGGAAATATCCAAATAATAGAATCGAATTCGAAATCGGTAAAATGAGTAAAAAAGGATTGGTGATGAAGACCTGCAAAACGCTGTTGCAGTAACAAGTATTGCCGAAATTCTCGAGGCCAAAGTAACGCTCTCCTTCGGGGAATTGGTCGCCGAGAGCCTTCTCGAGCTTGGAGCCCGCAGCACCCATGAGCGACGTCGAACCGATCACCGCGACTCAGATCTTTATCCGGTTCAACTCAGTGAGTCGCCTCGCACACCATCGAATCGCTAGGGTTTGTCGCGTGGCTTTCTGTTGTAGTCGAACGAGCGAAAGAGAATGCAGATTGGATGAAGGAAAAATGGAGAAAATGGAACGAAGAACGGCGTTTAGGAAGAAAAAAAAAACTTCCGAAAATAAAGAGGTCTTAGGACGCGCTACTATTGCCCTCCACAATATCCGTGCAGATTGTGTAAAAACAGTTTCAAGTCTCAACTTTCAATTTCAAGTGTGTTTTCTATTTGTTGTTGTAAAATACTATTTTTATCAAATGCATAATAAAAGGATTAACTTTGGAATTTCGTTATATTTTAGATTTTTCGCAAAAAATCAAATAAATAAATCTTATCATTTTTTTGGGTGAAATCTTATAAATCTTTTGGAATATATTTTAGAAGTCTGTAAAATGATATTAAAAAATAAGTTATTTTGATCGTTTTGAAAATTTTAAAATAATAAAGTTAAATTAAATTAAAATCATAATGAAAATAATTAATTTTAGCTATAATGAATTTAATTAAGTCTAATTTAAATAGAAAACCTTTTTTTGAGCTTAAAATAAATTTAATTATAAGCATTCTGTTTAAAATAAATAAACTGTGGATAAAATTATCGTTTCGTTTCAGGCTTCAAAGTTATAGAAAATGATCAATTCTAAAACTTGATTATAATTTAGAATTTTAGTAAAAAAAATCAGTCAGAGAACATCTTATAAATGTTTTTAAAAAAAATTGGAAGTTAATAAAACTATTAATTATAGATTAAAATATATTTTTGGTTATTATTTATCACACTCCTTCAAAAGTTTAATAATATTAGGACTTTAATTGAATAACTAAATGGTTGGATCTAAGTGGAAGTTGAATGATTATAGTGATGCCTTATTTATCAATAATGATGGTTTGTGTGTTTGATATTATTATTTTTTATCGGTTGTATGTTGATATTGTGACTTAAAAGTCCAAGCACATGTTGATTTTAGTTAATCTTCACATGCAGAATTCAAAAGTTATTATTTTTTTTTATCATTTTTTCTTCTCCGTGTGCCTTTCTTTATCATTTTTCTCTCCTTGTGTCTTTCTTTATCATTTAATTAATCTTTAGTCCGAACACATACATACCGATTTGTTCTTCTCCTTCTGCCTTTCTTTATCATTTAGTTAATCTTTAGTCCAAACACATGTATACCAATTTGTTGCTCTCCTTGTGCCTTTCTTTATCATTTTTTTTCCTTTCCTTGTCCATCAGCTTGTTGATTTTTGTTGATATAATAAAATTATTGTTGATTTCTAATTAAGTTATTGTTTCTTAAACAAGCTTCAAAACTTATTTATATGATAATGTCATTGCCATCTAACATGCTCCAACAACCTTATTTTCATATAATTTTTCTGTCATGACAATAAACAGAGGAATATCACACATTATTGTATTGAGTTTATAAATTTTTTATCATATGATCATCATCATAACATAATAAAAATACTCGAAGATTCGAACATTAAAGATTAAAGATGCTCTTAGAAATAAATTTTCAAAACTTATATCAATATCATAACATCTCATACTGAATTAGCCAAAAATAATTTTATAGTTTAAAACAACACAACCTTTCAAATATTCAAGTTCTCACAGTGAAATTGGTGCATGTGCCAAATGTAGACGAACCTTCCCATCAACAACGGTCTGACATGGCAACTTAACTTTGATTTCTAATTTAAAAGAATAAATTTCTGACAAACCTCCCCCGGATCAACTAAAAGGAAACTTTTAGTTTTATCTTAAAAACAAAAACTAAAAGGAAACAATTCAAACAAAGTGGAGAAAAATCGCTTCGTACCGCGTAACCCTAACAGTGGAAGCACACATTGACACTTTAACAGGTTATGTTTGTCTATTTCGCTTTTCTTATCATAATTTCTTTCTCTTCTATAATTGTTTTCTAGCACCAGGTGTCTCTCCATAATTTTAGATGGTCAACGCAAATAGTACTGTAGCTCCCAATTCATTGTATTTCAATAATAACCCCATTAATTAATTATTTACTGAATTAATGTGAACACAACACAACACCATCAATCTATAAACTTCCTTGCCGTTGAACTTCCTTATTATCCTAACCATGTCCAATTCTAACTCCAATCCGGACCCAATACTTCACTCTCAGTCCCAAGTTCCGGACGCTCATGTTCTGCTTCGGAACCTTTTCCAGGTTCGGACCAGAATGGATTCTCTACAACACTTCCTATCTCAATCCATCAACACCAACACTCCCCTCGCCGTCGATCAAATCGCCATGGTCTCCAGCCAGATCGTCTCCTCCATCCATCAAGTCATCGTCAACGGCTCAGCTCTCGTCTCTTACTCTCAAAATTCCACCGCCGCCGCCGGAGCACCGGATCCACCGTTGTATCCAAAGAAGCCGGAGCCGGAGCCGGAACCTTCAGTCGCCGATAAAGCGAAGCAAATACTCGATTCCAAATTTGGGCCTCTCGAAGACGACGACGGCGGCGTCGAAGACTTCGACGGCGGCAGCGGAATCGTGGAGCTCGACGCCATAGAAATCCTCGCCGAGCACATGCACTTCTGCGAGATCTGTGGGAAAGGCTTCCGGCGCGACTCGAACCTCCGCATGCACATGCGCGCGCACGGAGAACAGTTCAAGACGGCGGAGGCGCTGTTGAAGCCTTCGGAGACCGCTGCGCAGTGGGGCGCGACGCGTTTCTCGTGTCCGTTCGAAGGCTGCAACCGGAACAAGCTCCACCGGCGGTTTCGGCCGCTGAAATCGGTGACTTGCGTGAAGAACCACTTCAAGCGGAGCCACTGCCCGAAGATGTACACGTGCGAGCGGTGCCGCAAGAAGCACTTCTCGGTTCTCTCGGATTTGAGGAGCCACGCGAAGCACTGCGGAGGAGAGGCCAGGTGGAAGTGCACGTGCGGGACCACGTTCTCGAGAAAGGACAAGTTGTTTGGTCACATTGCGCTGTTTGAGGGCCACGCGCCTTCCCTCGCGTGTGACGAAGAGGGCAAAGGGAAACAAGTGATGGAGGATGACGAAGATCCAATGTTGATGAATGAAAGTGAATTTGAATTGGATAATTGCTTTTTGAATCAAGAATTGCCTGAAGGGTTCTTTGATGATTTTGGGTCCATTGATGACTACTGTTTAAGGGAAGTGTTAGGGTTTCCTAGTAATTGACTTTTTTTATCTGTATTTAGGAAATACCGTATTCATATTATATTCTATTGCTAGATTTGTATTTATGTCTTTATGTTGTTGAGGGATTAAAATTAAACAGTGTTTATAGGATGGAATAAAACGATTAATTTTATTATTGTGTCTAAAATAATATTAAAAATTAAATACACTTACATATTTGGTGTGATTTTTGAAGCATCAAAATTCTCTCGTAACATTCGAAGATATCATCACATTCACACATATAACATATCCACACTAAGAGTAATCTTCGGTCTTAATTTCAGATCAATGGAACAAGAAAATAAAAGCAGGTCCTTTGTATGTGTAGCAACATGCATGCGTATAGTAATTGTAATCGTCTCATGTAATCTCCATGGGAAAAAGGAACTCTTATGCTGAAACGTTCGCTGCTCAGAGAGACTGGTGTTGGACTCTTATGGCGTTGAGATTGGCGTTGGGGTTGTTGCTTTTTGCACTCCAAGTGTTTGTTGCTTCCTGTAATTCCCATTGCATTATGGAAAATTCAAAATTGGATGGACGGTGGATTAGATGGACAAGTTGGAAATGTAAAGATGTGTTGGAACTTGGAACACTTTTACTGCATATAAAATTGAAATCGGGCTTTCAATATTCACTTTTTAGGGGCTCACCTTTTTGCAAGCTTCTTTTGAAACACGATTACTCAGGAGGCCTTTTCTGATACCTGCACCCTTAGCATTTAGAGCAAGGCTACTGATACCAAATTTACTGTTAATTGAAACTAATGTGGTCATGAAGATGTAAGTATAGTGTGTTGGGATATTAAATACTGCATAAACATATAAATCATTTGTTCTGCATATAAATCGTTTGTGGTTTGGGATGTAAATGATTATCATAATTTTATGAGTTTATATCTTGTATCTTTCAACTTGGTTGATTGACTCTTTGTTCCTAACAAATCTTTCAAACTATCTTTTGAGGGAGAATGAGTAGGATGTGTGGTAAGCTATCTGTTTTCTAAGTTTTATGTCTTTGTTAATAATCTAAGTATGAGTACTTATATTAGTCTTTGGACTTTTCTAATAATTTTAGCTCAATTGAACTCAACTAAAAAGCATAGACCCAACATAATGTAGGTTTCACTAGTGTGAAAATAACAAGGCCAAATTATTAGTATACTGTGGGTTTCCCAATGTGATGTTAGTATAATGGACAATTTTTATGGTATAAAAAATTAATATATATCATATTGTTGCATCATATTTTGTATGATATGTTATATATCTTCTAGGTGTTGGTAAAAAAAATGGTTCTCTTACACTAGGAAAATTAAAAGTCCCAAAAAGTTTATAAGAACACATTATATATTTTTTGGTTTTCCTCAATTGAAAACTATTTTTTTTACCTGAAATTACCAAATAACTTCAACTTATTTGTAAAGCTCTTAATTTGTTCAGTAATTTAAAAGTAAAAATTATTTCACCAAATTTTGTATATGATTTTTTTACACAAAACATTATAATATTCGATTAATACATGTATTAATCGTATAAAGTAATGCAGTTGATGTACTCAATGAGAGGGACTTACAAGAAAAGTTGGGAGCAGTGCAGTCTTGTGCAGTATGATGGCCCCGTTGATATACTCAATGAGAAGGAAAAGCACACAAGGAAAAATGTGCATAAAGTAATGCAGTCAACAAGTAAATGTAAATCTAATGACATTCAAACAGTGAGATTAAATGTGGAATTGAGAAGTGTGTATATTGGGGATATAGAAAACTCTCAAGCTGATGGAGGTCCCAATTAACTAAGTGGGCCAATTAAGTGGTGCAAATGGGTTGAAGCATTTTGAGGTCCAGTTTGATTTTGACAGTACTTTGGATAATGGCTCATAAGAAAAGGGGTCAAGGAAGGCTAAATACAAGAGTTCAAAGAAATAATGAAAAAAGAGGATACATTGAACGAGCTTGATTTGGTATGTTGGTCTCAAGTTTGTAGTAGAATGAGCTTGATTTGGTATGTTGGTCTCAAGTTTGTGGTTGAATAGAAGATGGACAATATTTTCGGATAGCATCAATTGTTAGTTCTTCACCTATAGTGAATAGGTTGGCTCTTCGGATATAGCTAGGCACGAGATAACAATTATATGGGCTTTGCCTTATGGTGGAGAATAATCACAATGCTGGATGGACGGTTTTTAGTATAAATGTTCATTTGTAACTTTGTTATTGTTATTTAAACTTTTATGGGTATAAACCACATAGGGTATATTCATACAGGAGGAAAGGGTATTAATTTATCTGGTAACCCCTAATATAGCGACATTTTTTTTGTTGTGGGGCTGCACTGTTATGTTATACCTGGGTTAAGGCAAGTGTTGATATTGAGAGGAAGGTTGCTGCCTGGGTCAGAATACCGAATCTTTCCATTGAGTTGTACAATGACGCTTTCCTAACGAGAGTGGGGAACATGATCGGGGTGATGCTCAAAGTGGATACAGTTACTTCCATCCACTTAACCTTTGATCCCAAAGTTTATTGTTAGGGGGCAAATCCTTAATCTTGTGTTCGAAGGGCTTCATGTCATTTGTTTCTCGTGTGGGAGGTATGGGCACAGAGGAGAGAGTTGTCCCCAGATTATCAGGTCTCCAGAGACGGCGGAGAAACCCAAGGGGGAAGCAGCGGCCATGGATGTTGTTTCTATTGCTGAGGAGGCGAGTGGAATTCAGTCGGATCCGGGTCAGGCCCAAACCCCAAAGGCTAACGTGGAGGTCAATAACGTTCCTTCAACGGTTGGAATTCTGCAACAAAGCACTCATGATCTGGATGGGGCCCTCTATGGTCCTAGGATGTTGTCACTAGGAACCAGGACAACAAAGGTAAAGCTAAGGTTGTTTTCACTAGAACAAGGGGCCTATCTGGTACGAAAGATGGGGAAAGAAAGGGTGGGGCCCAAGCTACGAAATCCACTCCTAGACGTAAGAAGAAAGTGACTGAGCCTAGTATTATTTTCATGGCCTCTATAGGTAAACTATACCCAAACCAAAGGTTAAGTTAACAAGAATGACACTATAGTTGGGGGAAGTTTCTCTCCTCTCATTAACTTTGATCAGCACAAAGAGGGAAAAAAGAAAGCAAGTCATGGCAAGGGGAAGGCTCATCCTACGAAAATATGCCAGTACAAATAAAAAAGCTTTAGTAGTTTTTGCTCCCAGAACTAATCCTAAGCCAATTCAGGTTATGCCAAATCTAATGAATAGTGAAGAATTTGTAAAAACATCTGTCCCTAATGAAGAGTGGTTTCAATATTGAAGAGAACCCAGAGAGCTCTGGATCTAAGAACTTTAGTGGTGTCCCTATTTCTCAGCCAAGTCAGATAGAGGGGTTGACTAGGTCTGCTGAAGATAAGGATAAAAGTATTGAGATGTGATCGGATGACAAAGCCATGGGCATGCAAATGGCAATGGAAAATCTGGAAGGTAATGACATTCTTGAGATGTAACATGGACTAGTTGGAGTCACCACCAACAATCTAGTCTTATGAATATTATTAGTTGGAATTGTAGAGGTACCCAGAATAAGGGGTTTTCTAACCTCGTTAGAGATATAAAAAAAGAGAGTATAAAGCTTCCTTGATGTGCCTCCTTGAGACCAATTCTAGTGGTTCAGTGGCGAAGAAAATATTTAACAGATGCGGCTATGGTAAAGTGTTGATTCAAGATGCGGTTGGTGAAGCTGCAATTTGTTGTCCATGGTGGGATGAAGTGGGTGGAAGAGCAATTTGTTGTCCATGGTGGGAAGATTGACCTTTAGCTAAATAAGTGGTCCAGGCGTTTCCATCTCATATTATGCAGTCAGTGCTGCTACCTCTCTCGGTTTGTGATATGATTGGCAAGAAATGTAGATCTTTTATCTGGGGTGATTTTGAGCATGTTAGAAAGGTTCACACTATTCCTTGGTGCAAGGTTTGCACTCCTAAAAATGATGAGGGCCTTGGGATGAGATCTTCTAGAGATGTAAATAGAGCTTTCTTCATGAAAGTTGGTTGGAAGTTAATGCCAAAGAATCCTTCCTTGTGGGCTACTCCCATTTGAGGTAAGTACAAGTGTGGTGCGGGTGTTCTTCCTAAAGTCCAAAAGAGAATCTCTGAATCCAATTTCTGGAGGGGTCTTCACAAATCTTGGAATGATTTGCAGAATCAAGTTTCTTGGCGGGTTGGAAATGTTTGGAGACTGATTTTTGGACCCATGATTAGATTCCCTTCATTGGTCCTCTAGTTGATAAAACAACTAAATGTTTGACTAATGTTGATAAGGAAGCCTTCGATTTACAAAGCAAAATGGCAGTTGGGATGAAGAAAAATTGCGCGGTGTTCGACTCAAATATTTGCTCTATTATTTTGTGTCTCCCTCCCCCCCGAGTTTCTAATCATGTTGATATCCCAGTTTGGAAGCCTGCGACTGAGGGCAGATTTACTCTGGAATCTGCTTATGCTTCCATTTCATCTCAGTCTGGTCAGGCCAATCCCTTCTTTAAAGTTGTTTAGAGATGGTCGGGTCTTGAGAGGACCATAATTCTTTTACGGAAAACTGCTCAGCAAGCCTTAGTTACCAATGATTGTCGGGCTAAGAGAGGTATGAGTTTGTCTAATGCTTGTCATGTGTGTGATGCTGCAACTGAGAATGTGGTGCATTGTATGCAATTTAGGTATGGCAGATTTTGTATGGTCCTTCCCTTCCCTTGAACTTTTTCAATTTGGATTTAATAGTTGGCTAGCCTTCAATCTCTCTCAAACCTCACCTAATCAGTTATCCAAGGATTTGTTGTTTGGTGTGGCTCTGTCAGGGTTATGGCGGGCCAGGAATGATAGTATTCTGCAATGTTAAAAGGATGAGGGGCGTTTAGGTGCTTCTAATAGGAACCATAACCCCAATGTTTCTATTTCCTGGGTCTGCCCTCCTCCAAATGAGTTCAAGTTGAATTGTGATGGGGCAGTGGGGGAGAATGGTTTTGCTGCATGTTGGGAGGGTGTTGAGGGATCATTTTAGTGTGGTTCTTTTCTCCTTTGCAACGTTCCTTGAATCTTGTTCTGTTTTTGCAGATGAGCTCGAGCCTATTAATATCGGGTAAAGTTGGCGTCTAAGACAGGGTTTAGTGATCTGATTGTTGAATTAGACTCTCTAGTTGCCATTAAGCTTCTCACTGGGAGATGTAGTCCTTCTCATTCCTCTTATCAACTTATGTGCAGTATTCGTCAATTGGCTGATCAAAGAAGTTTGGTTTGGCATTATGTTTTCTGGGAAGCCAACCAAGTGGCGGATTCTTTAGCTAAATATGGCCTGACTTGTGTTGGGTGTTTTATTTTTTACTCTAGTCCTTCTTTTATTGCTTTGCTAGTTTTGGCTAATGTAATTCAAATTTCTTACCTGCGTGCGTTTTAGTTTCATCTCTTCTTGAGGCCTTATGGCCTCTTTTTTCACCAAAAAAGAAAATGTTATGGTGGGTGTTGCGGGGGGTTTGGGATGACATTTCTGTTGCTTGCATTGTTGTTGATGCTCTGGTTTGTTCCTTTGTATCTATTATCTAAACTGGATGACTTCTTGTGTTCAATTTGAGATATACATTATTTTTTAAAAAAAAGGAAACACTCCCCGGCATGTCATTCATGTATGATGTAGCCCCATCCCTCCACATTTATTTCTACAACTGGTCAAATTTAAAATTCGGCTCTAATACATGTTTATTAACATTTAACATTAAAATGCAGATCAGTAATATGTTAATGGTGATTGGTGAATAATGGTGATGATGAGCACGTGTTTAACATGCATGCCGTTGCAGGCATTGACTGAAGAGTAATGTGGGCGTCATAAGTTATGACGTAGTTGCTGATCCAAGTGAACTCATCTATTAGAGAAAGAGAGATCACATGTTGTAAATATAAGAAAATGAATTTAAGTTTACACATGCAACATCCGTGAACTGGTTTATTTTTAGTTACCTAAACTTAAAGCAAAAACAACCTAGTTTGCTATGGTATATATACAAATGCTTCTACGAGGTTATTACTACCTCAATTGCAATTCACAGTCACGCTTAGTTTGCGTCATTAATTATATATCGATCCTCAATATCCCTATATTAGGAAAGGAAAAATGTCTATTGAGGCTATGGCAATGGCAGGCATGGATTACAAAGAATGTGGCATCACTTTGGAAGAGTGTGACCCACAACAACCTCCTTTGTACCTTGTGGCCGAGCCTAATGAATTAGCTAATGTGGCTGCAGTGGAGATCAAAGCAAAGATGCGAGAGTGGGCAAAAGCCGTTGCTTCAACTTTCAAGCAACTAAGTGTTGCTAATGAGAAGTGCAAATTATGTACATGTAATTAGCTAGTAATTTGTTATAGAAAATATATATATATATATATATATATATATAAAAAACAAACAAAACATAGCTAGTTTGTTTTGGGAACAAAACAATAGTTGCCTAAGCTTAACCCAGAAATTGAACACCATGTTCAATTTGGTAGCATTAATAAGCAATAGCATGGTATGTTTATTAATGCTATATATATGGATGCAAATTGTAACGTACAGGATTTGGACAATCTCTTTGTTCATTTTGTTACTCTTTTAATTTCTTTTTGCGTTTACCCTTTCAAAAGAAAACTATTTTTGTTTATTTATTCATTTAAAAAATGAAGATAACATTATCTCTTTTCAATTACGTCCTTATTTTTATCTCATCCTTAAACATATTACATATATTTATTATAAATAAGAGAGAAACAACAATTAATAGAGATCAAATTAAGAAGTTAAAAATAATTCAAGAAGACTGACTATTCATATCTATCTTTAGGTACCTGATAAGGAATTAAAAGCAAAAAACCATTTATAAGAAAGTGTTATAAATTAACGTACTTCTATAATAATTTCTATTGCATTCTTTATATGATTTTCAATATTTCTTTTTACAAATGAGTGTATTCATTATGTTTCTTAATTTATGTAAATACAAAAGAACGGGAATATATTATGAAAGTATCTATCTGCGCCTGTTTCATATTTAGACAATTCTGTTTCCATGACTAATAAAGGAATACTAAAAAAGAGAGGGATATGTATTTTTTTTTTTTCATTTTTATCTCGTATTTTGTAAAATTGCGAAATATGTTCTTGTTTTTAAATGGTAACTTGTCAAGCTTCGCAATGGGAGTGTATAGGCTGCAACACTCAAGTCAGAATTAGTGAAAAGTTAAAAAATAAAATAATGCGTACCTTGAAGCTAAGCTTAAGAGTATTATAGCCTTTTGTCTTTACTCTATAGTCTAAGTCACTAATGAGGACAAACCATCGAACCTTATTAAGTCTCTTAGAATATTCCAAAACAGTTGTCCTCCAAGCTTGTAGTTCATGTTTTTTTTTTTGTGAGGTGCAGACTTGTTATAACATTATGGTATTTATAATGCACCCTATGCCTCAATATATTTTGTCCCGATAAATCATTTGTCAATTTTCTCTTAACAAGGCATTTAATCTAGGTACTTTAATTTCTGAGGGTATAGAAATGTCAGTTGAAGCTTTTGCAATGGCTGGTGTTGATTACATGGAGTGTAGTGTACAATCAATGTTTGTGCATTGAAATAGAGCTTTAAACAGTTGCATCCAGCACGTGCTATGTCTGAGACTAACCTTAGTAGTTTGAGTCCTCTGGCTCAGGTTGACAAAAAGCCACAGCACTAGTTTAACACTTACAGATATTTTAAGACTCTGCAATCATATTATGATTGCAATTGCGATTCCATTAATCGCAATTTTTCACAATTGCCTGCAATGTAAAGGTTTTTGAGCTCACCGCAATGCGATTTCAACCGCAATTTAAAACTACTTGCACATTATCACACTGGCATGGGCTATAACTGTTGCTTCAAACAATGAGACCGAAGCTAACCTTAGAGTTTCAGAGATAGTTCAAATAATGGATAATCATTTCATGCGAGTAAAACAGGACACCTTTTCTTTGTAGTGCTTTACTGCTTTTATTCTTTTTGTTCTAATCGTATCGTCCATATATTCTATTCTTATTCAGTTAATTTCAAGAAATTTTGGTTGTTTTTTAACCTCGTGGTTAGTTATAGTTTCTTAAGTTAATAGGGTACGGTGTTTGATTAAGCGGTGAGTTAAAAAAATCGATTTAATTTTCACAGTGATTGCTAAACTACTTGATATTGTTTGCAATGCTTATGGTCATATCTTGATTTTTGTTAGACGAGTGTGTACAGTTTAGCAAGTTATTAGCCTATATTTATCTACTTAAATTATATAAAAATATATTTTAGATGCTAAACAAATTTTTCTGGAGGAAACCATTATTCAGTTAAACTCTTTTTTTAAAATACTTTAAATACCATTCAAAGTTATAACTCATTTTTCTTCTTTTAATGTTAGACAATTTTTTTAATCACTTACACTATTTTATAATGTTTAATAAAATATTTACTTTAAAAGAAATAACATTTCATAATTAACTAAAAAATCTAAAACTATATTTACTTACAAATATATTTATCTATAAAATAAAAAAGCATCATATAAAAAAATCATATAAACATTTTTATATAATTTTACATTCATCAGTTGGTTCAATGATTAATTTTATATGAATTATTTTTATTATAGTAATTTAACTTGAGAGATTTGAATTTAAACCTTTTAACTAAAATATAAATGGCTTAAATATATTATTGTCCATGTAAAATTAACAAGTTTTAATTTTAGTTTTTATGATTTTTTTTGTTTTCATCCCTAAAAAAGTTTTTTTTAAAAAATTACTTCTTACTATGCAACCCCCGTTAACTGTTTATTTGTTTAAACTGATCAAATGATCATCTCAAATAACTCTCATCAGTGTCACTAATACAATGTCAACAAGTGGTACCTCCAAAAAATATATCTTGAAAGAAAATTTAAGGACAAATATAGTGATTTGAAATTCTGTAAGAATGAAAATTAAGGAAAAATATTTTATAGGGATGAAAATCAAAATTTGTTCATTTTATAGGAGCCAAAAATAATAATTTTAAATTTTAGAAGATGAAAAATAAATAAATAAAATTATAGGATCTAAAAACATTTTTAAACCAAAATAATTTTTTAACTTTCAATTAACTTTTTAATTATTTTTGTCAAACATAACCAATAACCAATCAAAATAAGCCTAATGATTAATTGAATAAAAAAGCCAAATGATTAATAATTTCATTACTTCCACAATTTTCCCTAATTAAAGAGACCATTTAAAATTTTAATTAAAAAAAAACCCAATTAAACTCAAAAGCGATTTGTAGACTAAATTTATGATTAATACACCTTTTTTTTTTTTTTACAAAAAATGATTAATACACCTAAAAACTGAAAAATTGGGGAGCATGCCATTCCTGTGTTTAGTTATCCCTCCGGAATTATTTCCATATTGATCAACGTTTAAAATTCGGATCCAACGCAGAGTAACAGATTAATGGTATTGGTGTGACCACAGGTTTAACATGTGTTTTGCAATTGCATGCTATTGCAGGCATTAATTGAGGGATGTGGGCGTCATGAGTTATGACGTAGTTGCTGAATTACAACCCTGTTCTATTAGAGAAAAAAGAGCTCACATGCAGTACTACAAAAAGAAACTAAGTTTGCCAATGCAACATCCGTGAATTGGTTCATTTTCATTTACCTTAACGTAATGTAGAACAACCTTTATCCTTTGTATGCTTTGCTATATAAATTGCTACCTCAATTACAATTCCTTATCCCAATTGTTGATCCTAGATAACATAGATAGGAAACATGTCTATTGAAGCTATGGCAATGGCAGGCATGGATTACAAAGAATGTGCCATCACTTTCGAAAAGTGGGATCCTCTTTACCCACAACAACCTCCTTTGTACCTTCTGGCGGCAGAGCGTAATGAAATAGTTAATTTGGCTGCAGAGGGGATGAAAGCAAAGATCCGAGAATGGGCAAAAGTTGTTGCTTCCAGTTCCAAGCAACAACAATGTGTCACAAATGACAAGTGCAAAGTGAATATGTATTTAGCTAGTACTAATGTGTTATAGGAACAAAACAATTGTTGCCTAAGCTTTACCCAGAAATTGAATACTAGCATGTTTTATTCACCAGCATTGATAAGCAATAGTTATCACATAGCACGTGTTGTGCATCCGATGGGCTAAACATCGAGGAGATTTACATCGCATGTTATATCCAATGTGAAATTTTACTTCACACTTGTACTCCAATAATATGCTATGTCAATTAGTGTTATACACACTCATTTGACCTCATCTTTTGTAAGTTTACACACTAATTTGACATGTGCAAAGTCATGCACCTAAACTTTTAACCTCATCATCTTGCAAGTATCTCTGCAGCTACCTAATTATAAATGTTAAGGATACATTAGACGCATATGAGCATAAACATGGTCAAATTCGCGTAACTGAGAATCAGCAACAACTTGGTATCTGATTCTTACAGGAAAATTCTCTCGTAGCATAAGACATTCAATTATGAGTTGTTTCCCTTATTGAATGGTTGATTGTGCCTGCACTGAAAGCTAATTAACGGGGGTGCTTTGCTTTCATCACTTATGAGTTACTTCAACACATAAGGGGGAAAAAAAGTTAAAACATTATTTAATTAAAAGAAAAAAGTAATTTCATAACAAGCATAATAATCGGAAAAAGCAGTCAAATTTAATACAAATTTATATTAATTTTAAAAGGAAAAATAACAAAATAATACCAGACCAAATAGGCCATGTAACAAAAAAAAAGACTAAACAAGTCCAGCCTAGCCCATCGATGGTCCTTTTTAGGCAACCTTTTATGAGAATCCAACTTGGACCAATTTTGACAGCTTTAATTGCACTATTAATTCATATTTGTTATTTATTAATAATACAATTGCTATCCATTCAAGAATTGCAACAAATCATTCAATATATATTGCACTACTCAAAACTGCAACAATTTATTCAATATATATTGCACTATTCAAATTCATCTACAATTACTCAAAAAAAATCATCTGCGATTCGTTGATACTATATTATTGTTACATAAAACTCATTACCTTCGAAATTGTGCTCCTCCTCGCTGCACATAGTTCAATAATTCAGAATCAAGCTTTTGAACTGAGAATAAAATTATACTGTCGTTTTATCAAATTCTGCGGAGTGATGCTCATGCCCTTTAATGAGAAGTCAAATTTGTTATTCATCTAAGACACTTCTCTTGTCAGAGACAGTCCTTTCAACCACTCTGCATACTGAATGGCTATTCTTGCTATTTCCACTTCCACTGGCATCTTTCTTAGTGACAGAACGTTGCATGATCCGTATAGGAATTCCACCCAAATCAAAGTCCTCCTTCAAGGACTTGGTTAAGAACCTAATGTCTGTATCAGAAAGCCGAGTCTTCCCACGCACAAATGCAACAAATGTAGGTGGCCGGGCCTTGACCTGAGTGAAATACTTAACCTTAGGCTGTGCTGCTTGGTCTTTCCAAGAATGCCTACTCATAACCTGATCAAAACCGACCCAAAGTGAGAAATAAGAAAGCAAATTTACTACCAATTGCATATTTTACTGTTACAAAAAGTGATGATGGATGGACTAATTGCCTTTTGCAACCAACGGTTTAGACGAGCTGTAGGTAATCTTGAACACCATTTTTCATATGTATCGATGACCTGATTCAAGACAGTGGCCCGGCCCCTTCCCTCCAATGCTGAAATGAATACAACTGGGATCCCTGTTACCTGTTGACAATGTCAAAAGTCAATGCTGAAATTGGTAAGGACTGCATGATATGTCGACAGCCTCGCAAGTTACATATCTTCTCAAGTTTGAACCATGACCAATTTTGACATGTCCAAACACATAATTTTGACATCTATGTCAAAGACATAACACTTTAAAGCATCATACATGTGTGTGACAATCCAATTTATTGAACATCTAGACTTACAGTTCAGCTTATTATTACATGACAGACCTGAGGTATAATTGTCTGAATTTCTTGTGGAACAACTTCCATAACCTTCTCATAGGATGACGATTTGTGTTTGCCTCTTAGAAGGTCCATCTTGTTCACAATCACAACCAGCCCACGTCCTTCTTCCACTGCCCGTCTGGCTATAACTACTTCAGCATGTTTCATACTTCGTCTTGCATTTATAATCTAATCAATACAAATTTTTTCAAATAAAAATATATTACCAATACAAAATGTAATTGCTAATGAGCATATAGAAAAATCTTGCTGATGGATCACACTTACAAGAGAGGGTATTCCACACACATACTTCACAGTCTTTCATGCACTAAGTCCATCATAATTGACAGGATAACTTCACATAAGGGGTAGGTACACAAAACAGAAGGGGATGAAATGGGACACATGTTGCTAACCTCAGGAAGAACACTACACATGATCTATGGAATCTTCAATGAATAAGTATTTCATACCAAAATCAGTAAAATCTAAGCAGCAAATTCAACATTTCCCACCAATAAATAAATTACTGGAACATATTTTAAAAGGTTTAAATTTGTGTTTATTAATAGAAACAAGTGAACTAAATTGGAACAATAGAGTAGACTTTATGAAATTGCAATTTATCAAGCTAAAAAATTGTCTATATTATATCATAGTTATGTGGCATTGTCCAAAACGTAAAATACATGTAACATATATATACCTCTTCTGCATCTAGTACCAAAGCAATTATATGAGCCCGGAGTAGACTCTTCCTTGATTGCATAATGCTCAAGGATGCTGCTCCTTTCTCCTGTTTCGTCCTCTGCAACCACCCAGCAGTATCAACCTGAATCACAGCAAAAAAATGATTATATTTATAAAATGTAACAGAAATTCCAATATTAAATATATACTTAAGTTTATTACTCTTGAAGCAAAAGTATATTCAGCATGCCTATCAAGTACTTTCAATCAAAATATAAGTTTGGATGCTTATAACCATGCTAAGCATCACGTTTGACAATTAATGTGCCGAAAAAATTATTAAAGAATTAGAGCAAAATAAAAATTATAGCAAGTTTATCATGCTCAGCAGACAAAATTGTACAATAGCTACTATGAAAATATATTTAAAGGTTATTATGAACTTTAAAGAGAACCTGCTGACTTGCAATTGCATATTTTTAAGATTGAAAATCAGAACCAGAGACACATGCATGTATGCTCATGCACAAGTGAAATGGAAAAGAAGCGTGTGTCAATATCATCTAACTTGAAGGCCAGAGAAACAAAGAACTATTATGTTTTCCTCTTATGATCAAGATTCCTACTTGTATCTCCAATCTCTATCAATAATACCAGAAGTACATAAACAAAGCATTCATGGATTATAGATACTTACCAGATAAATTGTTCTTTCTTGAAATTCAAACTGGGTTCTGATTGAATCTCTTGTCAGACCAGCTTCAGGACCCACAAGAACACGGTCTTCTTGCAACAATGCATTCAATAAAGTTGATTTACCAACATTAGGGCGTCCTACAATGGCTAACTGCAATGGCAGCTTACTTTTGTCAACGTCAAGGTCACTGCTGTCCTCGACCTCGTTGTGGCTATTTTCGCGAGCACCTTCTTCTATAATGGTTAGATTGCATGACAGAAAAAATCATCAACAACTAATTAGTTTAGCAAGTCCTTCCATGTACCCAAAATGATAACCAAAAAATAACCAAGTAGTTGTAGTTATGATTCTTTCATTACTGAATGGAATGCCATAAGGTTTGACTTACCAGTGAAGACACGAAGCATATAGTCCTCGAGGAGAGGCTTAAGAGACATATATAAGTCGTGCATACCGAGTCCAGTCTCAGCAGATATGGCTATAGGATCCCCAAATCCCAAGCGGCACATTTCATTTGCAGCTGCGGCCAGAGAGCCAGTGGCATCAAAGAGTGATTCGGATTTATTCATGGCAACAATAGGCTTGATTTGAGGTGCATGTTTTCGTAACCATTTTCCAACCTGGAGATCAAGTGGATGAAGTCCAGCTCTTGCATCAGTGAGGAAAAGCGCAAAGTGTGACTTTGCTAAGACGTTTGCAGTGATAGAAGCTGTTCTGTGGAGGATAGAAGCGGAAGTGGCTTCAGCTTCCAAGCCAGCAGAGTCCAAGACCCTAAATCGTAAGTCGGCCAACTTGGCAAGTCCTTCTCGTATGTCACGGGTAACATGGTCATCGGGGGTGTTATATACCAGAGCCTCCCTCCTCCGAATAAGACGGTTGAACAATGCAGATTTCCCTACATTAGGTCGGCCTAGAATGACGACAGTGGGAAGGCGACAAATTTGAATTTGAGTAAAATCAAGAGGTGCAGTGACGACAGTCAGGGTAGAAAATCCCCTCTCAGTCACAGGTGGAATGAGATGAAGAGAGATAAGCCTCCGAATTCGGCTCATTTGATCCCTTGAGCTAGCTAGCCAGCCTATGTGGTGAAGTTTAGCATGGTTTTTCTCAACCTTAAAACCATCAAATCCCCGTTTTCACTCAAAACCATCAATCAAATTTTTTTTTACTGAATTTTAAACTGTCAAGACTCTAACAAATTCATTGCCATTGCCGTGGCATGAGTTTGGAATTATATAGTTCTGTTCACATAAGTAAAAATCATTTCAAAGGAGGGGATTTATAATTAGAAACCGGGGCCCTAAAGTTTGGAATTATTAAGCATTAAACAGAGTTGAGATGGACAGGTCATGCAATATAGCTTACCAATTGCAGAAATGGGGCGTCTTTGAGAAGAACAAGAGAAGCAAGTTGCTGTAAATGCATGCGACAGTGCGTGGTGTGCCTTTCACGAAGCCATGGCTGTGTTGGAAGTCAACGAACCGCTGGTTCTTCTTCTTTGTCCCAACCCACTGGATCACAAACCAGATCGGCAACTTTCCCTGTTTGGCGGTGACGATGTGGTTGAGCTTTGGAGGGGATCGATTGAGGAGGGTTGGGGACCAGGGCACACGTTCCCTGTTTTTGCCTATATAGAGTGAAAAAAAAATATGAAAAGATTATTAGGTCAATTTCAATGTTTATTTTCTGTTTTTATTTTCCATTTTTATTTTTTAAAATATATTTTTTAAAAAAAAATTCAAGATTTAAAAAATATATATTAAGAATAAAAGTATGATAAGGAGCAATGTTTTAAAAACCGACCCGATGACTGAACCGGTCAGGGTGCTGGGTCACTGGGTCAGTGGTCGAACCAGTGGATACTAATTGACCCACATGACCCGATCAGTGGTCGAACCGGTGGGTCACTAATTGACTCGCATGACCTGATCAGTGGTTGAACCGGTGGGTCACTGATTGACCCGCATAACAATGTCTTAAAATATTTTTAAAAAATCACAAATTCCATAACATACATAATTAGATGCCAAAATGTTAAAAAAAAAAAAAGCTTATGTTGACACTTGAAGATTAACATACATAATGGTTTTCCCTGGCTTGTATTGATTGGAAGTTTACATTTGAAGATTAATAATGCTCACTTGCTGGGCCTCACCACACCTTTTAGACATTTGGGACAAACATAGTGTCCTATGTACGCCATCTCAACTCCATGTAGTTCAACACTTATGTTGACACTTTGCATCAAGCAACATACTATATATTTCTTAGTGCATGTTATATATTTCTAAGCAATAATTGGTTACTTTTTCAAAGTTCTCTAAAAAAAATTGACAAAAAACTAAATGACTATGTTTCTTAAAAAAAAAATAAGCACTCAAACACACACTTTGTTGCTATAATTCCCAAAGCACTAATAGACAGTGATAGTTCTCATGCCACTTTGGATCTTCCATCCGGTATTGAACAGCTAATTATATTGGCATTTTCCCTGTGTTTTTATCCCACAGTAAATTAAAGACTAACCACTCTTCCATTACACTTGGTCACTAAAACCATTACTCCCATGGACAATTTCAAAAGAACAAGATCGAAGTTATAGGTTTTTCTTTGAATCTGCTTTAATTTTCTTCTTCTATGCATTAATTTCCATCTGGTATTGAACAGCTAACTGTTGACCTTTTCCCTATGTTTTTATCAACACAATAAAGACTAACCCACTTTTCCATTTACTAAACCATTATTGCTATGGACAATTTCAAAAGAATAATTAAGAAGATGCATTCTTTTCTTTGAATCTAATTTGATTTTCTTGATCTATGCATTAATTAATTTTCATTATAAGGTTAGGAAGTATAAACTTCTGCATGGTGATAAATGCCAGTGGTACAACAGTCCTCGTGCACGGCATCCAAAATTAAAATGAAAGCCAAAAAAGTAAAGCAATGGACAAAAACTGATCTGTTAGCATTGCAGATTATTACTTCCCTTCCATAATCCAAAAACTTAACCTGACACCTAGACACAAACAGCAATGGACAAGGCTCCTATTCAGCTATTCCCTTTACAATAAAAAGGCATATGATGAAACAAACAGGGGTGTGTGTATTGGTGAAAATTAGTTTAGTTAACTACTTAACTTAAATCTGATGAAACAAACAACAGTAGCGTGCTGGACGCAGTGGCGGATCCAGAAAATAAATCAAGGGGGGCACTCAAAAGTTCAAATACATATCCAGAAAAATAATTATAATGTCATCCTTCTAGGCCTTATGTTTTGAATTTCCTTCATAATTGCCACTAATCTTAACATTTCATTTTAAACTAATAATTAAGATTAATCATTCTCATTTTTACCTAAAATGACCATTCTCATACGATAATATATATATATATATATGAGACAACAATAAATTTTTATTTTATGTCATATCTATTAGGCATCCGGATTATCCAAGTTAGCACTTTACAGTAGAATATAATTTGAGACATATTATTCTTGGTGAACATTGAAGGCATCCGAGACTAGAGATAAAGCATTTCTATTCTCTTACTTTCTTAAAATAGACAAAGCTACTTTTTTTTGAGTTTTCCCACCTCATTTTACTATAAGTAAAGTTACTTATGCATTAAGATACGCATTGAAAGAAATAAAGATAGCTATTAGCTAACCAAAACTTCAAAAATTGGCTCCATTTATTTTCCAAAATATCATACATGCTAATCACCAAAGGATCTCCTACTCATAGAAACAAAACATCATCCAGACCTTTTATTTTGATGCATGGCATTCCTTATTCTCTCAGCAACCCATTTATCTTAAGAATCACTATATTAAACTTAAATTACTAGTGCATTTATTAAACTTAAATTAATCCTATATCTATAAGCAAATAGACGGATAGATACAAATTCCAACTTACTAGTAGTCCACTGTTCATATAGTCACTGTAGAAATCGTGTCAATTCTTTGAAGACTGAAAGATTACTTAATTGGCACACGGGATTATTCAAGAAGCTAATTCAACATAAGTTGTTACAAGTTTCAGTCAGCTTATGCAGACATGTATCGGTTAACCAGCTAACTCTAACACTGGACACCAAAGTCCACTTAGATTTTAAAATGATCACTGAATCTCCAAATTCCCATCCCTCACTTGGTTAAAGAGTTGCTTTCCCTTGAACAAATCAAGACATTTATTTAATTACATAGCAGTTAATTTTTCTTCTCTTCACCAATCCATTAAAGAGAAATTCAATTTGCCTAAACTATGTAATTTTCATTGTTGCTTATAAAACTGACAAAATGTCTCCTATGATCGAATTTCTAAACATCATTGACTTTAGCATCTATAATTTAGCAGCACCGACTAAATGAATCTAGCTAGCAACTATTGATCATCATAGCGAGATCCTTGAAAATAATCCTTATCCACTTGTAAACAAAGTAACAAACAAAGGATGAGTAGATTAATTACAACTACAGGTGCTCCCCTCTCTCAAAATCCCTTCTTTCTTTCCCTTTAGTGCTGCACAGTGTTGAACATACCTTAAGAGTCAAAGACTACACAAACTATCAACATCTTTTTCCTTTCTAAACTGCATGATTATGTACTCATTTCTGATGTGGTTGACTTGAACACAAGAGATTTTATAAGTAAATCAGTACTAATTATACCTTAAGTACATTGGCAGCAACTAAGATCTTTGCCCCTGGTAGATAGATGCAACTAGCTTCTTACTTTCCATGAAATGCTTTACCAAAGCAATAACTGACTGGTTCAATGCAAATAAGCAGGGGATCAACCGCTGATCAAAAAAAAAAAAGCAGGGGATCAACCACCAAGTATAACTACTTAACTAGAGCATCGTAGCTTGAATGGGAAGATTCTGAAACCATTAGCAATAGCTAACATATTAATCAAACTACGAATTCTTCCATGTTCATACATTAAATGGGAAGATTCTGAAACCACTTACATAATTTAACATAAATTCATACAACCAAATGCAGGGGAGATCAATTTCAATACGGCAAAACTAAGCTTTGGACATAATCAAAGCAGAACACAATTGACTTGTCGTCGAAATTCCCGGTACGGTCTACTCTATTATCTCTCTGGTTATAGATAACAAATTTTAAACTTGCATTCTGAAGCCAGTGATGAACAAACGGAAATGGGATCAAATTCACGGTACTCCTCTCTTTCAAAACCCTAATTAATTCCCTTTTTTGTGTTTAGTTTTGGTTATGCTTGATTTTGTGTTTATGTGTTTCTATTAAATATACAGTATGTGTATCATGTATGGCCAGATTGAAAAACAAAATCAAAACTTAACCTGGAGGTGGGCGGTGGAGCCGTGGAGACGGAAGCTCGGCAACGCAGGCACGCAGCCGGCAGCCGGCAGCTCGGGCCTCGGAGTCGGAGCCTTCACCTTCAGCCTCGGAGTCCAGAACCAGAAGCCCAGAAGCGGACAAGCAGAAGCACCGAGCTCGGAAATAGAATAGCAGAACGCGTGGTTCTGGTGGAGGCGTGGTCGCGTGAAGCAGGGAGAGAGGAACAAGCAGAGCAGACAGAGTCACAAAGTCTAACCTTAGCTGGACGAGTCTAACCTTGGAGTTGGAGGCACGATTAGTCACGACGGGAGTGACAAAGTCACGGCAGGACGAACTCACGACGCCGAGACGGAGTCCGAAGCTGGCCTGCTGCGACGCTACAATGATGCACGAAGAAGACAAGAGGACGAATGTGCGGGTCGATGCGCGATGAAGACGAGAGACGGAGAGGACGCTGCTGGTCTGGTGCTGTGCTGCACGAGGAAGAATTGAAGAAAACCTAAAAGCCTTAGCGAAGTGAAAACGGCGTATTTTTGGATGAGTGGGGAAAATGTGTTGATCCGATCTGGGTTGACGGGTCAGCGGGTCAACTACAACCCGATAGGGCAGTATAGGTTGTAGTGGTCTGTTGGCATGAACGATCCAATCAACAACCTGACTCAGTTCGTCCCCTGCTCCCGTTGGATCGGTTGGATTAGTCCGAGTCTGAAAACACTAATAAGGAGTGATTGTGTTTTTACTTTTTAGAAAAAATGAAAACATTGAATTGATTTGTTATTTTTTGTTTTGTGTCCATTTTTTAAATATTTCAAAAATTTAAATAAATGAATTTTTACTTTTATTTTCTCTTTTTTTAAAATGAAAACCAAAAATACTCAAACCAACTGTTATCTTAATTTTTTGTTTTCTTTAAAAATAAAAAAAAAATTGAATAGAAAGGCAATGAAATGACCTTTGTTCATAAGCTCTTTTGCTAAAAGAAAATTAGTTATTTTGAACATTTTTATGATTTTTCAAACAATGACATGTAATCATTCTAGTACTAATTGTCATCATTATGATTTTGAAAAATATCTACAAAGGAAAGTATACATGCCAGAAAAAGAAATTTATTAGTAATTTTAAGTAGATGTGGTGGAATATATTTGAACACGTTATGGACATGAAGAAAATGCTAATTAAATTTTAGGTCAAATAACCTATTTAATCATTTATCTTAATTTTTGGCAATTTTGACCATTATCTTTTAAAAAGTTCAATTTAGTCATTTATCTTATTTTTTGTTTATTTAGTTATTTATCTTTTTAAATAGTTTATTTTGTCCCTTATCTTATTTTTTGTTCAATTTGATCTTTCAATCTATTTAAGACTAACATAGTTAATTATTTGAAAATGAGTATTTTTGTTCAATTTTATCTCCTTCCCCTCCACTTT
>PYAF01003910.1:1221359-1255259 GCA_007407185.1 Glycine tomentella | reverse complement strand
TAGGAATAGGAAATTTATCAGGAATAGTAATGGCATTAAGGGCGCGATAATCAACACAAAATCGCCAAGTTCCA
Organism: Glycine tomentella; assembly: GCA_007407185.1. NCBI lineage: Eukaryota > Viridiplantae > Streptophyta > Magnoliopsida > Fabales > Fabaceae > Glycine > Glycine tomentella. Next base: position 1,255,185 of record PYAF01003910.1, on the reverse strand, counting down.
TCTTTTTTTCGGACCAAAAGAACTGGGGAACTGAAAGGGGAATGACTCGGCTGAATAATACCAGTAGCCAACATGTCTGCAACCATTTTCTCAATTTCTGTCTTCTGGAAATGTGGGTATCTGTAAGGTCTCACTTGGACAGGTTTAGATTGTGGGGTAAGGTTAATAGAATGGTTAAAGGCTCTGTCTGGAGGTAGAGACGTTGGGGTGGCAAAAACATCTTGAAACTGGTGTAAGATGTGTTGGATGGATGAGGGTAGTTGAGGCTGGATAGGTAAGGAATCTTGTGTTGGAGCGATGCTAGTAAGACACATAAAATAAGCAGAGATAGACTTCTGAGCTGTCAGTTTGTGAAGCTGAGCATTGGAAATTGGTGTTGGTGAAATAAAGTTGTTCCCTTGTAAAATCACTGTAGAGTCAAAGTGGTGAAATGTCATGGTCATTTTAGAATAATCAGTAACAATAGGCCCAAGAGTGGCAAGCCATTGGACCCCTAACACTATATCAGCCCCTTTGAGATCCAACACATAAAGATCAACGGTAAAGACATGTGACTGAAGCAGTAAGGGAACAGCTGGACAAGAAGCGGTACACTGTAGAGCATCTCCGTTTCCCACTTGTACTTTAAAGGGAGACACCTGTTGCAATGTTAAATAAGAAAATTAGCCATACGCTCAGTTATAAAATTGTGGGTACTACCCCTATCAACTAAAATCTGCACTGACTTTCCTTTGAGTGATCCTGTGAGACGAAATGAACGTGAGCAACTATGGCCGAATAGAGCATTGAAGCTGATTTCGGAAGTAATATCAGGTGTAGGAAGGTCAATTATAGCATCAGAAATAACTTGATCAGAGTCATCATCGGTACCTTCCATGTATAATAAAGCAGCGCGACCCTTGCATTTATGGCCAAAAGAATATGGCTCATCACAATTATAACATAAATTTTTCTCACGTTTCATCTGAAGCTCAGCTGGTGAAAGACGACGAATAGGAATGGCAGTCATAGGATTGGAAGGTGTTTGAGATGCATTGGGTTTGCTGGGAATAATGGCAGTGGAATTGGTATGGTTAGGGCGTGGTTTTGGGGGATTGGACCAAGTGCGAGAGGGTTTGTAGTCAGAAGATTGATCTTCATATACCCTGGCTAGAGAAAAAGCTTCATGATAGTCTTGAGGTCTATGTGTAAGAACAAGGCGACGAATATGAGACTTCAACCCAGAAATAAAAATGCTGCGTAACAATGGAGCTGTAAGACCAGGCACCTTACTCACCAATTTCTCGAAAGTGGATTGATAATCCAACACAGAATTAGATTGTTGAAGCTTAACCAAGGCACCCGCAGGGTCCTCAAATTCAGAGGGACCAAAACGACGATGGACAGCCGTGCAAAATGTTCGCCAATCAGGCATTAATCCATTTTGGTCTGAACCATAAAACCAACTAGCAGCAGGTTCATCTAAATGGAATGCAACTAAGTTCAAACGATCAGGTAAAGGAACTTGATAAAAGGTGAAATACCTTTCTGCAGCCACGATCCAAGTAGTTGGATCTCCAGAAGAAAAACGAGGAAAATCAAGCTTAACTTGACGTGCTCTGGAAAATTCAGTCCCCTGTGGTCCAGAACCCAGAATACCGCGATTGGAATGTTGAGTACCCGGAGAATGTTGTTGCAGCTCTAGAAGACGAGTGATATCGAGGTGCAAGCGATTCTGAGATTCCTGCATCTGATTTTGAGAATCCTGCAACTGAGAATTGGATTCCTGCAAACCCAAATATTGTTGTTCTCGCACTAATTCAGCTGCACGAAACTGTTGTTCCAACGTATCAAGACACTATGTCAGATCCCTCATACGTGTGTTTTCTGCCATAGCAGGTAGGATGAGGAGCAATGAAAGCACCAATGAAGGGTGAAGTTCAGATCTAGAAGAGTTTAGGGAAAAAGATATCAGAGCAATAACGGTTTAGAGAGAGAAAGAAGAGAAGAGAGAATTTTGTCCAAGCTTTTCTCTTTAGTAGGACCACCAACTTGGGGCGCAACATTGTCACAATTAAAAGCATTACAAGATAGTTCAACCAGTAAATTCTGATGTGTGGTCATGGAAGGTTCAAAACAATGGTGATGGTATATACTAATTTGTGGTCATTAGATCCAACGGGCCATAAGTTGTCTGGACACCAAAATAAAGCAAAGGCATAAACCAAACATGTTGGTATTTCTAGGACCAATAAAAATAAGTTTACATTCATTAACCAGATGTCCTAAAATGGAAAAATATTACTGCAGCCAGATGGTGCATAACGAGCTAAGCAATATACCATTCATAAAAATCAATCTAAAATATGGACAACAATGTCTTATATTAATTCATGACTTTATAGCGTTAGGTCGGCTTGGAACAGAATGTGTAGGTAGCGTCACCAGATCAATACTTTCTAACGCTTGCACCTACAAACAATCTAAAAAACATTGCACCGACTAAAAAAGGAACTCAAACCTGGAACATCTACATACATTTCATGCTTGCACCCCTGCAATGATCACAAGGGGGGCCAGAAAGGTTGACCCTGATGAGAAGAAAAACTTTTCAGCATTGTGGATATGTATGTTTCTCGATTATTTACCCAACACCTATGAGCCATGCTGCGTTTTTTTCATATTTTATTTTATGTTGAGAAAAAGTGAGAACCTTCGTCCTATATATTTCTACTACCTATTCAAAGGATTACATATTGTAGTGTGTTGCAAATATTGAGCGTGTAGTGTGTTTGCCTCCCAGATGAAATATACCACTTAATTTAAATAGTCGTTAACTTTTTTTTCCCATATTATTATTATTATTATTTAATTAACAGTGAGAAATATAAACATTGTAAATTTATTTGTTATTAAGTAAAAACAAAATATCCGACCTGCCGGATTCGAACCAGCGACCTAAGGATTTCAGCTAGGTAGCCCCACTACAGTCCTCCGCTCTACCAACTGAGCTAAGGTCGGTTGATGTCGGAAAATATGTTATTTTAATAACATTTCAAGTAGTTCCTCATTATTATGAGTGCATACTCTCGTCTTTTTGGGATTATTCCAACTTTGCGAGTTTGTAATTTTTTTACTTGTGTGCGTGAGTGAAAACAATAGTAGTATTTTTGCCAAGTCTTCTTAAAATTTGTATTTTTTATTTTAAAATAAGTTAATTTAAACAAATACATAAATTTACAATAGTTGGGTCTAATTCTTTGCTTTATTTAGTAAACAAAATTATTAATACTAGTGTTTTAATTGACATTCGATCAATGTAAAATCCTTAATGTCACTAAACGTCCTTTTCGCTATGCCTTTCTTCTCTGTTAGGACTTCATATTCCAACATCTAGCATATAAATTTATAGATCGATCCATGTGTAACTTATAGGCAGAGACTAAATTGCAAATAAGTCGATTAAATATCATTATATATTTGATAGTGAATCTCGTTCATCCAATTTTTAATTAATATATCTAGTATTATCAATAGTGATTCATCCATACACTACTTAACAAATGGTCCACCTTAAAAATTACCTTAAGAGTTAAAAATTCAACAATCAACTATAAATATTATTGATTATATACATAATTAGTTGATAATTGACAAGTTTCAAGTCCATATCCAAATACTAAGGGAAATTTCCACCAAACATGATTGGATCAAAATTATTTTCTTGTTGAATATTTTTTGGGATGATTGTTGCAAGAGAGTATAAATTTTATGAAATTCAACCTTGTTAGGCCTTCTTTAATAATCCGAATAGAAAATCATATTTCAACATTAATCATTTGAGAAATCATTTATCTCAATCTTTTCATACAAACTACAAATAAATAAAGGAGATCATTTATCTTCTCAACGCAAGTTTTAAAAAATTTGAGGATTTTGTTATCATTCCTTATTCAAAAAAATTTAGTGGAAGAAAAATCATGCATAATGAGAAAGCTAATTACTTTATGAAGCTTAATATTCTCAATGTTTGAAACTATTAATTTAATTATTTTTAAAATAATAATCAATAAAATAATATTTTAAAGATTATTAAAATTTATTTCATTATAGTTATCTTTAATTAATTGAGCATAAATTTAAAGAATAAATAAACAAAAAACACTTTTTAATTTAAAATTATTTTGACTTAATATATAAAATGCAATGCATACATTACAAAATAAGAAACATGCACGACTATATGAAAATGATACATGTAAAAAAATTATTTTGAAAAATAAAAATTCAAGTTTATACCAATAGAAAAATGCATTTAAGAAATTAAAATATTGGTTATATTCATTTACTTTTACATAACAATTTGTTGAAAAATATATCATAAATAATTAAAAAATTTACCTATATAAAAAATTACATATAATTTTTATAAAAATGAATAAAATAATTTTTTATTTTTAATACAAAAATGAATCCAACCCAAAAAAAAAAATGGCATTAGGGTTCTAGAAAGAGCGAAGTAGAGAGGCCAACGTTAGTGGTAAAGGAAAATAAAAGGATGAAAGAAAACTCGTCCACGAGGTTCTCTGTGTCATCCTATAAGGTATAAGCCAAGCAAAGCAAGTAAGAGTGCTCCATTTCCAACAACACTGTAACCTCATCCTCCAATTCCCACACCCACACCCACTCGTTCTCACTAAGGTTATCTTCCTATTCAATTCTTGTCCTGTCTCAGAATTATCACATAAACATGTTTTTGTTCATTCCTTCATTGTAGATTGGACTGTTGTCATTCATTTTTTATTCCATTGTTGTCCTGTCTCAGAATTATGACATAAACATGTTTTAATTGCTTAACAACAAACAAACTTATATGTAAGTCACTAATTCATTCTTCTTTATCCCGTGTCGTTTACGGTAGTTGTTTATCTTCATTCTTTTGGTTTATGGTTTATGGTTTATTGATTATTGAATTTGACTAGCTTGTGATTCATTACTCATTACCAGGTTCACTTAGCATCAACAAAATGCTATTTGGTGATTTATCTTGTGTTATTTTATAATTTTTTTTTTTTTTGCAGCTAGCAGAATTTCATCGAGAAATTTTGTATTTTTTTGGCATATTATCCTGCTGAAAATATATTAGATGGCCATTGCACCTTTTGGTAATACATCAGCTACTCAATGGGGAATTCATCCTCAGATTTTCGGGGGATCGACTGGGTTGGGAAAGATTGCATCATCCAGGAACAAGTTAGTCCTATAATTAATTTTTTCTTGATTAATGTTGTTGACTTTTAAAGGAGCTAAATTACCTTTAATATAGTTTTATCTATCACAATATCTATGGTTATAACCATGAGCTGGGTTTATAATGTGGTTTTTTACAATAATTATTGGGCATACACTCAAATTCTCAGAATCTTGGGGTTGTTTTGTATCCTACATGTCATTAAATATTTGTCATCGACCAAGGCTTACTCAATGGATAGATGATTTTTTTCAGCATAGTTCATTGCACTGGAGAGTGTAATTAAATTAAGTTAATTTCCTTGCAGTGTTACAAGCAGGATAAGGTTTATGGCTGCCCCATGTTCGAGCTTTTTTTCTCGAGATTCCTTGCATGCACTATTTAACAAAGGTTCATCGCAAACTTTGCATCGTCGCAGGGGATCGAGGTTGATAGTTAGAGCAGATGCAGTAAGTTTTAAATACTCATGCATGATGAATTTCTAAGCAACAATGTTTTCCTTTCGTTTTCTAGTGCCTTATGAAAGCCTTCCTCCTTAAATTATGCAACTCATGAAATTCAATACATTGACTCATTATATAATGTGTGCCAATGTGCAGGATTACTATTCTGTCCTCGGGGTGTCAAGAAATTCCAGTAAATCTGAAATTAAGAGTGGTAATTGACATGTTCAATATATTGTTTTTATTTACTTAATGAATGGCCAATTTTTAGTGTAGACAATGTAAAGGAAAATCAATTACCCAAATAGTATCAGTCCATTAACTAATAAATGATTTTTTATTTTCATATAACTCTTGCTGCATACTCAAAACGGTTTGCCTAAAATGCATGTGAAGCATACAAGATAAGTACTGAAACGAAATCTAAAACATAAGGGTCCATTTGGGTTGGGGTGGTTGCGAGTTTTGTTTTTTAAATGTAAATTTCAAAACAAAACATGTTTGACTAAAATGGAGTTAAAATGGTTTATAACTCTTTCAAACACTTTTACATCAATTTTTAAAAAAGGATTTGTGAGTCCATTTTAGTTTTAAAAAGCATCTACTACCTTGTCTGCTTCCTCGGCACCATTTTCGTTGGCGGTGCCATCACTACTGTCAACCCCACTTCCACTGCTGCATACATATGTGCAGTTTGGAGAAAAATTTTTAGGGCCTATTAATTTGTCATTCATTAGAGATCCAGTGGCTATAATTCATTCAGAAATGTAATGATATTAACACATTGTCCATCTAATTTGTCATTCATCAGAATTATATACCCACTGTTGCATACACAAACACTTCCCAGTGATATTTCTCAATCATTAATTCATTAATTGGCATGGACGATGATTTGGCTGGGGATATTCACAGCATCTTCCTCTGTGTTTTTCAATGTTTCACGTGTTTGGGTTGACAGTGATTTATTGCACGCAACTTTAGAGGGTAATTTGGTGGTGACTAAAAGGAGGTTTGTGTTCGAATTGGTTTTGAAAACGATTGAGAAGTATAGGGCGACTCATTTGTGGGTTCTGCCTCCTATTATTCTTGATTTGGTTAAACACTGTGTAAAACTAGAAACCACAAAAAACTAAAAACTGGTTTTAGTTTTAAAATATTTTGATACCGAAAACTGAAAACCACCCTAAACAGGGCTAAAACTCTCGAAGAAGTTTACCAAACTTAGGTTGGGAACTAGGTTGAAATCACTCAAATTTGTAGGATTTATTTGTGATTTATATCAAAAGAGCTTATTCTTGTTGCTATTACTCGAGCTTATTTTGATGGTTAGCTGTTTATTCTGCTTTTTACCCAAAAAATCGTGGAGATTGGCTTTCCAAACCCAAATATTGAAAATTTTAAAATTAGTTGCTTTTGATGCCTTTGATTGTTCTTCGGTGTTGATGGGTGGATGAGGCTTTTGTATAGACTAATAGAACAAATGTGAACTACAATTCTGGTATAAGATCCTCTAGGAATATTTCCACCCAAAACTTAACATTCAGACTATACATATTTTTATTTTCATTTCTTTGTAATGTAGGATAGATTTGCAGAAGTTTAAAATTAGTGGATGGGAAGCATCAATGATTAGGAGGATAAGGATAGACGGTGGTGATTAAGAAGTTATTATTAGCCAGTTCCTGCAAATATGATTTACTTGAGTGTGCTCTTTTTTTGTGTGTCAATTGTCTGTTATATCATTACAATATCAAATTTCTCTCTACTTTGGACATTTCAGCTTATCGGAAGCTTGCCCGGAGTTATCATCCTGATGTGAACAAGTATGTTCTTTTTTCTTCCTTCATATTGAACATTGTCTACTTTCTGATTCCCTTCCCTTGTCTTGTTCCCCACTGTTGCTGTGGACAAAATGGTTTGGATGTCTTTGATTATAAAGCCTGTGGCTTGTTCTTGTTAAAAAGTATGTTTTGTATATTCCCTAAACTGCTTGAATTATCATGGATGTTCACTTTCATTTGGTTAAAAATGTGTATTTTCTCATATTCACAATCATTTGGTCAATGTTGCTTTAACTATTATGGATGTTCACTTTCTGCTGCAGAGAACCTGGTGCAGAACAGAAATTTAAAGAACTTAGTAATGCATATGAGGTAAAACTACAGCTTGTTGAACACAGCTGGCCATTATGCATGTCTACTCGTAATTGATCTTCTGTGATTCAAATTCTTTTGCAGGTCTTGTCAGATGATGAGAAACGATCCATATATGACACATATGGAGAGGCTGGACTTAAGGGTTCAGGAATGGGCATGGGGGTAAGTTACTTTTAAAGATGATGCGGAATTTGACTTTGTTATCATATTTCCTATTTCTCAAAGACGGATCATCTTTGTGATTTCAGGATTTCAGCAATCCTTTTGACCTGTTTGAGACACTGTTTGAGGGCATGGGGGGCATGGGGGGAAGCAGAGGATCTTGGAATGGAGCAGTTGAAGGTGAAGATGAGTATTACAGTCTTGTTTTGAACTTCAAAGAAGCCATTTTTGGGGTGGAAAAGGAGATAGAGATTCGGCGATTAGAGAGCTGTGGAACTTGCAATGGTTCGGGGGCTAAACCAGGGACTAAATCATCCAAGTGTAGCACTTGTGGTGGTCAGGGTCGGGTTGTCACATCGACAAGGACTCCATTAGGCATCTTTCAGCAGTCTATGACATGCTCTTCTTGCAATGGAACTGGAGAAACTTCAACACCTTGCAGCACATGTTCTGGGGAAGGTCGAGTGAGAAAGACAAAGCGGATAAGTCTCAAGGTACCAGCTGGTGTGGATTCTGGCAGCCGTTTAAGGGTCCGAAATGAAGGTAATGCTGGAAGGCGTGGGGGTTCTCCTGGTGACCTCTTTGTCGTTCTTGAAGTTATCCCAGACCCCGTGCTTAAGCGAGATGACACAAACATTTTATACACATGTAAGGTGTCTTATATAGATGCAATCTTGGGGACAACAATTAAGGTTCCTACTGTGGACGGCATGGTGGATTTAAAAATCCCAGCTGGGACTCAACCAAGCTCGACACTTGTTATGGCTAAGAAAGGTGTTCCCCTGCTGAATAAAAAGAATATGAGGGGTGATCAATTGGTTCGGGTGCAAGTCGAAATCCCCAAAAAACTGAGCAAAGAAGAGAGAAAACTTGTTGAGGAACTAGCTGATTTAAGCAAAGGCAAGACTGCTGCCACCAGTAGGAGATAACTTATTGAGGAACCTGTATCCTATGTATTTCTAGCCTCATTTCCTTTTATGGATGCTTCATTCTTGACATTGAGACTCACAACTCGGGGCTGCAGCTATTCATTTTAGAACTGTGGAATTGGTGAGCATATATTGGTAGATGTAGGTTACTAGTTTTTATAGACAGGCAGATATGAAGAGCAGAAGAAACAACTCAAACTAGAGATCTTTCTTTTTCTTTGGAACTTATTATATTGCCTTATGCAATTTTATTGTTTTTCTAAGGGTGGGGGGAAGGACTACTGCTCAGGTGCAATGCCATCTTTATTTTCTTAAGTGTTGTTTTTAGACAAAATTGAAAATGTATACTAATTTATTTTAAGTTATTTATAAAGCCAAAAAAAAAACTTTTTGTTTGCCAAAATTAATTTTTGGTAATGTCAGTTGATGTTCTAGCACTAGCAGTGTTGATACCTATAGCATCTGGAGTATTATAGAAGCAATATAATCTTAAAATAAGTGGCAATTGTGTTGACGAGAAAGGCCATGATAGTTGTGCGATGCGGTAGAAATATGTCGAATTGATCGTGAGGTTTACATCATGTTTCATAACTTCATATCGTATCCAAATTTAGTTTAATTATTAAATAAATCAAGATTTTAAAAAATTAATTTAATTGGAAATATTAGATTTTAGATCATTCAAAAAGTTTTTTTTAAGTCAAACGAGCTAGCCAATTTAAATAAATAATAATAGCAATAATATGTCGATGATAGTTATTATTGTACTATTGTAGCATTAAATTTATTCTGTAACATTTTTAAATTATATACTTGATTTAATATTAAATCTTTAACGGTTGTTTTTAACATAGTTCTTAGAAATTGGAACTATGTGGAGATAGAATTGCTTCCGTAAACAACTAATTATGTACATTTTTGGGTTGAATTTAGCAAACTTAATTTTGGAATAGTTTTCATGTTGCAAACCAAGTTTGGAAAAGGCACTTTAATCGTACTTTTGTAAAATCTTGGTTTCAGACAAAATAAAAGTGTGCGGAAGCATTGTTAGAGATAATCAAACAGGTCGGAAAAGTGAATTTACTCTCTAAAATGAATTTAAAACATCCTAAACGGGAATCCAAACAAGTTCAACGTGTAACTTTGGGAGAGAACTTATTTAAAAAAGTTTTATTAATAAGTAGGCTTTTATATAAACTTTTAGACTATATTAGTCTTAAAAAAAGTAAAATTAAACTTTTAAGAATAATCTACATCAAGTAAATAAGTTTGAGAAGATGCAGTCAAGTGACGAGAGGAAATGATCGAAAAGAATAAGAAAACAATATTAAAAAAAAAAAAGACGTTGGGGTGAGAGAGGCTCGAACTCTCGACCTCAGGATAACTCAGAAGCTATGAGACCTACGCGCTAGCCAACTGCGCCACCACCCCATTTGATATTCATTTGTACTGTTATCTTGTTATAGAGTATATTATGAAGCCAAGCATTGCAGCACATTATTATAATTGTTGTCTTATTAATGAATTATTTGTATCTAATACTCAAGAGCAAAGTAACTCTTTTGTAACTATTGGTGATAATGGAACCTCTGCTGTACGCAGTTTTCTTAAGTTAAAAGAAATTCTTAACATGTTAAATTTGATATTCTTAATCTGTGATTCATTTTTTTTATACTTTTATTTGATTATTTACGAACTGGCTATCTATTATCACACGTGAAAATTATATTTTCAATACTGAGTGTGTGTGTGTGTGTGTGTGTTAATTGGTAGTAATGGGTGAGTTGAACTCGCCATAATTTTTAGAAACAACAAATAATTATATTTTATGATAAACTCATCATGATTAATTTTGTATTCATTATGATTTTTTTCGACCAAACCAAACACACTATTATTTAATCCCTTTAGACCAGACAGGAAGTAGAAGTGCAAGTTACTTTTACAGAACAGTTTCTAAATTTATTAAATTGTTCTTCAAAATAAAGATCCCTTTATATCAACTTATTGTAATTATTATCACATGATCCTAAGTTTACTTGCACATTGCAACAACGCACTAAATTTTGTGTTACTCTTCAAAATGAAGAGCCTCTTTTATGAACCTATATTGAAGTCATCATAAGATCAGCCACCTATATCAGTGGCTTCTAGTGCTTTTTTCCTCCACTCCATTTCCTTAACAAGCTCAACAATCTCTCCACGCTTTACATCATGCATGGTGCATGCATATTTACAAAACGGCGTCGTCCAGGGGACTTGCTGAGAGACTTAACAGCTCGGGCTTGTGAAGCCGTCGCCATGTTCTGTTGAAGTGTTAAGTGTTACAATTAGCAGAGATGCCGAAAGAGAAGAGAGTAGGGGTTTTCGTTTATCTTAAATTTGAGTCTAATAGATAAAAAAACATTCTTAGCAAAAGTGATATTAATCATTATATAAACAAGATCTATGTATATTCAAGGGCGGATTGAAGTAGAGAGGAAAGGGGCCATGGCCCCCCTGATTTTTTAAATGTATAATATTTCAATAATAAATTAATTATTTTATTTGAAGAGTTTAACTGTAAAATATAATAATATTTAAGTATTAATTATCATTTTTTCAAAATATTTTTACCCTTTAATAATATTCATTGTAAAAATAATAACGTTTTTCGTTCTCTCTTTTAAGACAAATATACTATTTTTTATAAATGCTATTTTTTTCTTTTTATAGTATTCATTATAGAAATAGTTATATTCTTCTTTTTTAAAACAAAAATATTTGAGTGTGATTTATTTTTTTATTTTAATTTTATAATATATTTTAAGGATAATAAATATTTGTATTTGTAATTATATAATTTTATTATCTTTATTTTATATTGGTTTAGTAATAATTAATTTGAGGAATTAAATGGTACTACTATTTATTATTAACCTTTATCTGTAAGATAAGTTTATAAATTCTACATAAGGAACAACTTGGATATTTTAGACATATCAATAACTATTTTTTATTAGTATTTTTATTTTTTTTTTGTTTCTCTCATCTCAAGTTTGTTCTTCTTGTCATTATATATTAGTCTTCAATTCATTTTTACCTTTTGAGTGTATGAGTATATTTTTTAATAAATTATAATTATGAGTCTAAACAAACTTTGAAAAAATAAATTAAATATTGAATTGTACCAGACATTTATCAAAATTTACTTAAATTTTGTAACATAATTCATTGAGTTTTTTCATATAAAAAATAATTAATATAAATTTTTTAATATAAATTTATCTAAGTTATATTTGTCCCCTAACTTCTTTTCTAGGATCCATTCCTATGCATATTGAACTTAAAATGTGTTTGTTTTAGGTCTTACATAATTATCCTTTGGAACGTGAATTTGGGAATGCAACATTCCTTTTGATATAAAAAATATTCTTAAGTATCATGTATTCTCAAGAAACTAAATTACACTTTTAGAAATTTCTATCTAATAATTAATATTGGTTAATATTATAGGATAATTATTTTAATTGTTTATTCTTAGAGATTTTTATTTTATATGACCAAATTAAGTGAACTTGTTAGACTACTAATAAGATTATATGAACTTAAATGAACAAATGTCAATTTTAACTCATTAGAGGATAAAGGAAACTCTATTAGGTTAACATATTTTAAGAAGACTATGATTTCTAATATATCGAATTTTCACACATAGTTCATTTTCTTCTCATTTAAAGAGCTATGAAGGTCCCTTAAGGAATAAAGAAACTTCAAACCAAGAAGAACCATAATATCATTGTTCGTGTTCGTGATGAGTAGGCAAAAAGATCTTACAATAATTGTCAAATAACATTTAGATCAAAAACCAACTACGAATTCAAGTATTTTATCTAATCTTAATAATTAAATATGTTATAAAACCTAGGGATTTGGGTGGATTATTCTAACTTATAGACCTATAAATTTTCAATTAAAGAAAAAAGATTAAATGCAGGAGAAATCTCAACATACACAAATTATCTCATTTCCCTTTTGTCATGTAAAAGGATGGGATTCTTATATTTTCAAGGGAGTGTAAAATAACTTTCCACTTTTATTTTATTTTATCTATTTTATAAAAATTAAAATAAAATAAATTTAAAGCTATTATAAGAAATGATGAATATTTATCAAACGGGAATAATATTTCTGATAATAGTATTCCGGAAAATATCATTCTCGGACATATAATTTAATCCACGAAACAAATGGCCGTAGTATATATCCAATTGTAATTGCTCTTCGTAATTGAACTAAAATGATTTGTTAATTATCCTTTCTTACTTATTTTTCAGATAAGATTATATGTTTTAGAATTTTATATATGTAATTGCTTAAAATATTTGAAAAAGATAATCCTTTCTTCAAGTGATAACATATTCAGATTAATTTATTTTACTCAGCCCAAAATGACAAAGAAGTTGATTTTTTCAAATAAAGTTTAGGGTCTTGTGAAAAAAAAGTATTGGGAAATTTTTGCTTTCTTAAAATGGGTGGGTGTATCTATCAGCCATCTAACTCGAATTCATGGAGACTTTAACGTGACTGTTAGAGATTCAGCGTGACATTTTTAGATTCTAAAGTTTTTAGACAAAGAAAAAGGATATACATTTTTTAAATTATTGACTTAATTATATTTTTTATCTTTAACAAATTTTATCCTAACAAATTAATTTGTCACATTTTACCATCAACTTTTAAGAAATTTATAAATTTGATCCTTCATTTTACTTCTTATATAATTATTCTTTTTATCTCAACTTTTTTGTTTTACAAATTTTGCACCCAAATTATTTTTTTTTGACAAATTTTATTTCTAATTTTATATTTTTTGAAATTTTTTATCTCCAACTTTTACATTAATTATTAATGGATAAAAAAATGTAATTAAGTCCCTAAATTATTTTACTTATTTTATGAAAACCTTAAAATGTACAATCTTTACTGAAGATGGGCTTAGTGACAGAGCAGTACTCTTGTCAGTCAGAATTGAAAATTAATTATTGTTGGATGAAAGTTTTTTGCAGCTACAGGTACTGGTGGGCCTTGAAAATTCTTTAACGCGGACCCAAAAGACAAGCTTAGGGTCATTACGAAACTAGTGTTTTAACTATGGACCCACAAGAAAAGGATTGTAAGGAAAATGAAATGGAATAAGCCACAAGGGAAACATTTCCGACGAACAACTATGACTTGTATTCTCAAACAAAAAAACTATGACTTGTCGCAATAAAATGTTTTATTAGGCAATTCTCATAATATTTGCACAAGTTAACATGCATTAAGGTATTTTTCAGAGACACAGTATATTTAAATCACTAATTAAAATATATTTGTGTTCTAGTACCTACTCAAATATTTTTCCAATCAATCTGGCCGTTGGTTCTGGACACCACCAAAGTTAGCTTTAGCCTCTATTGACTAGAAGGAGCATTAAGTACAAAAGTTAACACACGAGAGAAAGAAACTTTCACAAAATTTAGACACAAACATAAAGTGAGATTTTAGGTCTTTTAACATATTCTGGTCAAGTGCATCAAACTCCAATGCACACAATCAATGCTGTAGAAAATGACCCATCTTTCTATTTTTTTAATCAGAATTAAAGTTTTACTTTGATAATCATAATATTTTATTATAAATTTATATTACTTTAGTAATGTAAAATGAAACTCTAATTCTGATTAGACAACAATTCATATAACACCTAAGAAATTGTATCTAAGTTTTTTCCATAATTCAAAAGAAAAAAAAGAGGGGCAATTTCCATTTTACAACTCAGGGTGTGGGGATTCATAATCTCCATGAGAATATGTTACAACAATTTCTAAGGGTTGAAAAAGTGGTCACCACAATGGCATTTCCAACTCAATGGCTTGTAATTGGAGTACCTGTTAGTGTTACCTTGGAGAAAGAAAACTTCCATTGAAGCAGTTGGGGCAAGAAGGCCTGGGTGAACTTGTTCATGGTTAGGCGAGGTTGGAACTTGCACTGCCATGCATGGATGACACTGGTTGCACTTGTTGTGGCAAGTGGGAGGCATTGAACCTAATCTGTTTTTCTCCTCACATAAAGGGTCCTGCACATAATAACATAATACCCAACTTAGCCATTTTCAAACCATACACACATCCATTTTTGAGCAAGGTCTCGGATTCAAATATTGTAGATGAAAAAAACATAGTTGGGAGGATATATTCCACTAAAAGTGATTAGTCAGATTCTTCGGTGGAAATTAGTCATCACATAGAATACTTCACACTAATATTATGCATACCAGAAAAAAAATCACACACACAAAACAACAAAATTATGGATTTAATTAAAGAGTACCGGTGGAGGAATTGAATGTTGTGGTTGATTGAAACAAGAAACTGGACACAGCAGATGGTGGAGTAGAAATGTAATGAGAATAGTAATAAGCAAGATTGTGGTGGTGGAGTTCTGAATTGAATTGATTGAGGCCATGATCATGAATAATGCCTATCATGTCATTTCTTGATGTCATTCCCAATCTTCACCCACACACTATATCAAATTTAAATGTTAACTGAGTAGTGAGACACTAATACTACAACACAACCGAGAGAAGGAAAAGAATAAAATGGTTATAAGAACTTATTTTCGGCGTTTTGAGTAATGAATGGTTTTAAGCCTTAGAGGGTGTGTGTGTTGACAGTGTAGAGAGGGGGGCATAGTGCAATAGTGGAAACAGGACAGTGAGAGAGGGTGCAGGAGTGTGACAGAAAAAGTGAAAGGAACAGTTCAATAGAGGTAAACAAAATGGGAGAATCCACATCAGTATCAAGGACCCCTTGGCCAGTGTTCTATTAGTAGTTAGAGACTGATTATAAAAGTGGCAGGGTTGAAAGTGAAAGCATTTTTTTTGTGAGTGGGTAAAATTTAAAAACACACAATGACAGGTGGTAGTTAAAATTGGCATTTATTAGCCTATCTAATTTTCGTCACAGTTTTTTTTGGAGTGTCATTCATCATGGGATTGAGTGTTGACTGTCTTTGACTACTTAACTTTTTACATTTCACAATTAGGATGCTTTAGACCGGATTATGGCTACTCATGCAAGCAAAGGGGGTGCTGTCTGCTAACGAAACAAGAGAGTGGTATTAAGTGCATCTTTAGGTATCTTTGCATACAGACTTTGATGACAAAATTAAGTTTACAATAAATCATTGAATTTGGTCTTAGAATTCGTGCATAACAAGTTGGACTCAAAACCAAATATAAGCTAATATGATATAAAAAATGAATTCACTTGACCTAAAAGGCAAAAAATAACTCAACTTTGTTCATAAACAGAGTCGTGTTAAAGAAGAAATTGACTAAGAGCTTACAATGATTTATTAGTTTGCCCTCATAAATGGTACTTGTACATATTGAAGTTTCATGGGCGGTATTTAATTTTTTTATGAAGGGTGAATAATACGGGTGGGGCTTGATGAAATTTTGGATCCTAATAAAGAATAATCAAGTTGTGCTTCTCTGAAATCTATAAGAGGAAATACTATTCATTTCGGTCTTTACTTTTTATTAGATCATCGACATTTATTGTTTTATCTGCCAATGTTATTTTTTATTAGCGAGGATCGTATTTGTGACTGTTCTCTTTTTTATTTCTTTCTTAACCATCCAACAACCTTATATCTCCATCATCAACATTTTATATCATAAAGATTTTGACAAAATTAGCTTATGAGTACATATAAATATTTTGGTTTTCAGTTTCCCTTTTCAGCTTTCGAGATTCCTTGCTGTGATTCCACAGCTTGCAATCAGCCAAAGCTGTCAATGGATTATGGATCATTGAGAAGCAGAGAGGGATAGTGACAGTGAGTGATTAGATGTGTAGATAACAATTTACGCTGAGAGGAGAAAAAAAATTATATGCTGAAACTGTAAAATATTTCCACTTTTTTGCACAGATAGTGTCTTTCTTCTTAATTCTTACAGTCACCAAATGAGTACCGAGGATCATAAAATACAAGCAAAACAATAGTATTTTGTTTCCTAGAATTTTCCTGAGATTTCCAATCGGGGATTGAATTATTTGTAATTGGCAGACAAAAAATTGTGGAACAAAAGACAAGGACAATCATGATTCATGCATGCTCCCTCTAGTATGTACCTTCTGAATCTTCAGTTAAGGAAACATGTTAGTTGTATATTTAAGGAAATGTGATAAACCAGAAATTAAATAAGTATAAATTAAAATAAAATGAATTAAAATGATTTGATAAATAAAAATATTAATACAAAATATGATGTACATACGTGTGAGTAAATTTTATTTTTTAAAATTATTTTTAAGAAAAACGGGTAATTGAGCAGTTGAGCCCATTGTACAACCCAATAGTGAAAGTACTGAGATTCACATTCTCAACACCAGCAATTCCGAATTCAATAGTGATTATAGACAGACAGCATTTTGAATAATTGCATTATAGTTAGAATAATGTTATTATATACTTTAAATTTAATTACGATTTGTTTGCTTCACTTTCCAGCCTTGCATACTTTAATTTTGTCACGTACAGCCAGCTACGAACAGATGCAGAGAAGAGGTGTCATGCAAATGGCTTTGTCCTTAGCTTTGAGTTAGCCAAACTTATTCTGTACTGAGTTTTCGATTTCTTCAGTGCGTGTAAAGTCACAGTTCAATGCATTTGGAATAGGAACGGAGAAACAGTTTGAAGGCTGGGAACGGAGAAACAAACATGCTGTCAACGTTCAGGCCAAAGTTACAATATAGTAGTTGCTTTTTAGTTTTGTCCCTTGGAATGTATGAATGTCCATTTTGATTTTGGAGGCTCCAAATGGTAATCCAGACAAACTATAATTCACATCATCGGTGGAAAGTGATAAAATCAGAATGAGTTATACAAATATGCGTTCACCTTTACTTGGACAACTAGTCGGCTAGGTGTGTCGAAATTACATATTTAAGATTATTTTATTTTATTTAAAAAAAACAAGTTTGGTTACTTATCTTCAAGAGTGAGAGCATAAAAATGTCTGAAAAAATAAATAGCTAATCGGTAAAACATAACAAACTTATTTTACTTTTATCTTTTTGTGAGTCTTTAATGTGTGTATCATTCAACATTCAACTCGAACTCATCATGTTATGCTGGAAGGATTACCTCAGAGAAACGGTTAAAAGATATATTCACGAAATATCTGACTTCAACTTTAATCTATACAATTCCTCATCTTGAATCACGGTTGGAATACTCCATGTTCCAAGCGGGTGGTCTGATACCTTTCCACCTAAAAAAAAATTCAATTGCCAATAAATAATGGTAGCACACGATTATGGTCTAATTATACTGCTAGAATGACTTGACTGACTCCAGCAAATTACCTTCTTTAGTGGCTTCTGCACATCTTTTCTGGTAGCTCAGAGAGAGATGTGGGTCAAGTGATTTCAGTAAACTTGCATACTTATCTTCAGCCTCACCAATGCACTTCGCCTGGAATTCAGAATTTGACATAATAATATCTTAAAGATAATTAAATAAGCATATGTTAGAGCATCTACAATAGGAGTTGCTTAATGAGTTGTTTAACAAAAAAATATTGTTTTGATGTGCCACATGTGATTTTGAGTTGCTTAAAATTGGAGAGAGTTGTTTATATACACAACTATTACTAATGAGTTGCTTAACTTTGTATTAAATATATAAGAGAGAGAAATAAAATATTTGTGACTTAAGCAACTTGTTAATAGAAATATCCATTGGAGAGAAAATTAATTGAGTTGCTTAAGATTGAAATAACATAAATTCGATTGCTTATATGAATACCATTGATGCTCTTATATAGCTACTATGGTCATAACAATTGTAAGAATAAAACAAACTCATCCATACAGACAAATAAACAATACTGATTGTGTAAAAAGATGAAGGCATGACATTATCAAAATTAGATTGATAAAAGTTTTTTCTTCTCTCAAGATACAAGGTGAGAAATGCCCCAATGACTTCTAAGGTTCTAACAAGAATAATATTATTCTACTATTTCAATCTGCACATGCATTGTGAACGAGGTTTGAGTCCAAACTCTAATTGCACTTCCTCTACCTTTAAAAATGGGTTTTAGGAGTGATCATAAACTTGATACTCCCTCACTCCATGTTTGTGACTTGAGGTTATGCATGGCACTAAGAAGCAAAACGTTTCTTTAATTTAGGTAATTTAGTTCAAAATCCCTTAAGAAAAGATGAAAGCTAAGAATGTGAAATGCGGGATCATACTAACTATTTGACTATAGATCAGCAAATTTTAAGAAAAATGTTAGTTGTAAACTTTATGGCACTCTATTTTCAACACAGGTCTCAGGCTGGTCCCCACTAAATAATATTGGCCCACTCTCTCTTAGTAGGATTAAAATGGGCTTTTATCTAGCAATAGTGTATGTTAAAAACAAGTGTCAGATTGCGTTGCTAACATGGTTTTGATTTTAATAATAGGTGGATATTGATCTCCCCAGTCGCCACTGTATACAACATGGAGAGGATTCAATAAATACATTTGAAATTGTTACCCGGAAGTTATCAGGCAACCAACAAATTTCAACAGACCATATTGACATTCTATCAGCAAATATATAAATTAGCAGTACCATTTGTAAACAGTTCGACATACTCACCAGCATAGCAGGGGCAGCTGAAGGTCCATATATTCGGATAAACATGCGCAAAATATTGAAATTGTTCTCTAAAACATCATCCTGAACAAAGGCCTTCAATCAAATTTTGGAAAACAGTATAGCAGATGGTGGTTACAAAATTCGGATTATCAAACTCACCTCATAATCATACCTGCAAAATTATCGGAATAGAAAAATTATGTTGAATAACATTATAAAATTGAAAAGAAAAACTAGAATAAGACTGAAATCTACATGCATATGTAATTACAGAAATGAAACTTGAACAACAGCAAAGAAGCTACAAAAAAGTTTAAGGATGAGTTTGGTCTTATCTGAAAATGGTGATGGGAAATAACTTTCAAAAGTTATAGTAAAAAAAAAACAATTATGTCTGATAACTACAAACAGAAAATTGTGATGTCAACATATATGTCTTAGAACTATTTTTTGGTACAGATTGGATTTATATTTTATTATTGTCAGTTTGGTAAAGATATTTATTACTGCTATTGTAGAAAGGATACATTGGAGTGAGCAGAAGGAAATACAAAAGCACTTATTATAATGCAATCATTTTTTTTTTGCCAAATATAATGTGGCCATTTATTTGTATCTATATACATTCTTTATAAAAACTATGTACCCTATTGTCCAGAGGCTCCACGCTATGCGCAAGTAAGGGAGAGAGATATTGTACGCAGCCTTACCCTTGCATATACATTCTTTATATATATATATATATATATATATATATATATTGTTGATGAATTTACTGAATACCTATAAGCTATGAATCCTTAACATAGTATAAAAGAAAAATAAAGGGCACCATGTTGGGAGCAACAACAAAATATCTGCTCAAGTATTAAGTACGAATGCATGTATATAATATTATGGTATCCAGCAGCAACAACTGAAACAAAAGATAGTACTTACAGATCATCAGCAACTTCCACTAGCAACTCCGAAATTGAGAGAAACTCCATATGCAACTCCTCCACCTTCCAAACAAATTCAGAAGAACACAATTATCCTAAAGTCATACATTTAGCTAACAATATTTATAAAATTTTATGTAGAAATTTGCGTTGCTAGCAATATGTTAGGATCCAATTGCAAGGTATGGGACTTGTAGTCCCACATTGGAAATATGGGATTCTAGTGTGGGATTTATAAGGCCTTGGGCTCTCCAGCTGCAATAGCAAGCTTTTGTGGTGTGGTTCTCTCAAGGTTCTTATCACAATATTTTAGAACAAGATCAGTGCCTAACTCAGAAACCATGCGTGTGTGCGCACATGCATGTGTCAAGAGCTAGATGAATAATGCAGTATCCACTAAACATTATTTGCTAATCAGTTGTACCTTAGTCCCTTGCAGTTGATAGAGAAGAAGATTCAGCACTCGATAATCAAAAGACTTTAAATGAATAGCCTTCATCACATCTTCAACAAGAATCTGAGTAGCAAATAATTTATTAAATTACAAACAAGAAACTTTAAGAAGGATTTGGATAAATGTATACCCATTCTCCGAAGAGAATGAAAAGTGCACATGAATTATGTATACCTCCTCTTTGTTTGTTAGTGCAGAACAGAGCTTTCTTTCGAGAGCCCAGTACTCTTCTCCAAGTCTAAGTTCTTCTCTTATCCTTATCTCATCAACCAAAAGGAAGATTCAACCAAATTAAAATCAACCTTAACTATTCCCCTGGAAATGCAAGGTATAGTAGAAGGTAGAATACACACCTTTCTGTCAAAAGGCCTTTGTGTTCAAGAATAGTTGCAAGTGGTCTAACTGGGTCATTTGAGAAGCAAGAAACCAATACTTTAGTTTCTCTCTGCCACTGAATAATTCTCAAAAAAATTAAATTATATGAGAAAAATTAAAAGTTGGTACTTAAACATGAACATTCAAACTGCCACTGAATAATTCTCAAATACAATCAATCACCTCATCTTTTTCTCCAAATACACACTTTCCATTGTAGGGTGTTTGCAGCAATTTCTCATTCATTTTATCTAGCTGCATCATAACAGCTACAGGTTCTCAGCAGAAATAGTAGCTTTTGCAGATTCCATACTTACTATTGGAATAAATCACTAATTTTCAAAGTAACACTAACAAATATGAACAATTTTTTTGTTAAAACATATGCTTCCCAGGAGAAAAAAAAATAGCCCACTTTGCTGAGATGATATCAGTTTAATAACATCAATCTAGCATATACCTGATAAATATAACTCTCTGTGAATGAGAGAATAGGTAAGTATTTGAAGATTGATTGTGGCTTGCTTACATCCAATCCGTGAAACATAAAATAAGATCTGCACTGTGAAAAAAATTCAAATTAACATCAGAATCACAAAGCAAGTTTTGATAGCAAGGTATATTCATTAAATAGTATCAAGCCTTCCATTAAATTAGTAAGTTACACTAGTAAATTGTTTGTAGTGTAAAAAGCTACGCAAACCTGATATATGTCACTTTATTCATCTGTTAATCAATATGGTAATTGATGGCATAAAGCTGGAATTATTCAGATACCAATAGAGTTTATGTGTTCCAAGATTGTCAAACTGCCAATTGATATGCAACTACTTGCACATTTTCCAAATTAGTCAAGCATTATAACAGAATACCAAGATCACGGCAAAAATGTTATTTTTTTAATATAGACTTACAAAATCCTCAAGGGTAGAATTTGCCATTTGCATGGAATCCAGCCTGACCATGGCCGTGTTTTCGTTACAATTTTGCAACAAACAGTATTCTTTCGTCTGATTGCAACCAAGCAAAGCATTTCCAACACGACTTTGTTGAAAACCTAAATGAAAGTAAAAATTCAAAAATATCACAAAATTAGAATTAAAACATGAAACAGAGCATATGAAGGAAAAACATGAAAAGCATTATATGAATATCAGCACACATTGTGGTAATGCAGCACTGGAAGGCATTTAATGCCAGCCCCCCATCATAGATAGTTAGTATCAATGGAGTTATAAGGTTGGTTGTAAAAGGAGAAGGGAGAGAGGGAAAGGTCGTGGGTTCAATTACCCCGCTAACAAAAAATCAATAATTAACAACTAACATTTGCCAATAAAAAAAAAAAAAAAAGTTAGTATCAGTTATCCAAGAGTATTATCGAATACATGTATGTGAAGCAAATGAAAGTACCCATGCTTCACAGTTAGTTACAAAATCTGTTGTATAATACCAATTTCAGCTAGTGTTCTTTTAATTTCAGAGAAATCACGAAACGAGAAAGAAAAGAACTACTAATACTATCTCTCAGCAAAACAAAGCTGGATAATGCCATCAATAGACAATAGTTACATGTATTCTTTAAACAGGAGCCAAATAAACATTCGAGACAGAATATTCAATTCGATACATAATGTAGAAATAAACAGTACCAGAATTTTCTCGTTTGGTGGCGTCAAGGTGGTGTTGATACGCGTCTTCAAGGAATGAAGATGAGAGCTGCAAAAGCAAAAGAGAAATGAAATTAAATGAAATGAAACATCAAATGCAAATGAAATGAGAAAGTGGAACTGACAGTGGGAATAAGCTGGGAAAGCAAGGAGCACTTGTCGTTTATGGCAAGGTCTCCGGAGGGTTCTATCAAGAAGAGAATGAAATTAGCGAGGAAGCGGTTAGAGTGATGATCGAGGTTTGAAACGCCCTGTGATTCCATGAATTCCAGCATGCTATGTACTTTCTCTAGTTTCCGTAATTCTTCCATGGCCGAGAACAGAGTTTTCTGAAAAAAGTACTTCTCTTACCCAACTTTCTCAAGTGTGCTTAAACTTAAGTGCTAGACATTATTTCTCTCTCAATGAAAAATTTATTCTCTCAACTTATAAATTATTTTGAATTTTATTAATTAAATTAATGTAATTTTTTCAAAGATGAGTGGAAGGGATTAATAAGTCATTGCTCCTAGAGTTTGAATTTTAAAAAATGTAATTAAAAAGAAAAATTTCATTAAAAATAATTAATCATGCTTTTTAATAAAAATTAATTATCAATAAAATCGATAAATACAATGTATTAATAAGATGTTTAGGACCAATTATATTTCCAAAGCCCAATTAAAAATGATTTACATGTTTAAGACCTAGTTACAAACTTTCAAAATATAAGGACTTATTTAAATAATTTTTTATTTTTAGATTAATTTAATCAAAAACTTATTCTCTTTTTTTATTTTTCTTATAGCGACTATAATCAGAGTTTTTTTATTAACAATAAATCATAATAGTTATTCAAAATTTAGTTACATTTAAATTTTAATCATTCTCATCAATATTTACTAAATGAGATACACCTATTAAAATAATCTAGAGTTTATTTTCTAAGTAAAATCCTAAAGTATATTCATAAATGACAGTCTTTTGGACTCATTATGATATTAACCATCGGTTAAAATATTAGTCTCACTTAATTTTGTTATTATTTCTAATAATATATTTTACCAAAATCATAATCAAGTCCTCTTCAAAGACTTAACACGAACTCTTTAATTCGGCGTGGCCCCTTTCACATGCATAATGAACTAACAACAAAAGTTAAAAAAGACCCATGCTATTTACACCTCCTATTTTCCTCTTTGCACATTCAGCTTTTTATTTTATTTTTTTACAAAAAAAAATATTTTTGAAGGAAACTAACTTTCATCATGTACAATAATAATACAAGAGAAATATTCTTACGCACTCTTTTGAATATATCCTATTTCATTAATTGAAATTATTAAAAATCACAAAAAAATAAGGATCCCACGTCTGATATAATGAGTCTTTCATTTTTTAAGATTTTGATAAATTTTAATGAATCATAAAAATGTGTATTAAAAAAATATGTTACGTAGAGTATTGTTGACACTCTTCAATAATACAATAAAAACTAGTTTATGCTATAAATTGTAGGTTGAAACATATATGTGTCAATTGACTATCCAACAAACATTGGTTTATCTGTTATGTATTTCAATCGAAATACAAACATTAGTTAATGTTTTTTATTAGATAGTTTAATAAATTTTATTATATGTATAAATCATTAAATAAAATATCTTTGTGAGTGTTATTAATTTCTATGCTTAATTTGTTTGTTTTAGAAAATTTTAATAGTTGAATAAGTTAATAAAAAAAATATGAGTTGAAAATAGTAAACAAATAAAAATAAGTGAACATAAGATTAAGTAATACAAAATAGCAAACAAGAAATATTACAAAATAACTCAACATGGGATACAAAATAATACAACTAAGTAAAGATGATAACACAACAACAACAAGTCTTCCTCCTCTTATTACGTCTCACTGCAAATTGCAATGCATGGTTATGTGTGTGGCTATGTGCAGTAGTAGAGACACGAGCGTTTGTCCTCAGTAACCGTCATCAAATAAGCATGGCGTTGAGTTTATAGAAAACCCTTGTAAACAAATTAAAAGCTTACAAAATTGTTATAGGTAAATGTATGAAAGATGACGCATTATTTAACGTGTTAGTTATTTACCATACAAAAGCAAACCTCCATCTCTGACCAGGAGGTATCACATTTACATACATTAGCCCCAAGTGCTAGCTCGCATATATTATTAATTAATAGTAAGTCACTACATCATGCTTTTGAGGAAGCTAGCTATTCGGACTTTCTTGTCTCCTAATTTTTTTTAATTATTTTCGTTTAATGGGTGTGCTCTTGTTTCTAGGAATGGATGTTCTTTAAGAGCCTACTAGATTACGTCAATACATGAATCTCAACTTGCTCACTATGTGGTAACATGCCTCTATAAAAGATTACATGTCAAACTTTTCAATGTATCCCGTAATGTGCTCGCGCTAGGGCAAGGCAAGCATCTTGCTCCTACGATTGTTCACTGTCGGCTCCTAATGGTTCAGCCCTTCTCACAAATCATTAAGGTGCATGATACCACAAATTGAACTCTGATAGATCTTTGATTCAAACTTTGTAATTAAAAAATAAGACTATATGTACTCATTCCAAACACTATACAACAAGTGTAGGTCCTCTCAATTTAGAACCGAGTACAATCAGTACATCATCCAAATTGATTGCATGGAACAGAAGAAACAAGGTTAGTTTTACAAATTGTCAATTTCATTTACCATTTTATCATGCATACATATTCAAGTCAGCACATGTTATGACATGCTTGTTCAATTGATACATGTTATTCACCATTAAATTTAAACTTGGAAACTTTATTATTTATAATCTGGTTTGCCAATTCAATCATACTCATTCATTTTGAACTTTACCATTACATTCCCATTATTACTCAATTATGCTATATTCAGTATACACCTACGTCGGATTTTCAGCCTCTTACATTACATATGTTGATTTTCCAGCCTCACACTTTTTCACAGAGCCACTTTGCTCAAACTATGCTCGTGGCTTGGGGGTAGGGATGGAAATAGGCCAAGTGAAGTCAGGCTTGATTAGGCCTGACCTTTGCCTTATTTAAAAACATCAAGTCTGGTCTAGCCTATTTACCTGTTATAGACTTTTTTTTTTTAGGTTTGGCCTAGTCTATTTAAAAGTCTGGCTTGGCCTATGAGCCTATTAAAAAGTCTATTTTACAATAAATATTATATACTAGTAAAACTTTGAGAATTCGCATAATACCTTTTTTAATTTAATATAAAGAAATACACATATTGACATACTTTCCTTTTAATTTATGCGTGAAAAAAATTAAAATTAATTAGAATACTCTAATATGAGATTAAAATTCACTAATCACAACAAATTCAATTAAGAATTATAATCATAACAATTTAAGTATTCAACAAAATATTGTAAACAAAATAAGCAAGTGTGTGTATCTCCTTATGCTTTTGGAAGTTATGGACTTATGGTAAATAAATAAACGTAACTCCTTTTGCTTTTATACAATTTACAAACCTACAATTTTTTTTTTATTTTTTATCTTTCAAGTAGATTAGGTATCTTATCTTATTTTAATTATTTTTTTTAAAAAAGATTGATTTATATTTTTTTAGTTTTAATATATATATATGCTTTTTTACAAACCTACTACAAAGATTTCAAATTTCCTATTTTATATTTTATCTTTTAAGTAATATAGGCTATTTAGATTTTATCTTATCTTATTTTATTTCTTTTTTTAAAAATTGATCTATATCTTTTTAATTTTAATATATATATATATATATATATATATATATATATATATAGGCTAGCCTTGCAGGCCTAACAGGCTTTTTGTAAAGCTTGAGTCCAACCTTTTTATTTAAATAGGCTTTTCAAAAAGTCTAAGCCTGTCCTTTATAATAAACAAGCCAGGTCAGACCAGGCCAAAGGTCCCTGATAGGCGGTCTGGCCTATTTCCATCCCTACTTGGGGGCTTCTATAGTGGCCTAAAGATAGTGGATAATAATTGTCCACCCCCACTTACTCACAACTAGGTAACTTCTCATTCCAATAACCGACAAACTTTGCTAGTGGAGATTGTTCTAGAGAACACTTCAGAATTTGGTGAGAACAACACCAATAAAAAAAGTAAATACATAGTTAAAAAAGAAAAGAAATGAGGATAATTATTTCTCTTTTATATGTTTTGAAATATGATTCCTTCTATGATTAAAGATTGTCTACTCTATAGCATAAAAGTGTATTTTGCCAACTTGGGTTAAGTATGGATTATATATTGGTTCTTCAATTATGGTAAGGCCTAATCATATCTTATTTTTGTGATTCCCGAAGGATCACATATATGATTAGCTGAGAAATGATTAAATATGATTAAAACATAATTAAGATATGAATAAATTAGATCTTCTAGAATTTGAGATATAAGATAATACATTATGTTGGTTGCGTCGGTCACTCTCAACCTATTAGTGAAGTAATGAGCCTTTTTTTTTTTGTTGAGTTGTCTATGCAAAACACCCAAATTGAGTAATGACTTGATTCATTCAGAATATGAATATAAATTTATATTCTAAAATGGATATTTCAAAATACAATGAAAGGTGCAAGATTCAAATAATAAAGTGCATGATTCAAATGCCTAAGATAAGACATTGATAGTCAAGCCGAACAAATTCTACATGTCGGGTAAGATCGATCGCAATCGACCCATCAATTTAAGTAGAGTTTGGTTTATTGGACTCCTCCAATAGAAATCAAAGGGTAGAGATGCCAAAACAAGTTGGTCCGACCGATTGGACCTGACTCACTTTGACCTATCTCCTAAATAGGTCAATTGATTTCAGAAAACAATGGCTTGTCCCGACCCACCATGGGTTGTGGGTTAATCGGGTTGTTCCATAAACCTACCTAAAATAAAATAAAATATTTTTTTTTTAAAAAAATGAAAGTTCAACAAAAAAAATCAACTTTTTTAAAATTAATTTGAATAAATTAAAAAAATATTAGTTAAATTAAAATTTTCACCATTCACACACTACAACAAGACATATTATTACAAGTTAGAAGTCTAAAACTATAATAACAAAAATTTTAAAAATAATCTTGAATAAAATAATATTGAACAATATTATAAAATACTAAAAGTGTATTTTATGTGAGCTTTACTCTATTTCTAATTAAATGAATAAAACACTTTAAAATCTTTTTAAAAAATATTAATAGATTACTTTTTAAATGGATTAAGTAAATTAACCCAACACATCACTGATTCAATCCAAATAAATTGGGTTATAAATAGGTTGGGTTAAATTTTAGACCCAATTGTAAAAATTTCCTTTTTTGGATCCAACCTGATCTAGACCTGTGAAGGGTCGAGTTAACCCATTAATTTAGATTCATTTTGATAGCTCTACCGAAGTATATAATATACAATAAATTGTCGGTATATAATATACAATAAATTGCCGTCGAGAGGATGAATGAGAGAACTCCACCCATTACCCAATGCCAAGACATTCGCACGCGATCGCTGTAATAAAGCTGTTCCCAACCATCCTTCTTTCCCTTTCAACATCATTTTTCTTATTTTTAATTCCGAACACAATTAAGCTTATCGGGAGTAGCACCCCAATAACGTGCCACCACCTGTCACACAAACGGCACGGCACTAATCGTCGTTTTTTCCACTAATTAACAGTCCTCCAAAAATTTTAAATATAAACCAAAACCGTTGGTTAATTATTACTAACATTCAAATCATTCACTCAAAAACAAACAAAGAACAAGTTAGATTTGAAATTGAAAGAGAAACAAACTTGGGATATAAGAAAAATGGCTAGTGGAGGAGGCTATGGAGACGCGAACCAGAAGGTAGATTACGTGTTCAAGGTGGTGCTAATTGGTGATTCAGCGGTGGGGAAGTCGCAGATACTTGCACGCTTCGCGAGAAACGAGTTCAGTTTGGACTCAAAGGCCACAATCGGCGTCGAGTTCCAAACGCGCACTTTGGTCATTCAGCACAAGAGCGTCAAGGCTCAGATCTGGGACACTGCCGGCCAAGAACGGTTACTTCTATCTTCTCTTACAACTACATATACACTATCCTCCCTTATTTTCTGCATCTTTCATTCGTTTTGCTGTTTTTTTTTTTTTTTTTGTAGATCTTTGTCTTCTTCTGTCTTCGCTCGTATTGTATGTGTGTGCGTTGTTGTTGCTTGATATGTCTTTGAATTGAACTTTATTTAGTTACTGATTAGTTCGAAAGGTTAACTTTGAGTTAGATGTTAGATTTGTTTGCTTAGTTGATCTACTCGTCTCATCGTGGATTCGTGGTCTGCGGAAGAAAACATACTCGGTTCAGTGTTTAATATAGTAGTTCAGCTTCGTGTTTTCGGTCAACGTCGTTATTAGTAGTATTGAATGGTCAAACCTAGTTTGACTTATAATGCTTTGCGTGTGGAGTATAATTTTTCCTTGTGAAAAATTTCTTCTGCATTCTACTAATTGGATGTTCACATATCCTTGAAACAGCTTGACTGATGACAACTAGAGGTCAAAATTAAGGCCTATTTTCTTTTTTTTGGATCCATGGGAATCGAAGTCAGTGTAAGGAGGTTTTCAACACTCACGTATCTTTGCTTAACCAACTGAGCTATATCCCCTTAACAATTAAGACCTAATTTGATATCATGTCACCAACCTGGATAACCTTTTTCTTACACTGGCCTAGGTTTTCTTTCAGATGATGAGTGCTGATGTGCACTGTGATTAACAAGAAATTATTACATGATCCAAGACACTCTTTAAATGACACATAACCAAGTTTTATTAACTTTTCATCGTAAATTGAAAAATCCAGTTACATTTCACATGGATACTAGGAAAGACCATAGACACTTGATAGTCCTGGACCATGTAATAATTTCTGGTAATTAACACAGATCTAAATCATGAAAAGGAATAAGAGATTGTTGCTACATCTAGCATGCTACGTAGCAGACTTAGAGTTTACTTGAAAATAAAGAGAATTCTGTAGAATATTATTAACATGTAAAAATGTGTGGGGCCGGATTACCCTCTTACAGTTTGCACACCTTTTTATAGGACATATTAAGAACTTCACTGCCAAGTAACATTCTTTTAGAACTTTCCTAGTTCATATAGTGTGTCAATAGAACTTTGGTATTATAACAAAAATAAAAATAAAAAAACTACGTACCCAATTGCCCAGTGGTTACACACTATGCACAGGTAAGGGAGAAGAATATTGTACGCAACCTTACTCTTGCATATGCAAAGAGGCTGTTTCCGAATTCAAACCCATGACCAACAAGTCACCAAGACACAACTTTGGTACTATAATAATCGGATTAAATTGTCTACAATAACCTAATAAAATCCTTTTAAATGATTCTTATGTAGTTTTTTCGGATAAAATCATCAAGTTTCAAATCAAACCATCATTATAGTTGACCAAACTTTTGTCGTGCACTGCATCATTTTATACTGGTCCCATGTCCAATGCATACAGGTTGACTTAACATAAGGAAAATCTATTGACAAATTTCCCATTTCGTAATTTGTGAACTGAAATAATGGCAGATGCTATGTTATATTCCAAATGAGATACAAATGTCATATTTGTGTCACTTCAACTTTATATTTTGCATTTACTTGATGGAAAGCCCCATGGTTGGATGTGTCCATCATCCTTTATAAGCTTATTCTTGCTTGGAAGTTTCTTATCATTGTCACTGTTGGGTGTGTTTGAAACTTGAAAGTATGTAGTACTCAATAACTCGTTGTCATAGCTATTGACAAATCTAATTCCTTTATTACTGTGCTGTACTGTTAATGTGTATTTGGTACTTTGGTTCTGCATCTAAGAGGAGAATACATGTGCAACGGTGGTGAAAATCAAGCGCTAGTGATACAAGCTTTTGTGTCAAAGGAACCTGCCTTTGACATGAATTTGGTTCTATGTTGTCAAAGTTGGTTCTACGTCGCTGTGTAAAACCAAACACGTTATTAGTAGATAGACCTATGATTATAATGCACAAGCATTTGTACTCTGTTTAAAACCATTTTTGTTATTTTTGGCTTTTTTTGTAAAGTAATTGCTGTTAATGGTTATTGCTTGTGTTAATTTGTTAGTAGTATACTCTGAATTCATGCTGCACAAGAGAGAAATGAAATTTACTAAGCAATTAGAAAGACATTGAATCTTATCTCTGTGTCTAATTAGATATCACCAATGCCCAATCTCAATGGGATTGAGCTTTTAAAATAATTAGATATCCTTAGATTGAGTCTATACTTCTTCATTCTTTACACTGAATACTGATTGCAGTCTGCCCTAATAATATATAATTGGTTTATTCTACAGATACAGAGCAGTTACAAGTGCATACTACAGGGGTGCTGTTGGGGCAATGTTGGTTTATGACATAACCAAACGACAAAGCTTTGATCACATACCTCGTTGGTTAGAAGAATTGCGTAACCATGCCGATAAGAATATAGTCATCATTCTTATAGGAAATAAAAGTGATCTTGAGAACCAGCGCCAAGTACCCACAGAGGATGCAAAAGAATTTGCCGAGAAAGAAGGCTTATTTTTCCTAGAGACCTCAGCACTGGAAGCAACTAATGTTGAAACAGCTTTCATGACTGTTTTGACAGAAATATTCAACATTGTCAACAAGAAGAACCTAGCTGCTGGTGATAATCAGGGAAATGGCAACGGAGCATCTCTGTCTGGCAAGCAGATTATTGTTCCTGGTCCTGCACAAGAAATCCCCAAGAGGAGCATGTGTTGTCAGTAATCCTGACTTTATTTATAATTTGTTTAAATTTACTAGATTTTCATGGTTCTGTGTTCCTATCACCAATTTTTAATGATTTGGTGCATTTCATTTTGTATATTTTTATATTATTTGAAATTATTTTGCGTGAGTTGCTGATTAAGGAGACAAAAACTTAGGAGACTTAGGAGACCATTTCATTTGGTGCATTTCAGTAATCCAGCAGAGGGAAGTAATTACAATTTGCTTGGTACAACTTAGGAGACAAAAACTTAAGTGTGTTGTTTTAGATATTCTTGGTGCTATTTTTTAATTAAAATTTAAGTTTTATCTCATTAATCAATAGTCAATGCTGAAAATATAACTCGAACTATGGGTACTGATTTAAGTTTTGACCTTTGGTACGTGACGTTGTTTGTTTGATATGAAATGGAGTTGATTATATAATGTCATGCCCAATGCTTAGTATAGCTTGGTACCTTGATTCCTGCTGTGACCCTATTGCAGATGAACTTGCAGTTATAGTTCAAGATTCAAGTCAATTTTCATTATTTTTGATTGGTAATAATGTTTTCTTATTTAAAAAAAGAGAAAAAGGATTACAGATAACCTGTATGATAAAATTGTTGAATTTTTAAATAATTATCTTAAAAGAATTTATAATTTATAATTGAATGATAATTTTCAGTTCATAGACATTAAATTCTTTAAAAAAATTATAATTAAGATTGTTATAAGTTTTGTGCTAGGCAAAAAACAAAATTGCTGTATTATTGCATTAATCAGGATTCATCAATCTTTGGCATCATTTTTTGTTACAGATCACAGCATTCATCAATCTTGTTGAATTGATATACATAAGGAAAATGTCCTTTATCGAGGACGGTATATTTAGATTAACTAGTATGTTAATTTCTGTATGTACAAGATAAATATTTCTTTTGTATATAATTATTTCATTATATAAATTAAAATTATTTTATAATATTTGTTTAATGATTTAAATTAATATAAAAATATAGAAACCTTTAATGTGATTTAAATTTAAAAATAGCAGCGATTGCAATTATAATATATAATAATATTTTTAAGACAATAGAAATCCATAGAACTTAAGTAAAATAAGTTTAACTTAAGTTTAAAAATAATAACATACTGGTAATAATTAAAACCATTTAATTTAAACTTAAAAATAATAGTAATCATTACAATTTTAAAAATGACTAAGTTGAAACACTATGAAAATATATGATAATAATTTAAATTTAAATTTGAAAGAGTATAAAATTTTAAAAAATCAATTCCACTTTCATAAATAGTATAAAAATCACTATGTAAGAAAGAGAAAATATAAAAAAGTTAATTGAAAGTATAGGTAGGGATAATGAAAATCTTCCCCAAGATGAGAAAACTCAAATTTTATAACTAACAATCTTAGGTTGTGTTCCGCTAACGTCCTGCCCATGAAAATCACGGATAACCTATATGCAACTCGAAATCTAATATTGAAAATGTCATGTTGATCCTGCTGGTTTCAGTAGAATGAGATGCATCTCTCGTGTTTAAGCAATTCTGCTAAACTTACTAGAAGCTTTGGATATTGATACAAATTTGAGCAAAGTTTATAGCAGAAGATGCTTGAAGTCTATAGCAGATGCACTCAGAATCTGTTTGGAGATGTGAGGGAGAATAAGGGGCAATCCTTCAGAAGTGATACGGAAAGCACATGGTGCAGACATACCTTCACATGATGTCTGTCTTTCCTGTATGATGAGGGCTGTTAGAAATTTTCCTTTATGTGAGCAATATTAATTAATTAGTTTTGTATTTTAAATTAATTGGGTTAATGGATATTCCAATTTTGATATTTTAATTGGCCCATTGTGATCATATTGTGTTGGGCTTATAGCATCTATTGGTATTGAGCCTAGTTGGGCAGCAGTGTAGGCATTAGTGTCTGACTGGGCTTTCTGTGA
>PYAF01003910.1:1134203-1221259 GCA_007407185.1 Glycine tomentella | reverse complement strand
AAATTAATTAATATAGCTCAAGTGGGAGAATGTTAGAAATTTTCCTTTATGTGAGCAATATTAATTAATTAGTTTTGTATTTTAAATTAATTGGGTTAATGGATATTCCAATTTTGATATTTTAATTGGCCCATTGTGATCATATTGTGTTGGGCTTATAGCATCTATTGGTATTGAGCCTAGTTGGGCAGCAGTGTAGACATTAGTGTCTGACTGGGCTTTCTGTGATGGGTGGACCCATCAGACACACTGTGGATTAGGTTTTGCTAGGTCCCCTCTCTAGCCTATTTATAATGGGGTTAAGCCTCATGAGCCATCATGCTCCTATCGCTGAAGGCTGCCAATTTCTGAATAGGTAATAGAGAGGAAGACTCTAGCATCTTGTTTCCTCATCTTCTCCAACCTTTCTTCAATTCAGTAATGGCTCAACAAGGTACACACAATCATAACTCTGATAACTCTGATTTATTATTATTTGGTGTTTTATAATCATATGCATGATTTGTAATATTTTAGATTATCAAGGGCAAGTCTATTTCACTTATTCGCAAGAACAAATACTAATCAAAGAACTCATTTCTTGCTGACTGTCAAGGGCTGACCAATAACTATTTATTTCCTTGCAAAGTAATTAAGCTTTTTTAAAAATTGTAAACAAACTATCTAGATATTATATTACAATAATCCTAATCAATTATCATGTCAAAATGAAATCGCACATTACAGTAGTTTACAATGATTCATATCCCATAAAATTCAATATGAATTCCAAACTGAGACAAGAAAACCAGAAATAGAAACAGTTAACTCCACTCAAAAGTCATGCGTACTACTTCAATATCTATAGTCTATACACTATAATTTTGTTAATATAGCACAGTCTGTACTACTTCCTAGTAAGGAAGTTTGCTGAATTTGAGTAATACAAAACTCAATCAAATAAATTTAATAAAAAAAAAACAATCCTGAAATTTGTTTGTCTCTACATGATACTTAACTTTAAAACCTTATTGAAATAAAATTGAGTTTCTTAACGCCCTAAGCAACAGGTATTAATATAATTCAGCTCATCATAAACCTGAAATATAAAACAAATTCCGTAGTCTATTCAATATTTCGAGAGAATAATAACAGGGTCCCTATTTAACCAGAAACAAAATAAAAAATAAAAGCGGTCCCTATATTTGCTTCCAACAAGTTTTCCTATATTCCCTATAAAACTTGCTTTTCTTTGTTCACTTCGACACATCATGCATTCAAGAGTTTCATAAACCAGTAAAGTGCAGAGAAAATGCGAAATAAAGGTGTTTGCGTACAAGATATATAAATTATTTGAAAAAACAAATCCCTATCATCCATCTACTATTCAAACCACATGGAAATTTCAGAGGATCTAAAGGACAAAACAAAGGTCTAACACATGCATTTTCCTGTACTGTAATTTATACCAAAGCTGTTGCATTGCATAATTCAATATTACGGGGTGCTGCTCATGTAAGCGACATGAAGCATAAATATTTATAATTAACCTTGCGTATTCTGGCATTTAAACACTGTTGTGTACGCTTAGTTAATCTTTTTTTTTATAATAATTATATTGTTGGTACGGAGTATTCATTAACTTTATCAATGACTAATCTTTGCAAAGAAACTGATAAATCATATTTTACATAAATCTCTCGGTTGGAAATTATACTATACGCCACTCTTCACAAACAAAAACACGAAAGAGAGCAACAAAAACATGGTTCTCAAAATAGGTGTAAAAAACTTGAGAAATTATCTAAATTAACAATTGCAAAGCAAAACATTATAGACACAACATCAGTCTAATTAATTAACGTATGAATTATGAATCCTTATAGCTAGGGACTTTTTTGTATATATGTCACGTTTGTAAATGTTCCTCGTTGGATGGTTCCTTTCGATGATTATGGTAACCTCTTCTCCGTATAAGGTCTCCAAATCTTCTCAGCAAAGCTCTCCGTTTCCTTGAGTTGCTATCACTCTGGGGACCATCAAAATGTGACTCATCAAGATGATCAAAATCATCAGGGATTCCCATGTCGACATCAGGACGAGATTCTGAATCCGATGATGAATCCACTTCATCAAAAATCGAATCCCTTAACGTATCATCATTATCAATGTCTTTGTTATTGTTATTGGCCTCTTCATTATTCCCCCCAACTTTGCTTATGTGTTGCTGCTGCTTATGGTTATGAGGCGTTATCATTTCCTTTAGATTAAAACTAAAAGTTTTGTTCAGACTCTTCGAATCCTTGAGATCTATTGAGTTATTATGTGCCTTTGCTTTTCTCCCTGATTCCTTATTGTTATTACTATTATCCTGATCTTTGCTACCTTGATCTTTTGTAGATGGCTTCTCCATAATATCCTCATTTTTGAACTCCTTCATTGATGATTCTGATAGCATGCGTTTCAACTCTCTAATGTTCTCAAATGATGCAGCTTCGTGGATTTTCAGCATCTCATTATCATGGAATAGTAGGTTGAGACTATCTTGAAGTCTAGCATTTTCAGACTTTGCAATCTCAGCAGCTTCTTTAGCAACATTGGATTCATTCAAGGCTTGTTTGAGTATATCTCGCAACTTTTGATTCTCTTCCTTTGAAACCCTAGTCTGGTTCTCTGCCTCGTTGAACAAATCAAGGACTCTGGTGCTTTCTTGTGTCGCAAGCAATCTTTCCTCTTCGGCTCTTCTAATGCAATTCACAAACTCGGTTTCCTTGCCATTCCATGCTGAAAGGAACTCTTCAGCTTCCAATCTTAACCTCTCAGCTGTGTTTTTGTACCTCTCAGCTTCTTTCCTTGTTGTTTCTAGAATCTCCTTGTACCTCTCTTCTGTGGTTCCTAACGTTGTTCTCCAACGCTCTGCATCACCTTTGGTGTGCTCTAGTTCCACTTGGCTTAAGGTCAGTTTTGCCTTCACTTGGTTGGCTTCTGTTGCCACTTCTTTCAATGCAAAAGCCAAATCATCCATGGCCTTCTTACTGTTCTCTTCTGCCTCAGTTGCTGACTTCAATTCATTTTTAAGCATGTTCAGTTCTTCAAGCATGGTTTTGGCCTCCTCCTTGGTTAGTTCCTCCTCACCACTGAACAGCTCTTTTTCTAGCTCAGCTTCAATTTCCATATTCTCTTCTACACTTTCTTTTGTGGAAAACCCATAATCATCAGTCACTACAGAAAAATCAAAGAACAAATTTAGTGAAAAAAAATATTTTTCATCACTAATAATACTGGAATCATAAGGATTTTAGTGAGGAGTTTTTTTTTTTTAAAAAAAAAATACATATTTTATTATTTTTAAAGTTTATTAAAAATTATGAAAAAGACTCATTAAATAAGTAGTGAGGGTCAAATTCCTAATATATTTCAATCATCAGGATAGTATGTTTAAAAGAATGTGTTTTTATCATTTTTTTAAGGCTTAAACATATTTAAGATCCTTGATAAAGGATCAAATTTTGTTTTTGATCTCTAATAATTCTTTTTAATGCTTTGAATCATTGATATATTAAAAATTTTGTTTTGAATCTTTGTCATCAAGTAATGAAATATCACCTTACAAATATATCTTTTCAACATTATTACTGGTTGTGATAATGTCACAACATAGACTCAAAATAAAAATTTAATACATCAGGGACTCAAAAATAATGAAAACATTATTAGGAATTCATAACAAAATTAAATCATTTATCAACTACTTTAAACATATTTTAAGTCTTTTTCTAAAGTAATTAGTGACCAATTTTGCATACAACTTAATCTTGATACCAGACTGAGAATCAGACTCACCAGGGTTTTGGGTGGCGCTTATTACTTGAAGTGGCTTTATTTTTTCTTCAAGAGAAGTGATCTTAAGCTTTGACTCTTCAAGCAAAATCTTATTATGTTCCAGCTGCTTTGTTTGCATTACCAATGTGTCAAACAAATTTGCTTCTGATTCTCTTCGCTTGTCCAGTTCGGCCTCCAATTCTTGGATTCTCCTTTTATAGTCAGACAACAAGGCCGTTGCATTATCCTCGGATGATCGAAGACTATCCATCTCGTTCCTCATGTTGTCCAACAAAACATCTTTCTCTGACAAACAACGTTGCTTTGAATTTGATGATTCCTTGTTGCCGTCTTTAGTACCCATTAATTGTTGCTCTATTATACGTGGGTCTGAAATTGATCTCTTGGAGGCTAATGATTGATCAACCATGACATTAGTCTCCTCAGCAACCCTTTTCATTTGCTTGAGATCATTGAAGGCTCGACCTCTCTCTCGCTCAACTTTTCTCATCTGCTCCTCCATTTGGTTCAGCTTCTCATCATAATTCTGCTGCTGCTGTTGCATCTTCCAAACCTTGCCAATTTATTAGCTATTCCTTAAAAAGCAACAACCATATTTAGAAGAAATCAAAATAATAAGCATTATAGTAGGAGAAAACAAATTTTGAGAAGAAAAAAAAGTATTGATAAATACAATAATATCTCTATAGTATTGATAATTTAAAGACTCAATAATATCTTGAAATTTTTATGTAGTTGATCTCACCTAGTGGGGATAAGACTTTGTTGTTGTTGTATTGATAACTACAATCATGAATCAAGAGGTAGTGGAGTTGTTCCAAATTTGAAAATGAATTCAGTGCATGAAACAATGTTTCCTAAAAGAAGAGGAGGAGGATTAGAAAATATCCTTTAATTGCTAGCAGTGGAAACAGGACATGTAGGATATCGTTGGTGAATGTTTGATGGTAGATAAGTCTGGTGCATATAGGAAGCTTCTAATATTAGGTTATGGGAAGAATAATAACACGGGAAAATCGCAAGAAAAGAGCAGAAAAAGGGGTTTAGTTAGAAATTTTCCGAGGTTGACGGGGTTTCCATAGGAACCTAAGGTTTCCACGTCAACGACTCAACGTTGGTTCCTTAGGCAAATGAAATGAATAAATAAATTGTGTTTGTTTGTTTGTTTTGTTCTACGCTGAATGAAGACAAGAGGGAGCCTTGGAATTGGATAAAAGTAACTCGGCCGACATAGGACGTAATCTACGTCGAACCAATCAATTAAATCTTCGTCTTTATTAAGATATGAAAATCAAATTTCATAAAATAATTTTCTTCAATTGCAGCCCTCAACCGGCTTGCTTACATAGTTTGGATAATTAACGATATATTATTGCATGTAAGCAAACATATTGATTACTAAAACGGCGATATGTTCAACATATCAGAAAAGTAAATAAAAAGAAACAAAATCTCCTTAAAAATAGAAAAATAGTAAAAAACATGGAACGACTTGGCAATTTTTAATAATAATATTTTTACTCAACTTAATATATATACAATTATACAATTATACAATACATCATTTGTAAGAAAATGTTAAAACCTTGTATTGAGATAAACTACAATCAATGTTAATAAAAAGAAACTACTTAGTTTGCAGATTGCTATAACTGCACAGTCTGCACTGGTTTTTAGCACTATTCTATATATATTGAGTTAGCCATACCCCATATTAATAATACAAGAGCAGAGAGATAAGTCAGTTTTATTTTATTTTTTCTAGCTGTGAATTTCTGAATTAAGATTCCTTACAAGTATTCAGACTTGAGTGAAACTTCGTAATGATGGAATGCGATATGAACCATCAACTTAAACAGCTTGCGCTCTCATCAACGGTCTTGCAGTTCAAAGTGTATTTTTGTATGCTAGTTGGAAGAGTTCAGATCCATTTTTTCATTTTGTGTCTTGAAATTTCAAAATGCACATTAGAATTCTCAAAAACACGTTTTTCCAAACATAACCAGACATGTAGCGAATTTGGAAAATATGCCATCAAGCTGAAGTAGGAGAGCTCTATCAATCATAGATGCCATGTTGTACAAATGCAGTGATAGAAGTTTCTATTCAATAAACTCTAGGTGGAAAATTTGTCTAAAAGCTAATTCAAAAAATCAACGAACTGAATCTGCCACATTTGCTGCATGCATGTGTCAAAATG
Source organism: Glycine tomentella (assembly GCA_007407185.1). Lineage (NCBI taxonomy): Eukaryota > Viridiplantae > Streptophyta > Magnoliopsida > Fabales > Fabaceae > Glycine > Glycine tomentella. Next base: position 1,215,237 of record PYAF01003910.1, on the reverse strand, counting down.
CATTACATACATTACAAATAGATTCAAATTAAAGTCATACTCAAGTACAGAAGCAATGTGTATATATATATATATATATATCCTGTCTACCTTTCTTCGAAAATGAAACAGGTAGTGAAAATGTGAAATAGTGTCATGGTCATCTTGCATACAAGTCTTGAACATATTAGAAGATAAGTCAATCTAGTACCTTTTTTCTATCTACTTTTATTTTTAATTAACCAAAAATGAAATAATTTTTTTCTGTAAGTTAAATTGGGTGACTTTGTTTAAATTTTTAAAAAAAGTAAATTTAAAATAAGTGTTTTTATGAAGCAAACATGGATTTGCTTCTTTTAAGCATAAACAATTTAGTCAAGTACACTAAAAAAACATAGTTATTTATTTTTTTAAAATAAAGGCTTATGATAAGTCAAAAGTTATTTTATATCTTTAGACGAATCATGATTCTCAATTATTTTGATTAGATTGCATATTCGTATGTAAGACGTTCATAATTTTAGTTAGTGAGCAAACTTGAACAACAAATCTTCTTTAATTTGTTAAGAGCAAAGAATATTGGATTGTCGTCAAGTTTTGGATAAAGCTTGATTTATAAGAGTCAAAAGTGATAGTAAACTTTTAATAGATATCTTGTATTTTTCAAAAACATTTTTTCATCTGAGTTTTTTGTATTTTTTAATTAATTACAATGGCATGGATTTTTTATAAAAAAAAAAAGTTAATAAAATGTCTCCGCCAAAACATAGACCCTAATTTTCCACTACTTCATTCTTGTCTTTGTTTCCTCTTTCATTCTTCAATGGTTCGTGTTGCAGATCTATGAATTTGCATGGTTCCTCATCAATATTGGTAAGTAGGGATTGTGATTGGAAATTCATAGCTTGTTCTTCACAACCAGAAGAAGGAATGTGTGAAAAAAATTGTTGTAAAAAGCAAGAACTAACAATAACTCATTCTCCAAGAATTTACATTGTGAAGAATATGTGCGTAGGGACTAAAAATATTTTTAAATAAAATATACAGATAAAAATATTTTTAAATAAAATATACAGATAAAAATATTTTTAATAAAATATAGACTTAATTAAACAATATAAAACTTTAAAGACTAAAAACAAGAAAAAACAAAAATATAATAACTAAAAACATATTTGTCTCTAAAAATTATACGCTAAGAACATTAGTACATTTTAAATAAAAGATACCTGCACCTTTTCCTTTTCAATTTAGAAAAGCCAAATGATTTCTACCTTTCCCATTATGAGCATAACTAACAAATTCTTTACATTTTTATTGTTTGATTTAACTTTTAGGGAAAGGGGAGTAAAATTCCTCTTCAGTTTATCATTCCTCCTAGTATGGGGGGATTTGGATGAGAAGTGAAAGTAAATTTAAAACATTTCAACTGACATTCACTGCTTTCTTTTTAAGGCTTTCGGGTGAAAAACATAGCAACCTAGAAGTGGACACAGACAAACAAATGATTTTTTTTTTCAGAGCGAGAACTCTTTTCTCAGACAATCACAGCAAACTATCCTTTTCCCTTTTGTGTGATTCTAGTCCATTCAGAATGCAAATCGTCGCAAGCAAACTGATCAAAACGCTGACGAACATTTTGACTGGCTAGTTGATTTCAGTGGACATTAAGCAAAAAAGTAAACCAATTGCAACCCAAGTCTCAAAGACATCATATACTTGGTCTACCATAGTACCATTCCACCTGAACGACATGATACTTAAAACGTAATTATTAAAATTCAGCTTCTAAATATCTCTGTGAAACATGATGTGACTAATTATATCATTGAGATGCCTCCCTCCAGCCGGCTAGAGCTTTCTGACAAATCCTTCATGATTATCTTTTTAACTTTTTCTTCCACAAGCACATATTTCCCCCTACCTATATGCAATAATAACTAGAAAACTGGTTATAAACTAACCCTATCTTTCGTTAGGAAGGAAAAAAATGGAAAAAAAAATTTTAAAATTCAAATCAGAAGAAAAATGGAAGGAAGAAAAAATTTAAATTTTTATAACTAAAAAATAACTTTTCTTTCCATTTTCTCTCCAAACAAACAAAAAAAAATATTTCATTAATCGTATTTTCTTTCCTTCTATTTTCTCTCCAACCAAAAGGACCCTAAAAATCATATTAACTTTTAAACCTAACACTTCGTTTCACAGTCGTTTATGGAGGTAATGCATATAATAATGATCAGTGAACAATAAATAAGAAACCAAGTTAACTAAACAGGGATGGGAAATCCCGAATAAGAACAAGGCAAGCACAACAAACTTAGCTTAAACGAGATTAGATGGCAACTGAATGTTGTCCAATACAATTCCAAAGTGGCTGCAACATCCCGTAGGTAAAAACTAAAATAGAAACATTCTAACACACACATGTCCAAAAATCAATTACAAGCCAAAAAAGGAAGAAACAAAGTCACGGATACTTAGCAGTATTTGCCTATATCACAATTAATGCTACTACCAGTAAAACACCTACACTCCACCCTATCCATTGAATAAAAAAAAGAATCTGAAAAACAAAAACACCACCCGCAGCCACCCATCATCTTCACCACCACCACCACCTTAAGCACGTTCACCGCGAATCCTTCTTGCCAGCTGGATATCCTTGGGCATAATGGTTACACGCTTGGCGTGAATGGCACACAGGTTAGTGTCCTCAAAGAGCCCAACAAGGTATGCCTCAGCAGCTTCTTGCAATGCAAGCACGGCGTGGCTTTGGAAACGCAGATCAGTCTGCAACAAAAAACACAGCAAATTATATTAATTATTAGAGATCACAACCATCATTAGTCACCAACAACAACACATTACACAATAAAACACAACATTAAACAACAATAAACACATTACAATACCTTGAAGTCCTGAGCAATTTCACGAACCAGCCTCTGGAAGGGGAGCTTCCTGATCAACAGCTCGGTACTCTTCTGGTATTTCCTAATCTCTCTGTTTTCCAGAATCAAATTATAGTATTATTAGAGATCACAACCAACGAAATACAAAGAACACAAAACAGATAAAAACCCAGAAAACACTCACCGAAGAGCAACGGTACCAGGACGATAACGATGTGGCTTCTTCACACCACCAGTAGTTGGTGCAGACTTACGTGCAGCCTAAAAGTAAAACAAAGGAATTAATCTATCGTATAAAAGTTCAAAAAACAAATCAATATGAACAATGATTAATTAGTTTTTGTTGTGATTATAGAAGAGACCTTGGTCGCAAGCTGCTTCCTAGGAGCCTTTCCTCCTGTGGACTTACGAGCAGTTTGCTTCGTACGGGCCATCTGTGTCGACGCCCAAAAAGTAATTTCAGAAACATCAATTTCAAACAAACAACAATAGAACCTTTCTTTCCCCTTTCAACCGCATAACCTAATCTTCGAAACTTTATATGTTTTTATTTATCCATAATCTTTGTTTAATTAAGAAATTAAAGACATATGATACGTTGGCCAGTTGAAATTATCGACTAATTCTCATAACAAAACATCTGAAACGCAAGAATCAGAACGTTATCACTAAAGAAGAATAAAAATTCAACTGTCATATCTAAGATACCCGATTTGGAAATCAACAGAAGCTAAAACGAAGATAATGGAAGTGAAAATCGATTTAATCATGTTACAAACCCTAAATCAAAGAAACTTAAGACAAGTTACGAACTAAAAGCAGAATAATATATTCAAATTTTCAAAAGCGCAAAACAGATCACTAACCTCGAAGGAATTTGGTATCGGTTTCCGAAACGCACTTCCTGAATCTTGAAGAATAGAATGCAAAGGTTCAAATCGTAAGGAATGATAGGGATATATATAGCGTGCTGATGGAGGCGTTGGAGATTGATCGGACGGATACAAATCAGTATCCGTGTGTTTTGGCCGTTACGAATCGGACGGCACCTGATGCTTCGAACTGTGTTTTCTAAATTTGAATAAGCGGCTGAGATGCAATTTGGGACTGGAGACACGGATCGTGAAATCCAATTGCCTGTTTTCTATTGGTTGCTTTTACTGACTAGAAAGTTTTTTTACATCATTTGATTTTATAGTTTTCAAAGTTTTTTTACACCACCTATCTTATAGTTTTCAAGTCAAAGGACAAAGGTTCAAATTTTTTATTATTTACGTACTTATTTAATATTTTCTTTATTTTTTGAATTTGTTCCTTCCCTTTTCCTCTCACTCCAACAACTCCTGCAACTTCCATCGATGTCCGATACCAATGGTATCCTCTGTTGATGACAATACCTCTACCATTCAAAGCACATTACATTTTCACTCACCGTCACCAACCACATCTTTTCAAATCTTAAATGAAAGTTACAAAATTGATAAACAAAAAAACCATCGGCAACACGACAATGACAACTCCAAACCCAGATTGCGACGACTGTCGATTTTGAAGGAAGGCAGCATCACCAACCAGGGAACAATTGTTGGTCTTAAACCCAGATCAGACAATCAAACACCAAAACTAACAAAATCAAGTTGGCATCTAACAAAATGCAAATCTAACAAAATGAAAATCAATAGATCTAGTGTCAATTTGACAAACTTGTGCTTGAATAAGTCGCTGTTGTCGTACATTCCGCGGTCTTCCATTGTTGCAACAGATATGACGTCTTCACGTTATCATAAACCCAAGCAACACAGCCTTTTTTAGAGCAACAAACAGTAATCATGGTCGAAGAGGAAGAATGACAGTGGCAAACAACCGATGATGGTCGATAGTAATGTCGTCCGCCATCGGAGAAGAAAGTGGAGAGAAAGAAGTTGGGTCTTTGAGGGGGAAGAGAGATCGTGATAGAACTCGAAGAAAAAATTGGAAAATAGAAGAAACAAAACAGGAAAAAAATTAGCCATAGATTTCAAATAAAAAAAACCCAACACCTTGAATTAACTTTCATACTATGAAAGAAATATTTTATTTTCACATGGTAGAATCCATCCTCCTTCAGGAAGATAGTAGTGGACAGCGTTGGAAGCCATGCGACGATTATGCATTACAGAGTAATAAATTTTTTCCTGCATTTTTTCTTTGAATCAATTTTTCCTGCAATTTTTCTTTGGGCCTAGGCCCAAGAAATGTAAAACATACCTACCTTTGTTTTGAGTGAATATAAAACAAAACACTTATTTTAAATTTAAAAAATAAATCATTCAATCTAATTTAAATTGTTTTATTTATATTAGATTGAATTTAAATATTATATACTATTCAAATGATTTTAAACTAAATTTTGATATTTTGATTAAATTACCTTTTATCTAAATATTAGTCTAAAACAAAAAGTTAAGCACTCCTAATTTTTTTTTGGTATAATGAGGAGGTATGTTTCTCTTCCCATCGATGGGTTTTTAATATAAAGTGGTGCCTTTGGATATAATTATGAAATTTGGTTCGATCATTATCTGGTTGAGATAATGAATTAATGATTGATACGGTTTGATTCAATATATATTAAAATTCAAAATTATATATGTATTTATTATATATAAATATATAACTAATATTATTTGACTAAGAAAAATTCATTCATACTTCAAAATTTAAAATTAAAAAAAAATCCAAAATTTTTATTAAAAAAATTAGAAAATTGGCTGGGTCGAACTGATCCCACCAGGATTCGATAAGCTAATCGGGTCATCTCGGATCAACTACATAACTAATCTAATAATAGAATCGATCTGTTAACCTATTGGGTTCCGATCTAATCGGTCGGGTTCGACCGAATTTCATAACACTGCCTCCTTTATTACTTCATGCTTAAATTTTAATTTTTTTTTCCTTTTCTATTTTTCTTCCACCCAACTATAGGGATAGCATAAGCGAAAGAAAGAAATCGTGGTGCGTTTCTCGCCGAACTTAGAGTAACCAATGGGAAAAGGACAATTAGACTTGGCGATCCGGATTTGGTGTCCCAAATGGCATCGTAGCCGTTTATTAAATTTGAGAAAACACAGCTTGACACCTAATGAACCGTACGATTCAAAACGGAAAAACACACGGATAATGAATCGTATCCGTTCGATCACTGACAAACGCCTCCAAGAGTATGCTATATATAGGGCTTCACTTCTAATTTAAGAGTTTTAGATTCCTTTCCCCTAGGTTCAGCGACAGTATCGGAGAAGAACAAAGTCGTTCGAGGTTAGTTTTTCTTCTGGAATTTGGGAATTTAGGGTTTATATCTTTTTCTTTTTGGTTTCTGTTGATTTCCAAATCGCGTATCTTAGATAAGACAGTTGAATTTTTATTCTTCTCTAGTCACAACGTTCTGATTCTTGCGCCTCCGGGTCAATAGTTTCGTTTAGTAATTTCTAGGGTTTCAGATGTTTTGTTATGGAGAATTAGTCGATAATTTCATCTGGCCAACGTATCATATGACTTTAGTTTCTTAATTGAATAAAGATTATGGATAAATATATATTTTGAAGATTAGGTTATGCGATTGAAAGGGGCAAGAAAGGTTCTATTGTTGTTTGCTTGAAATTGAATTACTTTTTGGGTGTCGACACAGATGGCCCGTACGAAGCAAACTGCTCGTAAGTCCACAGGAGGAAAGGCTCCTAGGAAGCAGCTTGCAACCAAGGTCTCTTCTATAATCACAACAACAATTAATTAATCATTGTTCATATTGATTTGTTTTGAAATTTTATCTGAGAGCTTAATTCCTTAGTTTTACTTTTAGGCTGCACGTAAGTCTGCACCAACTACTGGTGGTGTGAAGAAGCCACATCGTTATCGTCCTGGTACCGTTGCTCTTCGGTGAGTGTTTCCCGGCTTTTTTATTTGTTTTTTGTTCTTTGTATTTCGTTGGTTGTGATCTCTATTAATAATATAATTTGATTCTGGAAAACAGTGAGATTAGGAAATACCAGAAGAGTACCGAGCTTTTGATCAGGAAGCTTCCCTTCCAAAGGCTGGTTCGTGAAATTGCCCAGGACTTCAAGGTATTATAATGTGTGCTATTGTTGTTGTTGTTGAATAATGTTTGTGTTTTATTGTTGAAATTGTTAACAAGGAAATTCTGCTGTGTTTTTTGCTGCAGACTGATCTGCGTTTCCAGAGCCACGCCGTGCTTGCATTGCAAGAAGCTGCTGAGGCATACCTTGTTGGGCTCTTTGAGGACACTAACCTGTGTGCCATTCACGCCAAGCGTGTAACCATTATGCCCAAGGATATCCAGCTGGCAAGAAGGATTCGCGGTGAACGTGCTTAAGGTGGTGGTGGTGAAGATGATGGGTGGCTGCGGGTGGTGTTTTTGTTTTTCAGATTCTTTTTTTTATTCAATGGATAGGGTGGAGTGTAGGTGTTTTACTGGTAGTAGCATTAATTGTGATATAGGCAAATACTGCTAAGTATCCGTGACTTTGTTTCTTCCTTTTTTGGCTTGTAATTGATTTTTGGACATGTGTGTGTTAGAATGTTTCTATTTTAGTTTTTACCTACGGGATGTTGCAGCCACTTTGGAATTGTATTGGACAACATTCAGTTGCCATCTAATCTCGTTTAAGCTAAGTTTGTTGTGCTAATTATTTGAATATAGTATTGACAGAACTGGCGGGATGTCAACCCAATTTGCTCACACATACCTAATTACCTATGTTGTTTTTTGGCTTCAAAGTTTGTTGAATTTCTTCTCACTTTTGTCTTACCTTTATCGAATAGGTTTCATGCATCACATAATCGTGCATGGGTGACTCCCCATTCTTCTTCCTTTTCTGAGTTTCAAATATTTAGGTTAGAGCTTGGCATTTTAAGGAAACAAGTTGAAAAGGCTTGGCTGTTATACTAGGTATCATGTCTGTAGCAATTCTTTTAGTGAGGCAACTCTTCTGCCTAGCATTGTGATCTATCGCTTTTTTCCATTCTTATAAAATCGGTTGGAACAGAGGAGGTCCTTTTGCAGGTTGATCAAATTCTGGAATTTTGGAAATCACATTATTTTAAAGGAAATTAAAGTCAATAATATCTAATATGTGAATATTTTTGTGATTGAGTAAGCTGTGCTTTTGTTTGTTTATTGGTCTATAGCATATATTGTTTTCTTTTAGGGAGTGGTTCTTTCTGTTTTTCTTTTTTAAAAAATTTGAAAATAAATTTTCACCCCTTTTGGTTTATGGCTGTACATAAATGAGACCCCATGATGTATGCAAGCTTACCCTGCAAGCGGCGAACGGTGAACTGAGAACGATGGAGCAGAATCGGAGGGGGGGGAGGGGACGCGTATAAGGAACAGTAGTTGTTTCAGTCATAATGGACCCATTTGGATGCACTAGAAGATCTTACAGAAATTATTTTTATGAATAAATAAATAAAATTAAAATCAAAATGTTTAAGACATTTGTTATTGTTATAGTTTGAGAATCATCAAAATATTATTGTTCGGAGATAATACCATTTTTTGAATTAATTAATTAATTTTAATTATAGTTAACTGAAACTGAAAAGAATAAAAGTGAGTTACTTAAAGCTTTTTAATAAAATTATGTAACGAGTTTAGTTTCTTAAACTATGTAAATCATAAAAAATATTATAAGAACCAGAAGAAATCCACTTAAGCAATAATTTAAAAAGGGTATAAAAAAAACAAGATTTCAGTGTTTCAGACATGAATCAGGGTATACCGGGAGGGAGAAGCACTTTTAGCATAAGCGAAAGAAAGAAATCGTGGTGCGTTTCTCGCCGGAGAGGAATGTGGTTTCGCTAACCTTCCTAACTTAACCCCACACAGGGAGAGGCTCCTTACAACCCAAGAAAACCATTAAACGACAACGCTTTAAGGCTGTTGCTGCAGCTGCTACCTGCATACACATAATCTTTACCTGACAAAGAAAAAAAAGGAGTCAGTGTAGCTCGGCGATTCCAAATTCGCCAATCGCAACCGATTTATGATCTATCTCTCTGATTCAACGTAGCGAGAGAGAGAGAGAGAGAGATGTGGGTGTTTTACCTGATCTCGCTCCCTCTAACCACGGGCATGGTGCTTTTCACGCTTAGGTACTTCGCCGGTCCCTATGTGCCTCGCTACGTGCTCTTCACCGTCGGATATACCTGGTTCTGTTCTCTCTCCATCATCATCCTCGTTCCCGCTGACATTTGGGCGGTAATCTCTCCTTTCTAATCGTTTTATCTGTGCTCTCCAATTTTATTTAGTTGTTGTTGTTTATCAATTCATGTTATTAGATTTCAATTTCTGTTCTTTTTTCTTATAAACTGCAATCTTTCTGCTATGATTTGTTGTGTGGAATGTAGATTTGTTCAATTCGGCGTCGTAAGGTTGCCTAATCAAACGCTTTTAGGATTGTTTTGCCTAGCGTACCTTTTGAGCTGGTCCATACGCGCTTTTACCATTGTTGCTGCTGCTTTTAAATTGTGGTGCCGTCACATTTTCATCACAATCCTTGATGTTGCAGGAAATTGCGGACTGTTTTTTAAAACCTCAGGGACTGCCAGCGAAACAATGTTTAGTTGGACGTGTGAATTTGTGATTATTATAGAAAGTTAGAAACAAAACTGAAAACGATTCAAAAATATGGTAGATGGTTGCTTTATAAATTACAGTCGAAGAACAAATGCATAGGTTATATGGTAGCTTTGTAGTCATAAGGTAATTCCTAGATGCTGATAATTGTACATAAATAAATAAATGCAAGTGACAAATGCATGGATTATAATTAACACTGTCCAAACACAAGTGTTCATCTTAGACTAGAGGAACTGAGGAAGCCTTAACTTTTGAAAAGTACTTGGATATGGAAGTTCTGAACTGCTGGGTTTTAAAATCAGTAACTGGAAGAAAGATTTACAGTTATAAGTTTCAGAAACATTTACTTTGCATTGGTGTGATAGTGTCTATAGTTTTGACAAAAATATTGTGCTACCTCCATGTTGTTGTGGACAGGGCAGCTTTATGACTTCTTATTCTGTATTTAAGCTTGTGTCAATTAAATTAAGGTTGTTATTGCCTCTTCTTCCTAATTAGTTCAACTTGATAATTCTTCTGCTACTAGATAGGCTCCCCCCCCCCCCCCCCCTCTCTTTTGCTTTGAAAGGAAGGTTTTTGGAGCTTTATATTATTAAAAGTAGAAAAGAATTGTGGTTAATTAAAGAGCTATATGTGCAATGGTTTCATTTTATAACAGTGTTTCTATGACACATGCAGACAATGTCTTCTAACCAAGATAATGGATCTATTTCTTTCTTCTGGAGCTGGTCTTATTGGAGTACGTTTTTACTTACTTGGTATGCTTTAATGCTATATGTTTGCATCACTTTCACATCCTTTTGTGCACTTCAAAGTTCAAACAGATTGTGTTTAGAAAGGCAAACAAATTTTACTTCAAATATACATTTTTTTGGTTAATGGTCCAAAGCTTTTTAAAATTGTTTGGTTTATCGTGATAAAGCTGCTTTGCTCTCTCATTGTCTCGTCTGTCAGTGAAACATTCCTCCAGGATCCTTTTTTTGATTCAGTGGACTATGTGGACTATGTACTTTGTTATGCATTTGATATTTATAATAGTGTGTTTGGTTTGATGGTAGAAAACCATGGTGAGTTCACCACAAAAGCAATAATTTGTTGCTTCCAAAAATCATGGTGAGTTCAACTCACCACCAGTCCAAACACACAGTAAGACATGTATGCATTTGACATTTTTTCTGCTACAGAACAGACTTTGACCCATACTGGCAATTGCAATGAATCACACAATGTGATATAGTTATTATGCAAAGTGTAAACTTTAAGCAATTTTGTATATTTGCTATCTTATATTTTTGCCTACATAGTAATAATGATTTTTGCAAGGAAATATTTAAATGGCTTTTTACTTATCAGAGATGCCAATTTCCTCATATGTTTCAATTATTTATTCTAAGCAGGGCTGTGGTGCCCCTTATTCAGGGTTTTGAAGATGCTGGGGATTTCACTTTATCAGAAAGATTAAAGACTAGTGTACATGTTAACTTGATCTTCTATCTAATCGTTGGATCCATTGGCTTCTTTGGGCTCATTCTTCTCATTCTGACGCACAATAAGTGGTTGGTTCTCATTCTCCTAAACTTGTTTTATTTATTTAGTTTTTTAGTAGTAAGATGTTAGCTCACAGTTATTGCTGTCTAGAACCTTTTTTTTCCAGTTAAGATTATTGTTTGCACTTTCAAACTTCACCTGGTTTCCTCAAAGAAACTTGCATCACACCTAATTTCTCCTTGATTATTTACTGTCATATATGGACATGATCTGTTTGTAATGTATGGCTGTGTTTTGTTATGAATGACTGGTGTATTTGAGAAATTTGAGCCTGTACAGACATCAAACTCGTTTGCGTGTTTATGTGGATAATAAAAGTCCTGTGAACCACTTTTTAAGGGACTTCTGTAAAACACTACTCTACCTGATAAAGCTGTGTTTTTGCAAGTTCAGAAATCTAACTTGTATAGTCCTTTTGACATCTGTGCACTTACTCCCAGAGACTAACACAATACCTCTGTTTGTGAGGACATTTCAAGAATATTCTATATATCATCTTTACAAGATGTTGGGTATTTTATAATATAGATAAATCACATGCTGAAAAGTTGTGAGGACATTTGAAATCAATTGCAGTTTTTTCTTTCTTTTATTGTTGTATTTTTGATACTAGTTCCTATTAGGGCCTAGGGAGGCCCCACCATTAGAGTGGCAGCAGTGCCTATGGATTCCACTAATGGGTTCAAGGAGGGAGCGGGAGTGTTGAACCCTATGTCCAAAACTTGCAAGCAAATGTCCCAACAGAGAGATATAGGCTCATGGGACAAAATATTACAACTTTAAATTAAATTGTACATGTAGGTCATGGCTTTTCAATTATCAATATCTTGTATGATTTTTCAAGTCATGGACTTGTAATTATCTGCTGTCTGGCCAATAATGTCTATTTTTTGACATGATGGTTGACAAGTTAGCATGCGATACGGTCTTTTTCATTTGTATGTGTGTTTACTTTTGAGTTTTAAATGATACACTAGTTTTCTTTTTGGAATGATTTTAGTTGGTTCCTGCATCTGTAAACAGGAAGGGAAGTCTTTTGGGATTTGCCATGGCCTGCTCAAATACTTTTGGACTTGTTACTGGTGCATTTCTTCTTGGCTTTGGTTTAAGTGAAATTCCTAAGAGCATTTGGAGAAATGCCGACTGGACTATCCGCCAGAAAGTTCTTACGCACAAAATTGCCCAAATGGCTGTCAAACTGGATGATGCTCACCAAGAACTTTCAAATGCTATTGTTGTAAGTGGTTCATTCAAGTTTTCAGTAAAAAATATTTTTATAATTTTACTCTTTAAAACAATATTACTATAAATTGGTTTATTGAAAATTTTGGTTTTTGGATAAAGCTCAATATAGTAATTTTTGGGTGCATGTAGCCAACCCCATCTAGGGGGTTTAAGGCTTGATATTGCTTAGAGGAAAATGCTTAAGTATTAACCAACACTCAAGTACAACTTTTCATCAATCAGAATAAAAGAGAGAAAACAGCCTTTGTGCAGTGACTTAGACAAAAGAGGACAGCTAATCAACATTAATTTTAACCGAAATTTTGTTAATTTTCACTTTCAAGCAAGATACAGCTAACTTTTTCTTGCGAGTGTGTGGGAGATGTATCAATTGAGTGGGACTATTTTTATGAGAGTGAGAGGAGCAAATATGACATCATTTGATCCATGTAACTAACCTCACCTCATTTGGAGAAGGCTTGATTGTCATTATTCATTATTGTAGTGAGAGAAACAAATATTGACCATGTAGCTAACCTCAGCTCATTTGAGCTAATATTAAGTCAACTTTTTATGCAGTTTATTTTAGTTTTTGGTATAGACCAAATGTATCATCCACTAGAGACAATTTTGCTCGAGCCAGATAGGACCACTATGGGTGGCATAACTAATGTAGTTTTTTTTTTTTTTTTTTTAATACAACTGATTTTTTATACATATATAATTGATTTATTTTGATGACCATTATGTGACTTCCATTATTTGCCTATGATGCTATCCACTATATAATTAATATACCTGATTTTTGGCTTTCAACCATTTTCTGCGATCTGTTATTGATAATGATAACACTGATGTGACCTTTTAAGTAACTTTAATCATGGCCATTTATGTAATGGTTATATGATCAAAGATTTACTCTTCATTCTCACATAAAATAGTCCTTTTACTTGATATGCACACTATATGAATGTCTTGCTTTTGAGTAAAAACTGTTTTTAAATACTAAGTCCCACCTCCACCAAAAACAATATTGGAGTTTAATGATTGTTTATTTCTGTAGGTAGCTCAAGCAACATCCAAGCAAATGTCCAAGCGCGATCCATTGAGACCTTATATGAATGTCATTGATGATATGCTAACTCAAATGGTATTGAGTTTACATTATTTGATTACAAAGCTTAGGTTGCTTTTCTTTATTTAGATGTAACCTTCAAACTTTCAGTTTAGGGAAGATCCTTCCTTCAAACCACAAGGTGGCCGATTAGGGGAAAATGATATGGATTATGATACAGATGAGAAGTCAATGGCAACACTAAGGCGCCATCTTCGGGGAGCTCGTGAGGAGTATTACAGATATAAAAGGTAAAAAATGTTTGGTTTGGGTCTTAGGGTTTCAGGAAAGAAAGGCTTAGGGTTGTGATATTTGGGCCATAGGGCACAAACACTTTTTATTTGTTTTTCCCCTTTTTTTGTTTTAGTTTGTTGGGCCTCTATTTTGAGTCTAGTTTAGCTTCTCTTTTTTGTCTGTTTTTAAATAACCATTGTGTATAATATAAAATTAATAGATTAAATAATATCTGATAAAAAATAAACAAAATAATATTAGTAATGCAAAATACAATAAACTAAATAATAATAGTTATAAAAATATGATAAACTATTTAAAGCATAACATATAATATAATAAAGTAACTAATAATAATAATGAAAATATACTAAACTATTTAAAGCATAACATATAATATAATAAACTAACTAATAATAGTAATGAAAATATAAACTATTTAAAGCATAACATATAACATAAAAAACTAAATAATAGTGATAAAAAACTAAATAAAACATAACATAATATATCATAAATTATATAATAATAATATGTAATAAAGTAAACAATAATAGTAATAAAAATGTAATACACTATTTAATGCATAATATAATATAAAAAAATAAATTATAACAGTAATAATAAAAATTCAAAATAGCAGCTATCCCGCTATAGCAGTTTTTGGGCCAGCCGCTATGCTCCGCTATCCAAGATTTAAAACATTAGTAACTAGATATATGTGGTAGCTTGATGATTTAGTTGTAGCTCTTCTGTCAACTAAGGTTTCTTAGAATTGTCCTAAATTCTCACTAATACCCAAACATTTTGTGATTTTGTTGCTTGTGCAGTGAATATATGACTTATGTATTGGAGGCACTTGAATTGGAAGATACAATAAAGAATTTTGATCGCCGCAACTCGACTGGATGGTTTGCTTCTAATTTCATTTTCTTTTCTTTTCCACTTCAACATACTTCTACAATACATTACCAGTTCTTCCAGCTCACCTTACACAATCTTTTTTGCTGTAATTTCAGGGAATATAATTCAAGCATTAGACCTGCTCGGACCGACAAGTTGGGGTCCCTATTTGATACTTTAGGTAATGATGAGAATTATTGGTGAACCCATTTGTTCCTAACGTCACTTAATATTTCTTTGCTGCATCTAGAATGGCATTGGCTAATTTTAGTTAGTAATTCTGTTTCTATTAGTTTTCTCTGATGCTCACTAACATTTTACTCTTTCTATGTATTAAGATATTATTGAAAAGATAATGCTCTGTATCCTACTTGCTTAGTTGTGCTTTCGTCCTATGTAAATGAAACCTCCTATATGATAATTCTATTTTACATAATTTTCTTTTGTGGTAAGAAATTATATATACATATAGTGCTAATTAAACTGACCTCCCTTGGTTTTGACATGAGAGGATTTGAATATAGTATTGACAGAACTGGCGGGAAGTCAACCGAATTTGCTCATATATACCTAATTACCTATGTTGTTTTTGGCTTGAAAGTTTGTTGAATTTCATCTCACTTTTGTCTTACCTTTCTCGATTAGGTTTCTTGCATTATATAATCATGCATGGGTGACTCCACATTCTTCTTCCTTTTCTGAGTATCAAATATTTTGGTTAGAGCTTGTCATTCTGAATAAATGATGGTGCTTCTTTGCAGAATTTTTATGGAAATGCATTTTAAGGAAACAAGTTGAGAAAGGCTTGGCTGTTATACTCGGTATCATGTCTGTAGCAATTCTTTTAGCTGAGGCAACTCTTCTGCCTAGCATTGATCTATCGCTTTTTTCCATTCTTATAAAATCGGTTGGAACAGAGGAGGTCCTTGTGCAGGTAGATCGAATTCTGGAATTTTTGAAATCACAACTTTTAAAGGAAATTAAAGTCTATCGTATCTAATATGTGAACATTTTTGTGATTGAGTAAGCTGTGCTTTTGTTTGTGTATTGGTCTATAGCATATATTGTTTTCTTTTAGTGAGTGGTTCTTTCTGTTTTTTTTTTTTTTTTTTTTTTTTTTTAAATTTGAAAATAAACTGACACGCCTTTTGGTTTAAGGCTGTACATAAATGAGACCCCATGCATGAGGCTTTCACCTAGTGGGGTTTGGGGAGTTTAGATGTATGCAACCTTGCCCCTGCAAGCGGAGAGACTGTACATAACGCACACATTGCTTATGAAATATCATAATGTGTCTTTGCATTGATAAAATGCTTTTATTTCTCCTTGGCTACTATATTATTTAAAATCAGGACAAGCTTCTTTTTGAATCGCACCTCACTGTTGTAGTCATCTGTTCTAGCATCAGACTAAGCTACCACCATTCATGTTAATTTAGCATTTAGTATGACTAGTGTCCCAATATTGTAAAAAATATTAATATATTTATAACAATGTGAATCATGCATTATTTATATTTTTTTATTTACTCTGTTGAAGGGTTGTGGAAAATCACTTACCTTCAATTTCTTGTCCAGGTGTTTGCTTTTGTTCCTCTCATGTACATGTGCATCTGCACATACTATTCATTGTTCAAAATTGGAATGTTGATGTTTTACTCACTGACACCCAGACAGACTAGCTCAGTTAACTTGCTTATGATATGCTCATAAGCTTTTATTCATTTATTGTTACAACTTACAACTGCATATTTTTATTAGGACTAATTTTTGTTTCTTGAATTGCCTATGCTGTTGAATGAATACTAGTTTCAATCTATCCTTGTTTCCAGGATGGTTGCTCGTTATGCTCCTCCTGTCTCATACAACTTTCTCAATCTCATTCGCCTTGGCAAGAATAAAACAACTTTATTTGAACAGGTATTCCTCTAATCTTATGAATCCATTGACTGTCTATTCTCTTTAAAGTGTTATTTTTCTTGCCCAGGACAGCAAAATTGTGGGCACTGGACAGGGTTCCATGTGCTGTCTACTGCGATACTTCTTTTTCTTGCTTGTCTTTTTTCGCTTATATATCAAATCACTTTCAAATAATCCTACAAATTGTCATTGATAGTCATAATGGTTGGGTGCATGACATATTGTAACTTCTAAGAAAAAGACATGTTGCACTCAACTATTTTCTTCATTAAGTTCATTGACCCAAATTTATTTTCTTTCTTTTTATTCTTTTCTTGTCGTAGATAAAATAACCTATTTTTTTAATTATGTATGGTTTGTTGTCTTGTATTTAGTTTTTTACACACCTTTTATGGTTTTCAAAGATAATTTTTCTTTGGTTAAGCTAGTAACTGCTAAATTATCTGAACCTCTGCATCAGAACATATTTGCTCCCTTGCCTTAGTATTATTTATTTTATTTTAATTGGTGAACGGTGTGGCTATGACTGCAGCGAATGGGGAACATTGACAACGCTGTTCCTTTCTTTGGGGATGAATTTAACAAAATCTATCCACTTATTATGGTTATATACACCCTTTTGGTTGCAAGCAACTTCTTTGATAAAGTATTTGATTTTCTGGGAAGTTGGAAGAGATATATTTTCAAAACTGAAGCTGAAGACATGGATGGTTTTGATCCATCAGGATTAATTATTTTACAAAAAGGTATGAAATAAAAATTCATATTGTTGTTAAAACTTTAGTTCATGTTACTAAACCATATTGTAATGTGTGAATACTGACTTAGTGATACTCATGCTTGATGATTGATTCTGTATTATTTATAGAGCGGTCTTGGCTTGAGCAAGGATGCAAAGTAGGGGAGCAAGTTGTTCCACTTGCAAGAAATTTCAATAACATTGATATTGAATCGGGCAACAATTTTATGGTATGCTGACATACCTCCCGCAAAAAGTTGGTCCAATCTTGTCTGACTTGTTTCATGTCTTGCAACTTATCCAATTTTAACATATGGTTTTCAACAGCTGCAATATGACATTTGTGACTACTAATTTCTTTTGGTAATACAGTTTTCTCATCTTATACCTTTTATTTATTCAGGAGAGGAATGGTGCTGAAATGAAGCCAACTTCCAGTTTAATTACTGATGAAGTAAAAGGAAGTCTGTCCAAAACATCGAAGGAAGGCACAAGCAGAAGCAGGGAAGCCATCACCAAGAAGTATGCTGTAATTAGAGAGCAGGGTGGACCAGCATCTAAGTTGACGTCAGAAGTGAAAAACGTAGCCTCTGCTGACTCCTTGTTCGACGAAGGCAATACTAATTCTAGCAATTCATCTGGAGGACCATCTTCAGGTTTAACTTCGACTTGGCAATCGATGAAAACTGGCTTTCAGAGTTTCAAGACAAACATAGGGGCCAAAAAGTTCTTACCTTTACGGCAAATACAAGAAAATAAGGGCCCTAGTGATTCCTCCTCGTCTGAGTCCCTTGATGATATATTTCAAAGACTCAAACGACCAACTTTAAACCAATCTATTTACAATGACGACGATTAGTATGGAGGCCAATACTTTTGGTTCTTGTAGGTGATATCCATAATTTGGAAATGACTTGCAAGTAACTTGCAAGTGTGAAAGCGTTCTAGGATTGGGAATGCAGGTCCATATTATCATGTACAGTAATGGGAAAATTTAAATGCTGTACTTAGAAAATGACCATTATACTTAAATCCCCCAAGGCAGACCTAGACCAAAGAGGGAAAGATAGTGTGCTATACGGAAACTCGTATACATTTGCAAATCAATCTAACACAAGAGCTTGCTTATCCTTGGAAAGAATACTTAAAATTGTACCAGTGGACGGTGTCACCGACATTTAAACTGTTTTGCCTGGTTTCAATTTATAATTTTAATTTTATTCCATAGATAACTACTTGGATCAAATTGCATTAGTTTTGCCCAGGATTTATTCCTCGCTCATTTTTTTATTATTGTAGATTATATAAAATCCTTATGCGGGGATTTTCTTGTTGAGACGTGATGTGTTTGTATAACGTTTGAAGCAAAAATGAGTTGGTGCAGTGCAGCAGTGATAGCATCTCTACGTTCAAAATTGCTTGCAGTTATTAAGCAGTAGTCAATTTGAGTATTAATTTTTTTTATATATGCAATATCTAGGTTCTAACTTTGTTGTTGTATTTCCCACAAAAAAAAAAGCTTGGGTCGCGGTTGCTTCGTGAATCGTCTTAAAAAATAGTAGTAGTAGTATTTTCTACGTAATCATCTGCACACGTTCGATTTACCAATTAATGAATAATAATTTCACCACCAAAAAAATTGTAAACAGTTTCAATTAATTAAGAAACTGATTAAGTGGGTGGGGTAAGTACGGATATCGTATCCCATATTGTGGGCAGTTGGAATGATGACTTCGTCAATTTTTCTCTTATTCTTTCTATTTTTTTTTATTAATTTGTAATGCTTGTATAACCTGGTCAAATTGTTGAAGCAATTAGTTATAAGACTTTTGGTTTGAGTTAATGATCAGATTAATCGCTATAGTTGACTTCTTAATGAGTAGTATAGAACCAAAATAAGCGCATACATATAATAGCAACAAGTGATAACAATTTGATCTTCTAAACAAAAATAATAACAAGTAAATAAATTTTACTTGTAACATTAAGAGTTGAAAAATTACTCGTAAATCACTGTTTCTAATTTGACAGTAAGCACCACAATGTTCTTGAGGTTACTACTTTTTTTTTTTTGCTGAATCTTAATCAAACCTAAAAACAATAATAAAAATTATAAAATAAAAGTCTTCAACCATAATATATAACAAATGCTCACGTTCACGTAAAAGACTGCCAACAAAATTCCATATAGATTGTATGTTAGCACGTCGTTTTCAATTACAGATTGCATCAATATATTAGCCCTTAATAGCCATTAGCCAACATCGAGAAGATGGATTACATTGAACGCAGTCAAACACAACAATCTCGTTCTCATTTATACAATAATTAATTAATTAATACTAACGACAAAAATTGTTAGCATATTTTCCTTAATATGAGAATAATATTTAAGAGCAATCACAGGAGAAACAGGAACTTTCGAGGTAAAAGATTACACATCCGTGCACGTGTTATGTATTAGTATATTACCATAATACATTGCATCTTTGACCACCGAATTTTCCTTATATATAATAGTTTCGTTCAAGAACGTAACGTAGGTACACTATCCAATTCGAAGGAAAAGAAAAAATGATGAAAAGATGTGAATTGGTGTTTGAAGCTTCAACAAGAGGAGGGTGTAAGGAGCACCCATATGATAAGCAATCACCAGGTGTTTGCTCCTCTTGCTTAAGGGAAAAGCTCTCTCAGCTATACAACACAAACCCTATTATTGATCCTCGTTGTTTTTCTTATCCTTCTTCTCCTTCTTCGCCTCATCAATCTTTTTCTTCTTCGAAACACGGTTCTTCCGGTCACCGGAGACCACGCTTCCGGAGGAACGCTTCGCACGCGGCGGAATCTGCCTCGTGCATGCTGAGCTTGAACTTGAAGAAGAGCAAGTCGCTGGCGTTTGCTTCGAGGAATAGGGAGAGGGATGTGATGATGAGTGGAAGGAAGAAAGATGGGTTTTGGACAAAGGTGCTCAAACTCAAGAGAAAGGATACACGGGCCTAAAGGGAAGGAAGAAACCGTGTTCAATTTTTTTCTTTTTTTCTTGTCCCAAAGATGATCATGTTTAGCTGTATCATAATTGAAGGATGTTTCTGTTGTAGGTCGTTTCAGGAATTTCAGAGTTCATCTAATTTGTATTTCGATTATGATAATGATGAATCGTATTATTGTTTCACCCCCTCATTGTTGATTGGATAATTCTTGTATTCTTTCTTTGGAACCAATTAATAATATGTGCAAATAAAATTAGACTTTTTTTTATTTATTTGTATTATAATACTCACACTATCATACCCCTGCTCAACCAAACTAAACTCCCGTTGGAGTTGAGGAAATAGAGATGGACATTTTTTAGTGAATTCAGTTTATTATTTCTGTATATTAGAGGGGTTAAATCAAGTATTAAGATTTATTTAAGAGGTTATTTTTTTAATAAATATTTTTCATATATCAAATGTTTGATGACATGTTTAAGGAGTTTTTTATTTTGTACACAATAACTCTATTGAAATCAGAACTTATTATGATCAAGTATATATATTGGCTCTATTACAGAGTTGCCTGTCATCCATTACACAACATGTTGGTTAGGGATTGACAATTATCTATATATATATATATATATGGCGACTGCTTAATGCTGGGATATGATCAATCAAGACTTGAGTCGTTTTAGTTTTTACTTTTACACTTCATCTCATCACCTAGTGTTAAATCTCCTTTGCGCCATAACAATAGATAATGGTAGTCCAAAGATTTCATTATCATTTATTTTTATCAAATCTGCAATAAAAAAATGAACAAAGTAAATCAATGAACTTGAGAATTCAAACCAGGCAATGCGTCGGTAGCGCTGTCCATTGGTACAGTAACCTTTTTGTATCTTAATTTCCTCATGCTGCACTGGGTATCATCTAGAAGCTCCTCCTCGCTGTAAAATTTGTAATGTATCTCTTTCTTATGTTGTTTTCACATAGCCACTTCCTTAATTTGTTATTGAGAGAAAGCTATTATAATTGATCTTTCCCCTCAATATTAGTTAGAATCAACTTCTTAAATATCCAATTTAATAAAACTCCAAGTATGATTAAGTAATTGTTGATTCATAATATTATTTAATTTCAAACTCCAAATATTATTACCGCATAATTTCGTTTTATGAATGTCGACTGATCGAAGGTACTCCTTTCTCAAGGGCCCATTACACGTAACTGCTCCCATGCAAATGGCAAGTCTACAATTAGTGGAAATAAAGTGAGATGATTTACTTCTAATCCTAAAAACAAGCTCTGAGACCTTCAATTCCAATCTTTGAGACTCCAATATCTCGTCTTTGATTGAAAATACTAAAAAGATTATCAATGATGGAATCGGGGGATCCATGTTTAAGTGAGGATGACCTAATGCACCCCCTCATTTCAATAAAATCACTAATATCTGTCCAAAAATATTATATTTTACATCCCTTAATTTTATGTATTTAAATTTTCTTACCAGTTCACATGTAAGAGTAAGTAAATGTACATTCTTATTTTAATAAAGTAAATATATTTATCTTAAATTTTATATTTTGTACCTTTTATCTTTATATTTGAACCCAACTAACTCATATGATAATGATAATTATTAATTTTTTATTTTTTAAAACAAATTACCCGCGCGCTGAATGATGGGATCAAGTTTGGTAAGGAAAAAGTCGTTAACGATGGAAACACATTTATTCCTCCAACAGAATTTGTTCTACCAATTATTATCCAGAATGTGGGCCATGAAACACAATCAACTACAGATTTGCCTCAAGAGTCCTCAATGGGGGTGCGAAACTAGCCTTAATGATGACGGACGGGTCAGACGAAAATGGTATGGAGGTTGAGACAAATAACACTGTGAATATGGAAGCAAATCTGGTGCCACCAAATAATGTTGAATTACCAAACTCAGTTTAGAGTGTCTTTATCAATTTCTCTATACTCTCATGGAATATAACGGGTGCAATTGGTAAATGTACCAAGATGAATATACGTAATTTTATTAAGGCTCATCATCCTTCTCTTCTGTTGCTCTTTGAAACTCATGTTCCTTTTAGCAAGATGGAAACTTTCTGGAATAATTTGGGTTACAATGATCTTTTTATTCAAGAGGCTAGGGGCCACTCACGAGGTATTTGGGTCCTCCCTAATCCTCATGACGTTTCCTTTAGCTTGATTGACACCATGCCATCCCCCACGCCTTCTGCTCGTGTTACTCTTTGGGATTATTTATCCAACCTATCCAGCAATATAATTGGCCCCTGGTCTTTGTTGGGTGATTTCAATGAGATTATTCACTCGATGGAAGTGTCAGGCGACAATTTTAATGTTCAACGTTCCTTTTTGCTTTCTCAGGTGGCTATTTTATGTGGTCTTATGGACCTAAACACTGTTGGCGGAAAATTTACTTGACAAATGCATGGTTAACCCATACTAGAGGCTTCTTTTCCCTCATGCTTTGGTGGATCTTCTTGTTGGAATTAATGTATTTACTTGCATCTCTCATGAATATTCTAGAGAAGTCTGCTTTTCGGATATTCTAGAAAACTCTATATTTCTCATGTACTTGATGATTCTAGAATATAATAATGATTTTATTTTCTAAATAAATCTAGATGCATCCATGAACTAGTATAAATAACCATGAGATCCAAGCATTTGTAACTACTAACAACTACATCAACAACAACTTCTGATCTTTTCTTCTGATACATTATTGAGTTCTTTAGTAGCAACTCATTCCATAAAAATAATTCTCTACATCTCTTCCTCTCCTAAAAATATTTCTTACAAAAATAATCCAACACTTCTAACACCTTATAACTCAGATCACAATCGTTTTCTGCTCCACTGCATGAAGGCACCTAGTTCTCGTTTCAAAATGTTTCTTTTCCAGGCAGCTTGGATGTCTCACCCAGACTATAACCATCGATCTAGTATCTCAGACTTGGCACATCACTACAGGAAATGTTGGATGGCATTAAGGAGCAGTCTATATTGTTTAATACTTTCACTTTTGGGAATATTTTCAAGAGAAAAGAGGTAATTGGAGGCTCGGATAAAAGGTATTCAGCAACAGCTTGACTCTTATATTTCTTCTGATCTTGTGAGGTTAGAGAAATATCTTCAGCAGGAGTATCAACAGGTGTTGGCCCAGGAAGAGATGTTTTGGTTCCAGAAATCTAGAAAGGAGTGGATAAAATTTGGGAACAAAATACCAAATTTTCTAGTCAGACTGTCATTAGACGAAGATGTAACAAAATCTCTGGCCTATTCATTGATGGTATTTGGTGCTCTGACATGGGTGTTTTACATGGTGAAGCAATTAATTTCTTCAGAAAGCTTTTTCAGAGTTCTGTCAGATGTTTTTCGGATAGCCTGCAACTCAACAATGTTCCCCAGATTCCCCAGGTTTTGTTTGAAAATCTCACTAAAGTTGTTTCTGTTAATGAGGTTAAACAGGCGGTCTTCTCTATGAATCCTTAAAAAGCTCCTGGTCCGGATGATTTCCAGCCTATATTTTACAAAGCTTATTGGGATTTGGTGGGTGATGAAGTTTGGTCCTTGATCAACATCGTGTTTACTACTGGTGATATCCCTCCCAAGCTTGCGGAGACACTTGTTGTGCCTATCCCCAAAGTTGATAGCCCCACTTCCTTTAAAAGATTTACGTCCGATCAGACTTTGTAATGTTCTTTTTAAATTCATTTCAAAAGTGTTGGTTAATCGTATTGGACCACATCTTCATTCTATCATTAGCCCTTTGTAAAGCAGTTTTATTCTTAATAGAGGGACTACTGATAATGCTATGATTTTGAGAACACGTTATCTTCCTTTAAAGCTAGATTTTGAGGAGACTTATGATAGGGTTGATTGGGATTTTTTCAGTGTTACATTGCGTGACTTTGGGTTTCCACATGAGATAACCCAGTTAATTATGAATTACATCTTGCAGGATTGCTCTTTTGCGCTTCACACTTGGAGTTCTCTGCAGCTAGATGCTCATGCAGACTTTTTCTGTGATAACATAAAACCAAGGATCACCACTCCTTTCTGTGATTCTCTTTGCTTGTACGTGCTGGTACCTGTGGAAAGCTCGTAATATGTTGATCTTCGAAGACAAGACATGGCATCATCGGTTTCTATTAAACCAGATTCGTACCATGGTGGCCACGGTATCTTCTACCTCGACAATGAAAAATGGTCATAAACAACCAACTTTCGCTGCATCAAGATCAACGTCGACGACAGTAGTAGAGCCAACCTGAGACCTTCAGGATTTGGAGGTATCCTTCGTGATTCTCTGGGTCGTTGGGTTAGTGGGTTCTTTGGTTATTGCGGGCATACAACTAACATCAAGGCATAATTGCAAGCTATTTACCATGGTCTCAACTTGGCTTGTACAAATGGTTACAGGGGGGTGGAGTGCGAAACAGACTCAGCAACCCCTATTCATCTGATGTTTCATGTTGATGTTCATTTCCATCCTTTAGTAGTGTTGATTAATCTAATCAAAAGCTTCATAAATAGAGAGTGGAATTTGGTTCTTCACCATGTTTATAGAGAAGCCAATCAGTGCGCTGATTAGTTAGCTAGATAAGGCTCTTCTTCCGTTTTGCATTTTCAATTAGTGTCTTCGTGTCCTACTCAAATGCAACAGCTGCTATTGGCTGATGCTATGAGTACGATGTCCTTGCGTCTGTAGCTGTTGTTTTTCTTTCCTTCTAATAATAAAAAAGTCTTCATTACTAATTAAGTTGTCAAGAATTCAATCCTTTTGTAAATAAAAGTTAAATTTCTTTACAAGCTTAAGTGAGTTTGTTTGTGTATTTTGGATAGCACTTTTAGCTGCAGTTTAGAACTTCTTTCACTATGCCCAAAAGCCTAGTCAATTGATTCACAGGGATTAATGCCCCAGGATTCTGAACATGCAACCACGTACATGTAACTTTCTAAGTACAAACGATTGTACGGATCCTGAGATAGTGTGTTTCCATTTTCACCAACGTTATTAGACTGGAATTAGTCATGTACCTGTACTCATTTAGGACATTGGAATTGATTACTGCTTCTCTCTATCCCCCAACACCACATCAAGTTCGGTAGATGTAATTTTAACTTCAATAATGATATTTATACATCCATAAATTATGCAGTTTAGTACACCTTAATTTTTTTTCTTTATCTCACTAGCTGTCTCTTCTTTTTTTTTTATCACATTATCAATCAAGTTTTTCATTCTCTCTTTTCTCTTCTTATCTATGTACATAAACCTCCTAAGATAAGACACGTACAACATTCCCTTCTATGATGTAACATGCCCTTTATATCTTACCACGGTAGAACATCAAAGGTGAATTGCACATGTATCGTCCGACAAAAATAGTTTAGGCAAAACCGTGGCTTTTCTACAAATTAATTAAAGGTTTATCATGACATATGCTGTGCGTCAGAATAAAGAACGTACGCCCAATTTAAATAGCACATCTAATGATATTTCAATGCCAACAACAGAACTTTAGGTATTATTGCTCAAAATAAATATATAAGATTGTGAAGGTCTGAATTTTTTTGCTTTGTTAACCAGTTCTGTTGCACTGCAAGGTGCAAACGCTGATAAAATCAAGATTCAGTTTAAGGGAAGAGGTGACAAAGGAAACAACTCAAACAAGTAGGACACACTATTGATCATTGATTTGACACTTATAAAGTAAAAGAGATATTATACATTCATTGTATATTAGACTCCGCTGGAGAGGACGTTTCTTTGGTTGAAATTTGACTCACTAAAATATTGTAAATTAAAATGAAATAAGTGCAGAGAAATCTTGGACCCAAAAAAGGCGTGCAAATACCTATAGGGTGCAGTTGGGGCACATTTTCATGTGTACTACTGAAGAAGATAATACGGAAATCCTTACACTCTAATAAAATGCAGTTTATTTTGATATTTTAATCTCAATCTTTTTACTCGCGTGACAAATATAAATCTAAACTAATGGAATTTAATTTTTATCTACCATTAATATAAAAAAAATTATATCATCAATCAATTAAAAATCATTAATAATATGTTTTTAAAGATAATTATTATAAAAAAAATTAATAAATTTATCATACACAATAACTTGTAATTAAATCACATTATAATCTTTTTTGACATTCAATACACACAATATTTATTCTAAAATTGTTTATAAGTGTACATGATATGATTTGATAATTGGTACCTTAAACTTGCTTCTAAAATATTTGTGTATATACATGACAAATGCACTTATTAACTTAATACCCGCATGAATAAATATTTAAAAACACATTAATAGATTTTTGCTGTAATTAATGTTAATAGATAAATATTTCCTAAAGGTTTATTTTTTTTAAAATTATGTTACTTCACATAATAATAAAAACAACACAAGATAAATACACAAGTTACAGGATATTAATTTTTTTATATTTTGTACATCATTTAATGAATAATGAATATCATAAATAAAATAATATAAAATTTATTAAAAATCTAATATTAATTATCTTAATATAATTTCTATCAAAGTTAATATATTTATCGAAATAAAAAACAGAGATTAGAATTAAAAAATGATATATATTTCTAAATAATTGTGTTTATTTGTTATTTTTTTGGTATTAAAGAGATAGGAATAAAAATATACTCTTTATAATACTTTGTATTTTATTATTACCTCAACTATTTGATGTATTATCGATCCTTTTTCAATTAAAAATAAAATAAAAATATTCATTATATTCGGTACGAATATTTTGTCATGGATTTGTGTTTATGTTTGTGGATTGGGATTCATCGAGTGGACACAAGACAGGTGAAAAAAAAAAGAGAAAGAAAAAAGGATGTGCTGACTTGAGAATCTTTTCGGTACGTTGAAGATATGTTTGGGTTAGAAGAAGAAGGACCTGCTCTCATCCAGAATACAAAACTTTTTTGGAAGAAGAATATGGAATAATTTTCTAATTCTTTTTGTTTAATTTAATCATCTAATTTTTAAAATTGATTGAATTTAATTATATTGTCTAAATTAAACTAACAAAGTTAAAAAATATGTATTTTGTAACAGTTTAAAATTATTTAATTATGAATTTAAACTATTACAAAATGTAATTTCTTAATATCATTAATCTAATTTAGATAGTAGAATCAAATTGAATTGATTTTTAAAATAAAATGACCAAATTGAAAAAAATTAGAAAATTAAATTGAATTTAAAAAGTAAATTAGAGGAGAAAATTTTAATTTGACCTAAAAATAGTTAAAATACATTAATAACGTGAAAAATTACACTGTATTTTAATCCTAAAATATTATATATGATAAAAATTTGTGTTAATTATTTTTAAAAATGAGCAAATTACAAAAATACTTCCAAAGATTTGGTGTAATTACACATGCATTTTTAATTATTACATTTATTTTTCTTGTAGAAAATATTAGTGTAAGATTCGAAGAAAAACTGAGGGGTGTGGTATAATGTTTTCAAACATATAATATAAAAGATGAGTAGATTCATATTTTAAAACTAAAAGAGAGGATTAATGTAAAAAAATAAAAACTGATAAAATTATGTGTAGTTTAATAATACTTCAGGTGGTGTTGCTCTAATTTCCTCTAAAAAAAATATGAGGTAAATTTAATAATTTATTTTACACCCTGAAAGTGATTTAGGAGTCCCCACAAGATTTTGGAAAACCATGGATTGGTTAAAAAATTCAAAAGCTTTATTTTTTTCTTGCGTATCGCTTTCATGTTGCTCTCATGACGTGACCCTTTAACCCTCTTTCATGCGTCTACTTCCCACCAACCATATCCATCATACCTTCCTTGCTCTAACTCAACCTACCTTGTCTTAATTAATTATGCTTCTTCACTCACCTTCGTAATTTAATCAGCACAATTAATGAACCTAATGAAATGCACTTCTATCTTAAAACGTTACAATCTAATACATCCCTTACAAGTCTTTCTAATTAAGTGAGATGTTTTTTTTTAGATTATTTTTTTTGAAAAATCTAATTACTTTAATCACATTTTTTAATGCAATACTCTAATATTTTGCCTTTGTGATGACGCTCTTTACCACTCTACGAACACGCTTGAAACTATCCTCTCTCTGATTGGTAGGTTCGTCTTTCTCTATATTGCCTTTGTGTATTTCTTCTCTCAGATTAGGATTTTTAAAACAAATTGTGTTTCGTTTTTTCTTTGACTATTCTTTCAATTTTGTTGGGTGCGAATTTGGATAGGTTTCGTGTTGAACTAGGTGGTGAACACCATGTGTTTGTGAATATGCATGAAAGAGAAAGAGACAATTAATTGATAGATTTGTGGTGTAGTAAACATGCCACGGTTCTTTCAAGTCAGTATCTCTTCGTATGAATTAAAGAGATGGACTTGGATTTTGAATGGTTCGGTTCAGTGGATTTTGCTTGTGGAATGAAGAAAATCTGGGGTTCAATTTCCCGCTCCAGTTTTGTTACGTTAATTTATTTATGTTTTTCGTGTTTCAATAGGGAGACTTTCCTAATCAAAACAACTGCCTCGAAAAGAAATACCGGCATCAGAACATAAAGATGGAATTTTGGGGAATGAATGTCAAAATGCAGTTGCTTCAACTTTAAGTATGCCACCGAAAAAATGTAAGGAATCCATTCATCATACACAGGTAGAAATTCCAAATTCTGAAACGGGAAATCCTAAACATGTTACTGGAAAAGGAGATAGTGCAGCCTTGGTGGATGATTCCTTGATCACAGCATCTGAAGTTGAAACAATCAGAATTCTACAAATTTTTTAAAACCAGTATGAGGTAAATGTCATCTTTTATTGATGATTATATTGATTCAATGTTAATATGTAGTATTCGTAACCTATTTTTCCTTAAATTGTTTTTCAGTTTTAGTTAGATCCAGTAGATTCTGAGGGGGGCTTAGTGACTAACTTTGTTCCGTAGAGCAATCTCAATAATGGTAACTTATGCGTTCACATTGCCCGTCTCTGATGCAAACGCAACCCCTTTTGTGGTTTGTGTGAGTTGATGTAGTTATAGGACAAAATTGGCAGTTGGAGGTGCCTGGTATTTCATTTGAGACTGAAGTGGGCAATTTAAGGTGGCTGGTATTTATTTGAGACTGAAAGTGGACAATTTTTAATTGTGTATTAATTATAATTTTAATTTTTTGGCTACATAGTATCATATCCATTTGTTATGTAGTCAGATATAAATATAAATCATATAATGAGTTGTATATACCTATTCAATTGAAAATTGTTATAATCGGGATGTTTTCAAATAAATATGAAGGTATGCAATTATGTATTTGTAGCTACTTTTTTTTAAGTAAATACGGGGTGACCTTGTGTTAAATTTAAAATTTAGTATTTTACAACTATAATTGATATTAGAATATTAATTATTTTTATAATGTTAGAGTTTATAAAGAACAATGTTAAAAATTTAAAATATCAAGATTAATAAATTAGATGCAAAGTATTGAATTGAATATTACTTAAAATAAATTATTGTTTTAATATGTAATAGACAATTTAGATTTCATTTGCATTTATTTGACATTTGTTATAGGAGTAAAATAAATTATTATGAAATAGAATAATTAGCAAATGATATATATATATATAGTAAATTTATCAATTTTAATATAAAAATTACCAATATTTGTATTTTTTAATTATTAAGTATTTAAAAATTTAACTCATGCTTATTTTCTAAAAAAATAATATTAATATTTGATCTTTTTTAGATAAATATTTTGAAATTACTTAGACTTTTACTTTTTGCATCTTCTAAAATACTCCAACTCACACAAATACTCCTCACCTACGAACCTCATATTACGGAGTAAATATTTTGAAAGAGTATCCTATCTATTTCAGAATATGATTTTCTATTTTGAAATAGGTATTCTAAAATAGGTTTTCAGTTATTATGGAATAGTTATTCTCAAACATTATTATATTTTAAAATATTTATTTTAGAATATGATTTTCCTATTTTGAAATAGGTATTCTAAAATAGATTTTTAATTATTAAAAAATAACTATTCTCAAAGAGTATTTTGGAATGTGATTTTTATGTTCGGAATAGGTATTCCAAAATGGGTTTTTAGATTATTTATCGCAAATGTAGGAGTGAAAAAAGTGAAACCCAGCCTCATAGGATTTTAAGAATTATATAAAAATTTATAATTATATTATTTGTAAATTATAAATATAGCGAACTAGGACAGAGAATAACATATCCAAATCGGATCTCGATCACACTTTCACGAGTTGGGAAAAATCTAATCTCAATTCTGACCTTACTCAATGTGGATTATTCACGTCAAAGTCAGAATGAGGTCAAACATATACACACATATTTGGTTTTTATTTTCATACCTATTAACACACACAATTTTACTTGTGAAAATTTTGATTTTTTCTAATATTTTACTTTGAAAATTTATAGGAAGTGGACCATTTACTGGATTTAGTAATATATATATAATAAAAGAGAATATGGTGTTTTGGTGTAATATTTTTATACATATTATACTTCTATAACTACATTCATAATTATTATTTTATCTCTATAATTATCTTCATAAATTATTTATTAATTTTCATTATCTTTTTTTATTTAAAAAACAAGGAAAACAATTAGGCACCAAGTGTTTGTTTTTCCCTAATATATATAATATTAAAAACTAAAAAAAATACTGATTGACTTTATTTAGAAAATAACATAATAGATCTATTTTAACATGATACACACATTTAATTGTCTATAGTTTGAAATCAATACTACAAGGTATTTTAATATATACACTAATCCTATATATAAAAAAACCTTAAGAAGTTAATGGAGGCATTTGCTCTCACACTCTTCAACCTACATCCGTCCTTATTTATTTATATGAAAAAAATATTTATCGAAATAGTTCAATCGTATAAATAAATTTTCGTGATTAAGAGAATATATAGTTTTAAAATTAAAAAAAAAATCCTTGATTCACTCCATAAACAATATATATATACATAAATTTATATCAATTATAAATTTTATTTAAAAACTTGCTATGGTGAAGAAAAAATAATATCAAGTATAACTCACACAAACATTTTTCTAAAGGAACAGAAAAGGCAAATTACAAAGTGTTTAGCACTATCTCAGGACTCCGCGTTAGTGTAAAAAACTGCACTATATTATAGTATATCGTTGATGTCTTTTTCTTTTTCTGTTAGAACGCAATTTCAAACACTCACTTCTTGACCTAAAACAAGTGGGAAAAAAATTTGTATTAGTCACACAAATGCTTCACTTCTAAAGTGACTTGAGAGTATTTACAACTTATTTAAAACTATGTCATGACCCCTAGGTTAATGCGAAAGCTACACTTATGTAATGTATCGTTGGACATACATGTTACCCCCTCTCTGAACCCGATTTTAAACACCCATCTTTAAAAAAAAAAACGAGACTAACTAAAAATAAATTAAGCACTCAAGTTGAGTTTTATCATTGAGAGAAAATTAGTAAGTGTTCTTAAATAATATGTAAAAATAAAAAATTCACTAAAAGAGAGTTTCCTGATTTTCTAACTTAGATAAAATTACAAGTAAATATCTTTTGCCCCTCTATTTTAATATATTTGAACCCACTGGTGCAACTTTCTTATTCTCCTTATTATTTAAGTATTTTTATTTGAAAATAAAATTGTCTTTTTTCAATGTGGATGATATATTAAAACTTTATAATGTTAACATTTGTATCTTTATCTTTCTACATGCAATAATAATCATTATCACTTATTTATTTATTTTTTAAAATGAACTGTATCCACTAACATAGGATCATAGAATTTTTATTATATATAAAATATTCATTAGTTTTATCAAATGTTAATGACTAATTTTTGATAAAAAAAACTTAATTGATCATCACCTTTAATAATAAATTATCTTTTTTCAATTACTTTTTTTTTTACATCCATAAAACTCAAACTTAACTTTACTGAGAAAACTGAGTTAAGTACATAGGTTTACCACGGGTTTTCAATGCTGGTTAAGCACATGATATCCATCAAGACAATGTTATTTCGTTTTTCCGTCACTCTAGTGTTAGTCACTGACTCACTGGGGTTCCATAGAACAAGGAGAACCTTAATTTTCAATGCAGCATTGAGCGTACTGTTCCTGGCGTTAATAAGGCTAAGGCCAAAATCTCCTGTTTTACCATTTTCTGTCAAAACACAGGAAATTCAATTAAAAAAACAATGTTTACACAGTTTTAGGTGCAAACAAAATATATACAGATTTCTATTTATTTTTCCATGGTTTCACTTATTCTTTGTCTTTTTCTTATCAAAATTACGCACATAAATTCATTAAACATAAATTTATTAGTCACAACCTTTGCGTGAGACCCTGCAAGTAAACTTGTGCTGCTGACAAAACAGGAAAATACTCCAAATAGGTCACCCTCTCTGAGTAGACGCCAATCCTTTTCGGAATGAACAACAAAATATGATCAATATATTTTTATTATGATGTTAATATACTATTACCGTTATTTTTATTTAAAAATATATTAATTTTTAATCATTATTCCAAAACTTTATGAACTTTTTAACCGTGAGTTTTAATAAAAATATGTAGAGAATACCTTGCTGATAAAAAAAAATGTAAAGAATACCTTAAATTTTTTTCTTCTCTTACAGTTGTCTCGTTCTTGCCATAATTAACATCACTTGGAATCAAAAGACAATACACAAAAAATTGAACAAATTTATATGCAAGTGCCGAGAGAGTAAACAAAGATCATAAAAATTGCCGACATTTGAGGAATGGCGCACATGTAATGGGTTGGTGAGCAAAACAACAAAAATGAACGGAAATGACTACAAATTAAGACGCACTTTCCAACATCCCTGTAAATAATGCCACTTCTTTGTGGTAACTCAACACGACATTTTTGGAGCATCAACCATGGTACAATAAGCAGCTTGGTGGTCCAGTATTTTCGTTAAGAAGATATAGAGAAAAGCATTGGTTGACACCTTCAACAAAACTTTTTCTCTTCTTTTAGTTTTCCTATATGGTATAAAGTTATACTATATACGTACTTGTGCTGGTATTTCCTGGAATTTTATCCATATTTTTCATATTCAAATAATTCGTTATTTTATAAACTAGTTATGTTTATTATAAGAGATGATTTAAAATATACGACAAGTTATGTGTAAATTTTATATTGGTTTTCTTATTAATTTTTATATAGAGCTTATACTTTATTCAATGTCTTTTAAGAAAGATAAACACAAAACCTATATATAAGACAAATTTAAACATGCATGAAATGTTCCATTTCCAATTGTATTACAACTTACAACTTACATGAGTCGGTTAGCACATTCTATCACTTAATTTCATTAACTGAATAATTTATAATTTGAGATCAGTTGTTGGTGTATATGGATTAGTTTTTTTTTTTTTTTTATCTTTTATCAAATTTTATATACAATATTTGTGATTAGTATTTTAAATATTAAAATTATAATTGTTATTGCATAAAATTAAGATTTCTTTTTTAGTTTTTATCAAAAAAATGTTTTAAAAGTATAAAAACACGTATGATTATATCTTAATTTCAAATGGGTCTGTGTAAGACAAAGCTTCTCTCATCAATAGAGACGGAAAATTGCAGTCTCTGTTAGACACGGAGTGTTGCTTTTTCAAGTTGTTAGAGACGGACATCATTAAATGCTGAGATGGGACAATTCTAAATAGATATGGGATCAGTTGACTCTAAATAGATACGGGATTGTCTCAGATACCGTCTCCGGTTATTTATAAACGAAAAAAAAAGTTGCTTTTAGAGACGGAAAGTGACCGTCTCTATAAAAACTTTTTCTAGCCATAAGTAGCATCAAAATTTATAGGGAGATGTTGTAAATTATATATATTTCTCATTTTAAAATGTAAAAGTTATGAATCTAAATCATACTATTATGGACCTGTTTGGATACAAGGCTAGAAGTACTTTTGAGAACTTCTCTACTGAAAATATAGTGTTTTTTCAGTAGAGAAACTCTCAATAGTACTTCTAGTCTTGTATCCAAACAGGTCCTATATATAAATAGAAACTTTAAAAGTTAATTAATATTTATCTGACACCTTAAAAGTGTCACTTATAATTTTTTATTTAACTTTGACTACTTAAATAAAATCTAATTATATATATTTAATTTATCATTCTCGTTTTAAAAATAATCAAGTGTTTTTTTTTCTCTCACACGCATGCATAAGCACTTCTCTCTAATTTTTATTGTTCAAAATTATTCAATGTTTAAGTCATTTTTAGTCTTTTGTTTATTTTTTATTTGAAATTAATTTTGAACCATAAAAATATTTTTGGACTAAAAATGAATAAAAAGTTTTATAGAAATTAAAAATGTTGATGAAAAATTAGTGAAATAATAAAAATTGTTAAAATTGAAGACTAAAAACTAGAATTTAAAGAAAATTGAACAATTAAAAACTTAATTAACTCATTAATAAATAATTCAATTAGTCAAATATTTTAAAATAATAATTAAACCTAGTACTAATGTGATTTTTTATCCATAAAAATAAAAAATAACTATTAAATAATTTAGAATAACTTTTATACGTCTCGCTCAACCAATTAAATTAAAATATCTTGATTGATAATATTATAATCTAATTTTAAGTTAACATGAGATATGAGATTCATATTTTATTGGTCAGAATAGAAAAGATTCATATACTTTTTTTAAAATTGAATTTTAGAAATGAAATAAAATTACAATATTTTTTATTTTCAATGAATTTAATAAATTTTAAAATGAAGTAATAAAAAATATAAATTTAATATATTTTTATGTTATAAATTTTGTGAATTTTTTATTTTAATTTCACTCTCAAATATATTTTAAAGAGACGAAAGAGCTGTAGCTGAAAGCCAGTTTTAGCCGAGTCTAGTTGGCATAAACGGCTCACATGACATTTCACTGCATGCAGCAGTGTCAGGGACTAGCGATGTGGACGTGAGTAACATTGTAAACTTGTTTAATATATTAATTAATTCATTTTTAAATGCAGCATGATTATTATATAAATTATTAAAATAATAAAACATTTTAAACTTGTTTAGTAAATTAATTAATTTTTAATGTAAAAAATATAAATTAATTAATTTTTAATGCAGCATGATTATTATATAAATTATTAAAATAATAATCAGGATTTGATTTTCAACGTCCTGTCCCCACTCCCGATATACGACACATACCAAACCCTACTTTTTAATATATAAAAAAGGGGAAATGGGCGTCCCCGTCATGTTTTCTTTTTTGGGTTCGAACCAAAACAAAATTAAATAATTAAAAAACAAAAAACTTTGACAAAAGAATATTAAAATTGGGATAGATCAAGAAAAAAGCTTCATTGTATATGGATATCAAAGTTTTTTTTTTCTTAAGAAAAAAAAACTCGTAGTAAAATGTTTAGGTTACGTTTGGGTGATTTTTAATTTAAAGTTTTTAAATTTTAAAAATTAAAATATTTTAGTTTTTAATTTGTAGTTTTTTATTTCTATATTAAAAATTTATTGTTAAGCATATAACTTTTTTTAGTTTATTAAATAGATCTGATACTCTTAGCACATGAAATGTGACAAGAGAATCTAGATCTAATTTAGAACAAAAATATAACAACAACAAAAAAGAATGTTTAAATTTTTATATGCTAAGCCCATGTCATGCCTTGATAAATTTGAGTTAAAAAAAACTCAAATTCAATTATATTTGAAATTTAAAGTCGAAGACTTACATGTGAACGTGGGTTTGAACAAAGTCAATCATGTATTTGTTAAGGATTGTGAGCTATGATATATCAAATTAAAGAGTTCAAATATAATTTACACTTTTAAAATTGTATAAGTCTAATGAAAATTTAATTTGTTTGGACTTTTACACGTTAACCTAAATTAGCCCATGAGGGAATTGGAATAGAAGACCCAAATTTAATTTGTACTTAGAAATTAAAGTCTATGTCATATATTTCATCTTATTGATTCAAATTAAGTTAGTCAACGATTTCATTTAAATTGAATCAAAAAAATCATATTTAATTTAAAATTCTAAAATGAGATATAAATCTACTTTGCATAGGTGTTTTGCAAGAGATCAAACTAAAAAGGTTCATACTAAATTCATATGCAAAATTCAAGAGTGTTTGAGTTAAGCTAATTATCAACTTGATGTTCCTTATGGGCTATAGTTGATTAGCCAAAAAGTCCATATTGAATTCAAACTTTTGAAATGAAACCTCTAAGATCATGAAATTTAATTTATGGTTTTTTTTTCTTGTCTAATCTCAAAATTTACCTATGACATGAATAAATATACTTAATATTGCAAAATTTTGTACACTGCCTTACGGCACATTTGGTACATTGGAGAGAAAGTGAAAAGAAGGATAAAAAAGTTTAAAATTTGAATTAAAGAAATATTTAATTATTTATTTCTACAAATAAATATTTTTTTTACACCGTAGCAAATACATGATACACAGCTCAAGATTACTTATATATAGCATACATGTATCATTAAACAGTAAGCAAATAAAAAAAATGTGTATGTTCCAATATTGAATGTCGTTAGGAGTGTTCACGGGTACGAGTTATTCGTGAATCCTAACTGATCAAAATCGTTCATGTACGGGTTCACAAGTTTAGATTTATAGATCCATTGACCTGTTGACCTGATCCGTGAACCCGTAATAATAATATAAATTTTATTATTTATATATATTAAAAATTTAAAAATTATTTCTCCCCATAGTTTAGCATATGGCCCAATTAATTTGTTTCTTTTGCAAAAAAAATACAATAGAAACAACATATTATTTGTTACCAAATTTGGACAGAATTATGAATAATTTTAGGCAGTAAAAAAAAAACTACTTACCCCATTATCCGAAGGGTCCATGCTATGCGCAGGTAAGGGGGAGGGATATTGTACGCAGCCTTACCCTTGCATATACAAAGAGGCTGTTTCTGGATTCGAACCCATGACCAACAAGTCACCAAGACATAGCTTTACTACGATAAATTTTTAATAGATAAATAGTATACTTGAATTTTGGTTTTTTAAAAGAAATAATATTAAGCCTAACTCTTCACTTCTAATAAAAGACAAAGGTGATAAGGATGATGATTAAGATGATGAATTTATAATGAAAATCAAGAAAAAACAGGGTGAGGTGCAAAAAAATGAATTAGATAGGTATTTGAAGGATGATGTTGAAGATGATCATCCTAAATTTGACATTTTGAATTGGTGGGAATTGAAGACATCCAAAAATTATATACTTTCCTGTATGGCTAGAGATATATTGGTCATTCTTGTATCTACTGTATCATCTAAGTTTGCATTTAGTACAAGGGGTAGAATTCTGGATTCATTTCGTAGTTCCTTGAGCCCTACTATTGTTGAAGCTCTCATTTGTGCCCAAAATTGGCTTAGATCTACTAATCAAAATGCTAATAACTTGCAAGTTAAAATAAATGAAGCGGAAAAGATTGAGTCAGGTGTGTAATCTCTTATTTCATTTTTTATATTTGTATAAAATATCAATTAATTTTTGTGCTAACGGGATTGTATTTAAATTTTTATAATTGTTTGGTTTGACCTTAAATACTACTAATATTGGGTTTCCAAGTATTGAAACTGCAAGTGCTGAAACTTCTTAATATATTACTTTCAGGTATATTGTTATTTATTTCACATTTTTTTCATATTTTGTTTACCGTGATTATAATATTAATCAATCATATTTTGTTCATTTGTTTGTTTCAACAAATCTGGTTACAACAAATTTGGTTATAACAAAACTTAGTTTGTAAGAAATAGTTGTCATTCAGACTATTATAGTAAATATTGTTTAAGAATCTTTTATTTTAATTTATATTATAAGTCTATTTTAGAATATTATGTTGATGATATTAAATGAATAAATTTTACTATTTTCATACATTTGATAATATTATTTTAATTGTATTGGATATTTGAAAGAATCATAATATAAAATAGTAGTTTTAAGAAAAAAAAATTAAATGGGTAACCCGTTAAACCGAACCGAACCGTTCAAGAACAGGTTGGGTTGGGTTGAATTTCAATTTTTTGTTGAAAACCAAACCGAACCGATCAAATTTAATTAGGTTGAATCCTAAATTTAACCAAAAACCAATCAAAACCGATTCACAAACACCCCTAAATGTCATGCTTTCAATTTGAATACTACAGAAACTTAGTGCTATTTTTTCTAGTTATATTTTGAAGGTCGATAAAATGGCAATAGATATAGAACGTTGTGGCATGACTATCCCAACATTTTGTTGCTAAAAATGTGGAACGCACGTATTTGTTGCTTATTATATTTAGTCAGACTGTGAGATTTTTTCCCGCCGTTTCATCTATATATTTTGCATTCATATGCAATGATCACCTTGTTCATTTTTAATACATATATTCAGATCATCAAAGATAGAGGATCTGAAATGGTAAGTAATATATCCACAAATTACATTACAATATTTGGTCTAGACCCTATTTTGTTTTTATTTCAATAAAATCAGGACTGATATATATTGAAGCACTGGAGTGGCCATAGATCCTGTCTCAGAATTTCTGACTGCAACAAGGCCATATTAATCGCAAAAAATGGTGTTTGCTGTTGTTGGAAAGAACCGAAAATACTCCACACGAGTTCAGACATTCCATCCTAACTATATTTAATTTTTTAAACCTACTGTGTTACAATTATCTGATTCAAAATTGAGATCACAGGTAAACGAGAGCTGGGATAAAAACAACATAATTATTTAAACGAATCAATATATATTTTTTTCAACCTAATCAAGTAACACCACTATTATGATTGAAACTAAACTTGAATCAAGTCTTGTATTTAAACTTTATGAATAAAAAAAATATAATTGAGATTTGATCAGAAAAATTCCATTATAATTGATCAGTCCAAGATTCTCTTCTTTATATATATATATATATATATATATATATATATATATATATATATGTTTTGTATGTATGTGAGGAGATAAATTTAATAGAGAAAAATAATATTAGTGGTGCTGTTTGGGATGATAAATTAACTACGTACATATCCCAATCCTTTTCAGTTAGCTCGAAGCCATACTAAATTACAGTGAACCTAGCTTATTCTCCTGTTTGAGATGGCGCATTACTTATCACACCCACCAGTTGAACTTGAAGTGGTCCAAAAAGTCTGCCACCATGTCCATGATGGACAGGTAAGAGTGAACAATTAAACACTGACGGTCAAGTATGTTCGTCGCTTTCATGATTTGTAATCAACATCAACAATGGCGTCTGGTTGCTTCCTTCTTTCCTAATCCATTCGTTCTGTCCTTATCATACCTCGTGCCTCCTTTCGAGCCACTTGCGCGTTGATATGAACGCCCCTCTACCCCCAACAAAATTCTTCATAAGGTGTTCATATGTATTCCTTGACTCTTTTTTCGTTTTCTTTTCTATTTTCCTTCCTATCAACATTATAAACATCTAATAACGGAAATATAAAATTAATCCAACGATTGGAAAATAATAAAACTAGAGAATTTATCAGTTTGAATTCTTGATATTTTTAATAAAATTAACTACTAATATTTATTGATAAAAAAATCTAATAACAAAATCGCAAATTTAAAGTTCATAAAGAAAGAAAAATAAAAAAATCAAAGTGAAGACTTAATTGTAAGGCCAGCCTAGCTCCCGTTTTAGGGAATATGCAAAAGTGGTTCAAGAATGTTCATGCTAAGAACGTAATGTCAAAATGGTGAGTTTGAGTGGACAAAGGCTGGACATTTACACTTTGTGGAGGAAATAGGTGGGCCTCATGGTTAAAATTAAATTTCCACACAAGAGTGAAGAAGCAGCAGATAAATGAAGTTAATCAATAATGTGCGCGCTGCAACTGATAAAATGAAGTTTTTTTTTTTATCATGGAGATGCATATACATGCACACTAGAATCGATTAGACGAATGTATTAATTTTTATGTGTTGTTGACCTATTATATGAGATCGTAAAGTAATTTTATATTTTTATATAATTAAGTTGATATGAATTTTAAAATAATTATTATAAAAATTAATAATTTTATCATATATAATATATTGTAATTGAATGATTGTGTGAAACTTTTGACATTATATAATCTTTTTTCTCATGTATATTAGGGTAAAATAATATTTCAATTAATAATCTAATTTTTCTTCTTTCCTATGTCCTATCCAAACCAAGCAACCTCATAATATTATTCTCTTTTATTTCTCACAAACTAAACAACTCAAAATATCTCCCTTTTTTTATATTTCTATCTTCTTCATTTTTCTCAACATATTTTCATCCATTTTATTTTATTTCTCGCTGCCAAATAGACTCTTACACGGTTAATTAATTATATATACCAAATGTAAATGTTTGTGATAAAAATAAATTTTCAGAATAGACAAAATGTGGCTTCCATGTACATGCATTACCCCCATTTGGAGTGATTTTAGGGAGAAATGTGTGTAATGGACACATTCTCTAATAGGCTCTTCACTCTTGTAATGTATTCTTCAAAAACTTCATAGTTGTCATGAATTCAAGTTTTTTTTTTCTTTCTATTTTATTATTATATATAAGCATCTTCAAGCTCATTGCTAAGTTTTTTTTTTTATAACTAGCCTTTTTAAACTTTACACCCCCTCCCCCCCTCCTCCTAAAGAAAAAACAAAGGAATGAAATACTTAGTTACTACCTAGGTTCCTCTTGAAGAATGTATCAAGTGCTAGGTAACTCATGAGAATCTCTCAAAACTAAAATACAAAATATACTGACAAATAAATAAAAGAGTGAAGTTGAGAATGCAAGATACAACTTAACAATAGCCAACAGCCAACGGCATATTAAGGCCCACTTCTTAATTTGATAGTTATAGAACTTTACATTTTAAAGACATTGGTTACTTTTATTCATTTCAGCTACATTGTACACTAACAAAATTAAATATAGCAACCTGCATTTAATACATACTGATGTTGATATATATGACTTTCAGAACCGAAAAGCTAAAATAAACTTGTGATTTTGCACGTAACTCTGTTAGTAACTTTTGAGAGGACTTTAATTTTTTCTAGTTCAAAAAGAAAAGGCACGTCATCACGTAAAAAAAAAGTTTTTCTTACCACATACTACTTTAATCTTGTATATCAAGCACAATCTTACCACATACTACTTTAAGCTTGTGTATCAAGCACAATACTTGAGAAAACATCTAATATATGCATTATGTTGCAGTGAAACAGAGACAAAATTATTTAATTTTGGCACTAGACCATAAATCAATCTGTTCCCTAAATTTTCTCTTTATGTGCTAGTATGTTTTGATTCTTTCTCTCTATAAAGTAATCTTCCACTAAATAAGCTATTTTCAGATCCCTTAATAAGCTAGTTTATTGACGAGATTGGTCAGTGTTCATATCAGCATTAATTGACATTGTCATTATATATATGGCTGTAGTACAAAGATGACGACTAGTGCATATCAGCATTTAATCTTTGAAGCAACTCACATAATGAGCATTAAAGTGCACATCACAACCACTCCTGGGCCCAGAAAGAAATTGATACTTTATATAGGTTAGCATTTGCCATATTCGTTACATAATGGCCACAACAACATTTAGCAAAGACATATCTAATATCTTACTATTTATCTAAATACATTACTTCACTTATGTCTACCAATTAGTGAAGGAAATAGATAAAATAAGTATAATCTTATGCCTCACTAGGTTTCCGGGGGAGAAATATCTTATTATAAATCTATTTCAACGAAAAAATTTATTGGTTGACACACCAAGCTAAAAAAAGAAAAAGGAAAAAGAGGGCATTACAACAATAATACAATTACACAATTACTCAATACAACAGTGCTATAATCGAAGTGCGCACAACTCCTCTCTTCGTCACTCATGATCTTGTTCATGAATCATGATTGAGCATCAATTCTTGTATATATAAAGGACGCAGAGATTCGTACGAATATGGTGGACAATGGACACCAAAAAGAAGTTTTGGCAATCATTTTCTTATTTCTTAATAACCTCAACCCCCTACGTCCTAGTTCCCCCATCATTACCTATTTCAATAATACCTTCATCAACTATATAATCCATTCATCGTGTCTCATAGTCGATGAATTCAACAGTTCAAAAAGTATATAGAATATATTAATAAAGAAAAACTTATAATATTCTCAAGCCGTACCTACTACATGCATGCACCTGTATCTTGAATGATTTTTAGTTAATAATGAAAACCGAAGAAGCTATTGAATTCGTAGTATTTCAAATTAAGGCATTGTAAATGAATAATTGAATAGTAGTAGTGCATGGATAAATATCATTTAATTCATCGTTTTAAATATTATTGATTACTTACAAAGTTTATCATCAAATATTTTTCTTGTACTTTTATATAAACTTGATATAATAAATATATAAAATGTAAAAACGTTTTTACATTTGTATTATAAGTTTGAATACTGACCTTGAAGAGTGAGTCTCTCTCTTTCCTTACCTGGCTAATTTACTTTGTATATTTTGCCTGAAAAACTCGATTGTCTGTGAATGAACAAATTGGAAAAATCTTTATTTTAGCGACCACAATTGTGATGTAATAGTTTTAGTAGCTAATTAATTTGATACCGAATCAGTAACCAATTAGCATTTTCAAAGTTTTTTTTTTTAAATCTTTAGCAAACGATTTTGCAACTGAATAAATTCATTCACTATTTAGAAACTGAATTAGAGACCAATTCTCAATTAAAAAATTTAATTGAAGTATTAAAATAAGCTTTTTTTTAATTTAGTATTTTTAAAAATATTACGTGATCAGTGAAGTAAACATTTTAATTTAATTGAATGAATCTTTAAATTAATTAAATAAACTAATGTCTAATTAGCAAAGGCACTCCTAAATAAAAACAAATTAAGTACGGACTTTGTGGTAATGTTATATTTTGTGGTGAGAACAAAGTGGAGCATGCTACCTTAGATGTAACCTGCCCGGAAAAGCCCAAAATAAAGAGGAAAAGTGATAGAAGTGTAGTGGTGATAATTAATTCTGCAAATGGAGAGGGTTAGCAAAAGTGGGAATAATATAAAACATACAGCAAGTGGCCAAGATATGAAAAATATATAAACAAAGAACGTGAAGCACCGGAAATGAGGGAAAGAGGAAACGATTAATTATACAATATTAATTATATGTTGTTTCGAGCTGTCAGTATGTAACAAATGTGCAATTTGATTCCATTTCCATACAACTCAGTTAAAAAAATGAAAGGTATTAATGGACTATTTATGTTTTATATATTTAGAGGGTGGCAATACACAATTTGGGGAGTAGAACAGATATTTGTATCTGCGCACATAGAAGTGCTCAAGTTTATTCGGTGTGTCCAAACAAACAGAAAAAATGTCCAATTTCTACGTGATGCTGACCCGTTTGAATTTGACATGTTCCATTCCATGCACTCAATGGTAAGGGACCCATATCACATGGCTCTACCAATATACGGCATCGAAGGGAGGACCCACACATTCTTTCTTTCTTTTAATAATGTTTTTGCTTCGGTGGTACCGCAGCTATAGTTACTCGTGCAATTGCAAGGTTTTTTTAATATTAAAAAAATCATAGTAAGTAATTAAGATCTTTGTTTCTCTGATAAGATTTTAAATATTTTTACAATTTTTCATTATTTAGCCAATT
Source organism: Glycine tomentella (assembly GCA_007407185.1). NCBI lineage: Eukaryota > Viridiplantae > Streptophyta > Magnoliopsida > Fabales > Fabaceae > Glycine > Glycine tomentella. Next base: position 1,171,074 of record PYAF01003910.1, on the reverse strand, counting down.
ATGGAATAAATATTTGACTTGATGTTTAATTACATTTCTCGTCTGTTTTTAAAAATATATTCTGCGATGATCAATGGCAGATACTACTGCATAAATTCAACGTGTTGCGAAAAAAGTTATATCCTTTGATTTTCAGTTGCATGTAATAATAGTCAATTTTCTAAAAGAGAGTGTGCAAAAGCAATTGAAATTGCAGAAGCTTGGAACGAGTCCATGTTTTGTTTTGTTTTCTATAGATGGTCTACGCTGCTGCGGTGCTAAGTGCTAAGAAACATCCCCAGTTCCATATTACATCATTATCGTAATGATAATTACAAAATTTAACGTAATCTGACGGACGCTGAGACCCCACCTCTCCAAGTTGGAGGACATGCTGAGCTCACACTCAGTTCTGATAGCGATCCAAAAGGTAGTGCGAAGTGCTCTCATCATGTCACCGTTTACGTTATTTCTTTGTTAACTTCAATACCAAAATAAGATTTTTTTCTATAAAACTTCTAGAAAGAACCGTTATGTGATTAGTCTCAATTGGGCTTTTTATTAAAGTAAGGTTTTCAATTCCGGTATTATGAGTAGAAAATATTATAAGGACAAGAGATCAAATTCTATGTGTTTATAGAATAACAACAATTTACATTATATTAGATGTAACTCGTCAATTGAAATAATTTTGGCTTAAAATTTTTACTCGTTATAATTTAATAAAGGAAAAATTTATTTGGTTCGATTTAATTCTTAGATGTAAAATTTGAATATATATCAAGAAAAAAAATATATTAAGTCTTGTTTTTAAAAGGTTGAATTTGATCCCTTAATTTATATATATATATATATATATATATATTATAGGTTCAATTTAATTTTTTTATTTCTTAAATTTCTCATTAAATTTTAAATTTTTAAAATGGGATCAATTTGATTTCATTTTTTTATGATATTCAAAAATTATCAAAAGAAAAATGAGATAAAAACAAATTCATTTAAAAAAATAAAGAATCTAATGGAATATTTTAAAACTACATAGATATAATTGAACTTAAAAAATAAATTAGTGGACAAAAATAGTAATTAAATTTTAAAATTAAAAAAGATATAATAATAAAATTAGTATGAATTTATTCTTTCTTTTTTAGTTCTTATATTTTTTATATTGATTTTGAAAAATTATCTTATAGAAATAATTCCTATTTTTTTATTGGTACAATTTTTTTTATTACACATATATAAGTAAAAAAAATCTAGTGGAGGCAATTGTCCCCACACCACTATAGGTGGATCCATTCTTGGCCTCAAACATAAAATGCGTAGAGGCTGATCTATGTAGATCAGATAATGCTCCGACAAAAAGGATATATAATTCTCAAGCCTCAAGCAAGTGTAGAGGTTAACGTATGAGGATCAAATAAGGATTCAATCCTGAGGGGTACACAATCCTTGAGCCCCAAGCACGAAGCACATAGAAGCTTAGATATAAGGATCAAATAATGATTTTATCCAAAGAGTACATAACCCTCAAACCTCAAGCAAAAGGTGTATAGAGACTAGATAACGATCCAACCTGAAAGAATACATAGTCCTCAAGCCTCAAACATAAGGTGCATTGATACTTAATTATGGCGATTGATTAAGGTGTATATAGGATACGTTATTGAAATCGAACCCCCTGATCTTGAGGACACACAACCTTTGAGCCTCAAAGACAAAGGTGCGTAAAGGCTAAATCACGGAATTCTGGTAATGATCCAACCCGCAGGACACAAGAACTAAAGAATAAAGATTTCTTTTAACTAGTATCCTTACAATACTTATTAAAAAAATCAATAAATTAAATAGAAGGATTTATTTAGTTGGGAGAGTTTGTTGCAATTCGTAATAAAAAATATTACTTTTAATTCTTTAACAAAAGCATATAATAAAATTTTATATTAATATTAATAATGCATAATTTTCTAAAACTAGTTTGTTTGTTCATTTTAGCCTTGTTTGATTGAGAAGAGGAAAATAAGGAAGAGATAACAAATGAATAAAAATAATTGTGAAATAATACAATAGATTTTGCCATTTATAAAATTATTTATTGTCTAACTATATTTTAACTAACAATCTAACTTATTTTTATTTCTTTTCCTCTTTCAATTTATCCTCTACCAAACAAACTATTTAAGTGTATGTTTGATAGGTAGTTAAATTAATGCAACACTTTTTAAGATATAAATTTAACAGATAAAAATAAAAGATAAATATTAACAAATGTCCTTGAAGTATTTATTAAAAAATTAAAATGAATTTTTTAATGAAATCCGTAAAATTATGGTTTCTATTATTTTTATACACTTTCTTATGATTTTTGTAATAAATATTTTTCTTTTAATTTTTAACCAATACGTAGATATAGTAGTTAATAAAATCCAAAATAAAATAAAAATAAGAACAAACTATAGTAACACTCTCTTAGGTCTATTCTAATTACACATGCATTCCTTCTTTTTTTTTTTAACTTACAAAAAATCCCCTAATCTTTTGTTATTCCTTGCACTCACACCCCTTAATCCCTTAACAATGTCTCTTAACTCCAACATGTGTCCACCACATGTCTTTTAATGAATTCTTTCTTGTTTAAATTGACCTTTTCTTCTTCTTTGCGAGCACTCAATAAAAGGATTGAAGAAAAAATAATAATTACTATCTTTCATCAACACCATCTTTTAAGGGTGTAATCACGCATTGGTAAATTCATGTTTCAACAGTACTCTCAAAACCACACACCCCAGAAGTTACAAAAAGTTGATTCCTTCAGTGAAAAGTAAAATCTTATTAATCAGACTCTATGGCATCATCATACTAGAGGTACTCTGCTGTAAAAATGAAGAAATTATTGTTAAACTTCATGGCTAAGTCGTTATGCCAATAACAACGGTGGTTCCACTAGTCGCATATGTAATTAGAATAAATCTAAGAGGGTATTAATATAATTTACTCTAAAAGTAAAAACAAAAAATGCTGATTCTTTAGGAACGTAATACGTGCTGTGTCTGTGACTTTGTGATCGTGTTTCCCCCGGGGAGGGACCACAGGTGAATATTTGGACGTTGTGAACGTGTCCCATCACCGTACACGTGTATGATGAATCGGTTCAAGATATACAATACAACATGTACTTCACTTATCTTAGTCACGATCCCGAAAGTTATGGTTTTTTTTAGGGGAGAAAACGAGAGAAAAAAAGAAAATATAATTAAGAAAATATTTTTTTTTCTATTTGTTTTGAAGAGAAAATTAAAAGAAAAATTATTTTTTAAATAAAAAATTTAAATTTTCTCTTTTTTTATTTTCTTTTTAATTCAAATTTTGAAATTTGTTTTCTTTTTTTATTTTCCTTGTATCTAACTAAACATACTAAAGTAGGACCGCGTGCATTCCTGCAATGGATATCGGGCTTTCGCAGTACGCTGATGCCAAAGCACACAATAAAATTATTTCTTTACTTTTTTCATTTCCTTTTTTAAATTAAACAGATAAAATAAGAAAAGAAAGACAAATTGCTTTTGCAAGAAAAGAAGGAACTACGTGGCCAGCTCCATTTCAATAGCTGACATTATAAAAAAAAAAAAAAAAAACACCTTCCATCCTCGAAATTTGAAATTTTGGTGTTACTTGTTTTTTTTTTAGTGGTTTAGTTTCGGGAGTAATATTTTATTTTATTACTAAAATAAAGCACAAAAAAGCCACGAATGTAAATCGTACGTTACGAAACACTAGAAAGCTGCGGCTCCCGTCAGACACGTTAATTCGGGATCCAATCATCTGGCACTTCTTTTAAGGGACGTTCTCTTTAATCATCTTTTGTCTTTTTTCGTTTAAGCATTGAATTTGGTGAAGGATCTTATTAATCGATGTACGTGAGATGAGGGAATCAAGGAATGTTCTTAAAAATATACCGTAAATAAACTGAATTAATAATGTTTTAATAAAAAAAATTGTAATAAATTTTAACTGATACTATTTCAAGAGTATTATTTATTATTTTTATTTAAAATAAAGGACATAAATATTATTTCCTTCATATTATGTTATTCGTATTTTTAGATAATATAACTAGTTGTGATAAAAAATTGACAGTTATTATTATTATTATTAAAAATAGAATATAATTATAAATTAATTTCAGTATCTATATTAAATACCAATATAAAAACAAATAATATAAACAAATAGAATACTGAAATAATATATTTATATAAGTCGTGTCAATCAATGTGTTAATTGTTTTTAATGTATTATTGATTTAAAAAATATTTTTATTTAACGTCTAATAATTTTCGGGTTTTTTTTATATAAAAAATAGTTAATCAACGCTTTAAAAATACTTGTTAGAGTAAGAATATTACTTGTTAAGATGAATGCATTTGTAGTAGTGAGCTAAGGTTTAAAAATTTTGCTAAAAAAAGGTTATACCATTTAATATCTAATCGTTCTCAAATAAGACTACTATAAGAAATGTATACATGTAGAAAACAATAGATAAATAAATAATAATAAAAAAAAAACGGAGGCCTAAGCTCCCCGAAATTCATGCACCTTGAAACTCGAAAAGATTCTGAGCAAATGGTAGTAGTGAGTTGCTGCTGTGTTGATAAGTTTAGGTGACCACACTCCAGTTTTAGACCAACTATACTCCTTCGTACAAATAAAGACAGAGTTTAATTAATATAGGAAGCCCACATCAATACATACTAGGGGAATCTAACGTTGGGGTATTTATTTTTTAATTAATAAAACGAAATAAAATAAGGTGGCTAGGATCATAATAAGTTAAAACATGAAGAGAATAAGTACAACAAATTTATTTCTTTAAAAAATAATAAAGTAGAACAAATTTACATTTGTCGTCGTTTGAAACATTAATAAATGAATAATACTTTCTAAATTTATATGTAACTTGAATGTTCATTGATGCTTAAAAAAACTTGAATACTGATTGATCCTTTTCATTTAGAGAAATATTAATTGATCCTAAAATTGATAAAATAGTAAAGTAGTCTTCAAATTATACATTATGAACCTAAAGAATTGATTTAATGATATAAGACTTTGTTGTATTTAGATAAGTAATAATGATTTATTAGTTGGAGAATTCATATATTCGATTCTTATTTTATATAATTTTTTTTAACTATTCAGATTCACACATTATAAATAAAATTAGTCTCTAATTTAATGAGTTAAATTTCTAATCTAGTGAGTTAAAGATATCCATGATTTGAGGTTACCCAAAAAAAATTTACATTATGAATCAATCTAATCCAAAATTATAATGGTCATTTTAACTGATTTTTGAAATAAATAAAGTTGCACAATAGTCTTTCAAATTATCAATTATCAATCAAATTAGTTCCTCAAATTGTAATAATCGGTCAAATTGTCTTTAAAATTAAACAAAAACAATTGCACTATTTTATCACCTAATTTATAAAATTTTAGTGAATTCTATTCCTTTTTTTTTGGTGCAATTTTTCCTTAAAAATTTTATATTTTCGCAAAGTTTATCTTAACATAAGTTGAGTATCCACTATTTTTAGAGTTTCGTGCATATATTGCTCCTAAAATGCAATTAGAGGCAAGATGCATGTTTAAATTAAAGTTTGCAAATATAAATTTAAATAAAATTGTTATAATCTCAAGTTTGATAAAAAAAAATGTTTAATATAATATAATTTATGTTTATTTTTTTTTCTATCAAAAATATGTCGATAAAATAAATTTATTTGAATGATACTAATAACAAAAATATTTTTAATTGACACGACTATTGGATAAATAATGTCAGTGGAAATGAACATTAGAAAACAACTCATATGTTGCCTCCAACTTAAATTCAGTTTAGTAGCAATTGTAGGTGAAAAAAATACTTTTACAGTAAAAGGATAATCAATCGTAAATACTAGTAAACTGAGTTCAGTGAGACAAAAGGATATTGTTTAACCGTTTTATTTATATTTTTTTCGTTTTCTCTTTGATAAAAGTACTACACCTTTATTCTATACTTGAATTGAAATTTGTTTTTTTACAGCATGGTTTGCTTTACGATTGAATAATTATTGCTATTACCCACGATCGAGAGTAATAATTAACCTTAAACGTCATCCTTCATCTCCGACCCCACGCCATGCAGCCATTGATCTCTGTTCTCTCTTTCGTAACTCTTTCTTCTGCACAGTGTTTCATTTTCTACCTTCAAACAGCCTCTGTTGGCAAGTGGCAACCTTTTTGTACAACTTTTACCTCAATGAGCAGTGTTCAACACAAGTGTGCAACATATCAAACAAAAATTTCTGAAAGCGGTTTCCAATTTTCCCATGTTTCTTTTTTCTCAGCTCCACTGTTCTGGACAGTACCATTGCAGGGTCGGTGCTTGTTCATCGGAGAAGAAATTGCAGGCCTCATCGGCGCTCAAGAAATTGTGCTCCTCCATCTTCACGTACTGCGCGTGATGATACGGTTTCTGGAACTGAAAACAGTTCATCGAAGACGGCAAGTACATGTTGTCTTCGTTCAAGATCGCGCTTGATCCGTCGCTGTCAGAAGAACCGTCTTTCATGAAGTCCACTTGCAAGAGCGATGCTGCGGCGGCTCCTCCGACGACACAGTCGTCGCTGTTGTTGTTGAAACACTCGTAATTCAAGTGGTCCTCCTCCGACGACTCCGAACTAGGATTAATATTCGAGGTTTCAGAAGATGGGTCACTCTTATTTTGTTCCATCGTTTTCTCTTCTGAGTCTGCAGGCATCGTTGTTATCTCTTCTTCCTTCACCGAAACACCGCTTCCTGCTGTTTTCTCATCTTGCAGCAGCCTCGATTTCAATTCCTTTATCTGCAAACACAATCCAATTTCAAAATCCACTCACTTTCAACAAACACTATATACACTATGATTGTATTGAGCTGTTTGAGCATTTTTTTTTTCTTAAGAGAGCACCGTATTTTTCAATCAATTCATTATGTGAAAAGAGATATAAGATTTATTGGGTGATTAAAAAAATGTAAGTATAACAAAAATTAACAATTAATATTTATTAATAAAAAATTTATTATGTCACATACTAATTTGTTTTTACTATACTTAATTATTATTAGTTCAAAATTATTTTACATCTAGAGATAATTAATATAATTTTTTTCTGTTAAATAGATATTTTTCAATAAGTAAACCCAATTATCATTATACCAATCTTGTAGGTTAGTTTTATAAAAATTATTCTCAATTAAAGCTTTTCTTTATTATTAAAAAGAAATTAGATTAAGAGAAAAAAGCTGTTAATTAGAAAACTACTCATTTCAAGCAATGGGGTTCAATGCATCGCGCATAGTTTCTAGATTGAAAGACACCCGAATACTTTGACCCAGAAAAAAAATTAATAGTAAAATTCAGCATGAAGTTTGTTCTCTCACTCAAAATTCACCTATACTTTTTAATTTAAAATTAATTAGACTCAATCAATTCTTCTAAATATTATACTATGTTGCATTATTATTCTACCTGCTTTCGTAAGGCTTCGTTGTCCTGATTGAGGGTGTCAAAGTTAAGCTTAAGAGCATCATAATTGGCTTTGAGGACACCATAATCTCTCTCCAATTGTTTGGTTTTCCATCTGGCTCGGCGGTTTTGGAACCAAACGGCTACTTGTCTAGGTTGCAACCCAAGTTCTTGGGCAAGCTTGACCTTCCTCTCAGGTTCAAGCTTGTTTTCAACCTCAAAGTTCTTCTCCAAAGCCTTCACTTGCTCCACTCTTAGTCGACGCTTCTTCTCAGATTGATGCCCCGGTTCTTCAACACACCCTTCCTCGTCGAGTCCGTCCAACATCGATTGGAACTCCCTGCCATACATGTGGTGGCTGTTCCTCGGACTATGTTCCTCTAAACCAATGCAAATTAAATCAGACATAATCAATATTAGTAAAACCAACATAAAACATGGATCTTGGATCTGTGTCTGAATTTAAAAAAACAAAGTAAAACAAAAACCAATATTTAAAAAGTGTGAATGAATGAATGAATTAATCAAGCACCTGTTGATGATGGACAAATTGTCATGAGTGCAGTGGAAGAATCTGAGCTGCTAAGTCTCTTCATGAGTGGGAAAGATGGGATCTTATTGTTGTTAGAAGAAGTAAGTCTTTAATTGATTGATCCACTTTATTGTTGTTAGCAGTCAATGTCGTCTTTAAGATCTCTAGAAAGAAAGCTGATGAGAAGACAAGGTTTTTTTTCACTCAAAAAGGAACCATCGAAAAAGAACCGCTAGCTAGTCTCGTGTATTAAATTACAGCACCAATATTTACAGTCTTGTAAGCAGCTATACAAGTACCACTTATCTCCATCAACACCCCTTTGTCCTTGCTTTCTCACCACTTCTTCTCCCTCTCCACCCATCAAATAATTCATAAAACACAAAACAATACCAAACAAAACAAAATAAAAAGCACAACAAGAAGCTGCTAATTTTTCCTTAGGTGAGTCATTCTACATGGTTAAAAAGTAAGAGAGAGTACAAGTGTTGGTTCATCTACGATGATGAGGAAACTATCTAGAGAATGACTGAGAGGGAAGAGTTTAAAGGTTAGAGAATGAGAGATATGAATAATGGTGGTATGGTGGGTTTGGAGTGAGTGGTGAGTAGTTTCACATCCCGGTAGAGTTTCTGAATTGCACTCGCTTTATATAAACCCCACCGGGGTTAGAATCTGACTGGGGTTAGGTGGTGGGTTGCTACTGCGGTTAGCTTTCAAATGAAAATGAACCCAAATTCAATCCAAATGCAACTTTCGGTTCACCGGTGCTTCCGGTTTTTTCGACCGTTTAGTGACGGTGATATTTCTTCAGGTTAGACTCATGTACTTAATTAATTGTTAATTAGTTGTATATAAAATATATTATACGTGCATTCGTAAACGGCTCGGCTTTCGACGGCGCGGTTCCATGAACTAACCTGGCCCAAGATTTGGGTTTCGTCAGCGTATCACGCTCCTAGCAGGAAATTTTTTTAAGTATTCTGGTTTCTGAGAGTGATATTAACTTATTAAAAATTATCATAAAATAGTTTATATTCAATTAAATATTAAAAAACATAGATCACTACTGAGAGAAGTATTATAACATTTTTAGTTATAAATCTCAAATTGAGATTTTAGATTATTTTTTAGTAGATTTTATAGTGTCAAATAAGATTAAAGATATTTTAAGATATTTTTATTTTTTTTTAATAATAGATTTTATTTTAAAATCTTAAAAAAAAGAGAAAAAAAGAAAATTTATTCTTTTTTAAATAATATATAGATCTTAAGAAATTTTCTACAAAAACTCATCTTTTATGTTGAAGATTTATTAAATTCTTTTATTAGGAAATCTAATAAAAATGATGAATTCAAGATTTTTGTTTAAAATTTTGCACTAAATAAGCTTTTAGTTGAGATTCACGTTTAATTTTCATGTTAGAGTAGAAGTTATTACTAATTAATATCGCTTCAATTTTCACTTCTTTGATATAAGTTTTTGGGGGATTAGATACAAAATACATTGGAATATTCAATTGTTTTTCTTTAATTTTTATAATATGATATTAGTACGGACCTGACTAAATTTAGTGGGGTCCGATATAATACAATAATGTTTTCATGATAAACAAGAATCTCTAGTTTTTTTTTTAAACGAATACAATCTTTTAAATTAAGAAAAAAATAAAAAAGAAATAAATGAAAGAAAAACAAATTCTAGTTTTTTTTTTTTTGGTTTAGACATATTTTTATGAAAATAATTTCACTCGAATCTTGTTGAATCATTATGATAATAAACTTACCTTTTGAGTATTTAATTTACTTAAAATTCGAACTCAACATATTTGATTAAAAGGTAACAAGCCCGAGCCAAACGATTCACATTCACACGTGGATATAATAAATGCAAGTATAATTGTAATAATAGAATAAAAAATATTGTTTAATAGATAGAAATACGAGAAAAATAACTAGAGATGAAATATTTCTCCTTATTTAAATAAGACAGAAAATTGAACAAATAAATAAACTACTTATATAAAAAATATTTTTATATTAATTAAGAAAATAAAGTTAACTCAAATTTTAAACACTTTATTCTGTTATAATTTTCTTAACGATAAACTACTTCATTTCATAAAAAAAAAAACATAAAATAACTTCATGAAATTTTAATCGAATTTAAAGAGAGAAGGGAATGGGTTGAAGATATTAATAAGCTTATTAATAAAATTTTGTAAATAATTGAACTTATGGGATTTATTAAACAAATATGTAATACATATATTATAAAAACATATGATATAATTACATAAAAAATTTAAGTATAATTTCCTTTAAAAAAAGTGTAACTTTTTTTTATTAAATATTCATTAGACGACTAATATTTTAATAATAAATATCATGGAAAAGTACATGAGTTAAGTATTTTAAATCCACTAAGTTATGAAGATAGTCCATTTTCTTAATTCTGTTTTCACAACTTTAAAAACTTATGTCAGGAGATTTATAAGAATTTTAAACTTTATTGTTTCATAAGATTTTTTTTGTAGGGCTTTCCCAATAATTGTAAAATATATTATTATCCATGAATATGAGTTTCTTTGAATTTTCTGTATATTTAGGGAAAAATTTACCATTTTGTCTCTAAGTTAACTAATTTAATTACTAATATTTAACTTGTTTTAAGTCCTTCTTTTTAGGAACTTGTTTTAAGTCCGTTTATTTAAGGAACTTGTTTTAAGTCCTAAAATGTAGTCCTATTCAAGTTTGTGCCTAAATAAAATATATTAAATAAGTTTAAATATTTAAAATTTAAAATTTAAATTCCAATTCTATCCTTTATTTAACATATATATTTTTATTTTAGACTTCCACACTCGTCTACAATCACTTTTTTCTACTTTATAAATTTTCAAAAGCGTGCTAGTTTATTAAAAACAATTTAGTCACCTTTATAATCTTAATCTTGCTGAGCTAGAGTTAATATAAATTTTTGAGCCTCTGTTTTGTTAAATACTTAAATGTCTAGACAGTCTTTTCATAAACTATCCCACTATCCACAAATAATAATTACATATTTACATTCTATCATCCATCAACTTATTTTTATGGTTGATGTCTCTTTTCTATTTAAGTATTTATTTATCTGCTTAATCATACCTAGGGTTATTATAGAAAAATAGTTTAAAAATCACAAAATAACTATTATTTTGAAATTGAGAGAGTATTAACTTCACTATTTGCAAAAATTATTCCTTGAAAAATAATTTTATTTGTAAAGGATTTTGTAGTGTTTTCGCTTTTAAAAAAGTAAAGAAAACCCAATTTAAACCATTTTGAAGTAAATTGGATCAAATTTGATTTTAAAAATAAATTAATTAGATGATAAAATAAAAAATTATATATATAACAATTTTTCTTCGAAAACAAATTCAATCCAATTATTGGAATGATTGGATAAGACTTGGCTTGTTTAATATAGAAATTTAATTGGAGATGGAGATAAAGATAAAAGGATGGAAATTTGTAATGATTAAGATACTTTTTTTTGCCACTTATGAAAGTAGTGTATAAAATGTATATCTAAAAGTGAGAAAAATTGAAATATTAAAATATTTGATTTACAGAATAAAAAATAATTGCCTCATTTTTTAAAGTGTGCATTCTAATTTATTATATAAAAGTATATTAAACTTTTGCCTGAACACAACCTTAATTATAGTTATTTTACGTCACTTAATTATAAAATTTTGATACTACATTTCATAACTAAACTATGTAATAATTTTATTCATCTAAAAAATGTTATAATTTTATATATAGCCCGGGACTTATCTAAACTGTGAAGTTTAGGAGCAGCTGTGTTCACATTTTCTAATATATATATATATATATATATATATATATATATAATTACAAAATATTTTATAATTTGAAATGAAATAAAATTTAATCTATAATATAAATATATACACATAAATATTGTCCCATAATTTAAAATTTCTGAGTTCTTTATTGATTATAACTCGAGTACATGATGACTCATCGAGTATGATAAATCGTGGCTGAACATCAAGGGTATCTACAAGAGATTCCATAGAATATGGATGGTGTTCAGTTTGCCAAATTAATCATTATTTTGTTTTTTCTCAAGAAATAACATTGTACTTTTTTTTCTTCTTATCGTGACACGTATTGTACTTGATTTTATTTTATTTTTTGCTTAAATGTTGCATTGAAAGAGAGAAAAAAAATGTTAAAGTACCACCTAATCAAATACAAATTCGTTTGTACTAATTGGACCTGTAGAAGCAATGGTTAACTAACTAGTCATTGAGTTAAAATAAATATTTTTTGAAGTGAGGCTGCTTTCCGTGACTATTTTTTCTCGGGATTTAATAATAAAAGAATAAATTACATTTGTATCTCCCATGTTTTGTTTAAATTTTACTTGATATTTCTTCGTTTTTGCATCTTATAAAAAAATTATTTAATTGTTTAGTTTACATTACACCTGGATCTCATCCGTCTTAAACACCGTTTAATAATTTAATAATTTAATAGTTTAACATAAAGAAAGTAGACACATGATGATCATATAACTTTTAATGAAATTTTATGTTTAAAATATCTTCATCTTCTTCATCTCAACCTGAAAATATTTTAAGACTCTTGTTTTTTTTTTTCTTTAATTGAACGTGAACCCAATTTTTTGTTACGTCCTTCTTAGTACGTAGTGTTAACATCCTTTTTTTCTCTTCTTCAATTTTTAGTTCAATTTTTATCTGATTGAATATGATCATTTGCTTCAAATTTAATGTTTTGCTCCTGCATTTGTGTTCCTGTGATTCCAAACATCAATACTATTTTAATCAACAATAATAAACAAATAATTTACAGTTTATCCAATGTATTTCATGTGGTTCCAAATATCAACACTATTTTAATCAACAATAATACATAAATGATTTTAAATATCATAAGTGGTCCCAATCTGGCCCTCCATTAAAATCTCATTCAGAAATAGGCCACAATAAACAATCAAAATTAAATAAATATTCTTAAAAAGTAATCTATATACAAGGTCTAATAGTCACTTATAAGCAGAATTTTAGTGTGAATAAAAATCGTGAAACATTGGAACAGTAGAAAACTCGCGAACTGGAAAAGGAACAATGGCGGACTCATGAATTGAAAGATGAACGGTGAAGAACTCGCGAATGGTGAAGAGAAATGAAATATGAACATCGTGGAAGAGGAACTCGCACCTTGTGGTCCTAAATAAGAACTCACCGGCAAGAGAAAGATGAAAGTACTTGTGAATAGGGAAGATGAATGAAACGTGAAACCTAAATTCTGAAACTAATAGGGAGAGGATAATTTGGATTTTACAATTAAAATATAAAGACAATTTCATCTGCTCACATATTTTAATTATCTTTAGTTAACGATATTAATAGAAAGAATAAAAATAATGTAAAAAAATGAGAGATATCAGGTGAAATTTGAGCAAAACACATAGGATATGAGTATAATTTACTCATAATAAAATATATCAATATATTGTCGTGACATTTATTTTTAATTTTATCATGAATGCTTAAATCAGAAGAATTTAATGATACTAATTTTGATATTTCGACGCCAGTTTTCTTTCCGATGATCTGTTGCTATTACAAGAATGTCCACTAATTTATCTATTGCTTTTATGGTAATTACTAATTAGTATATCATAGGGTGACATATCTAGCGATTTTATTAATTTTATAATATTTAGTAAAGTTTTCTTTATTTTGAACCACATTTTTTTACACCAATCTACATTTATTGAGATTAACAGTATTAAATATTCACTAAGCTGACATCAATTGCCGTATAAGATAACTCAACTTAGCAAAGTATTTATAATTTTGATAAATTATAAGGACAGATTTGTGAATTCATTTACGATGAATTAAAATCTATTTTTTTTTTTACAAAGAGATCAAAATACAAAAGAAATCAATATAGGTAACAGATTTTTAATCTAACAGGTTTTAATTTGTGATTAAATTTAAACTAATGTGCCAAGAGTTTTATTTTATAGCAAATCACCCTTTTCCTAAATAAAATAAATAAATAAATCGTCCTTACGAGAAATTGTGAGAAATAAAATTTTTAGATCCTTGCTCACACACCTCACACAGTTCACGGCATTTTATGCTCGGCTAACTTGTGATCCATTGGAGAAAGCTACGAAGCCCACATATGACTATGAGGGATCAATCAAGATCATGCCAAGAAGAAACAAAAGATCAACTCCATAATTACTAATGAGAAAAAATGTTATACACTTAGTGTAATTTTTTTATATAATTATTTAATCATAATATATTATGTATGATAAGTTTATTAACTTTTAAAATAATTATCTTATAAATAATTTAAATAATAATTTATAATTAAATGATTCTATAATACTATTTTATATTATCAGTATATAAACATTATACTTATTACTAATTCCTCCGTTCCAAAATATTTTTTCACAAATTATCTTACTAGTTGTGAATGTGGTCCAATCCAGGCCACTCAATTGCCAAGTGTTCAAAAGGCGGACTAATCTAACATGACTAATTTTTTTTTGTGAGACTATAAAAAGTTATTTCGGTTCGATCTATCACAAGTCAACAGATTAAATAGATTATTTTTTATTAAAATTTAAGAATAAAGTAAGAATTATTTTTAAATGCATAACATATGAAATAATACAAAAAATGAGCATATAAAAAACATAGGATTGCAATAAAATAATACAACAAAAGTAAAACAGTCTAGACTCTTATTCACAATTAAATCATGACACTTGATCAAAACATTATGATAAAAGAAAAGTGGATCAATCTAACGGGTTCAATACCAATAAATCGAGTTTTAAATGAGTGGAATATTTTTTTTCTTATAAGTGAAATGGGCTAATTTTTATCAATTCAATTTAACTTGAACATGTGATTAAGTGATTGACTCATGAATTTTCACTCACTTTATTAAAAATATATTATACTATCCACCAACTTATTTTTGAGGTTGATCTCTCGTAATTAATGATATCTAGGAGTATTGTTGAAAAAATAGCTTTAAAAAATTAATAGGATAATTATTTTGAAGTAGATTATAAAAACTAAAAAGATTTTTATTTTGGAACGAAGATAATTATGAGTACTGTTATTTTTTATTTCCTACAAACTTCTTACAATTTCAAACCCCCCCACATATATATATATATATATATATATATATTAAAAATCATATATACATAAATCGGAATAATAATTCCCCTTTTATTTATTCACTCCATTCTCTTCTATATTTTTTCTCAGCATGAAGTTCTTATACATGAGGTTCTTATATAAGAGAGAAATTCAACAAAATTATAATAATACGGGATAATAATAAACTGAACAAATTATAACAACCTAACAAATTCTAACAATAATTTGAAATTTAAATTATACAATTCAACAAAATATATATATATATATATATATATATTATTTTGGCATAACCAGGTGCTATTCAAACCTATGAAAAGATGAAGTGCTTTCAAAACATTTTTGAACTGCTGTTTACTTTGGTATAACCAGATGCTATCTAGACATTCGCACTAGATCGGCCTATCAAATAAAGGATAAAATGTTCCCAAATATTGTTACTACTCTATATTCAAATGATCCCACAAACTATATTAAGAAACAAGAATACTGAATCACTCACCGAATAACATTTGCTTCGATCAAACCTATAAATATGATACATAGGAAACCTATAATTTCATGGGTTTGGTTGCATTTCCTCATACATAGAAATTTCTTATTTTTACACACACCCACGTTCCCTAAACTCGTGGCACACACAAATACTTGTAAAATCCGTGTATTAATTCCAGCTTTCATAGACATAACATAACTGTCAGCTCAGCTGTACTAATGTGTTTCCATTCCAACCTCTCTTATCCTACGCAAATCAAGGGCAGTTGCCGACCAGTGACTGGCAAGCATGAATTAATGGGAGAGGGAAATTAAAGTTAGTTTCAGCATAAAAAGTATATATGCCCATCACTCCTCAATCCTCATAGAAAATCAAAGTTAAAATGTGACACAACTTTTACGTATGAGAACCGGGACCCCACTTTTTTATTTGTTAAATGACAACAACACGTGTAAGGTGGGCTCATAATGCATTACAGAAATTAACTCAAGGAAAAAGGCACTGTTCTGTTCTGTCTGAGTTGTTTGTGTGTGACCATGTGCGGTTGCAGCACATTAAAATTTGAGGTTGAGGGGGTTACCATGTCCATGAAGGACGCGCGGGACAAGCATGTCCCCGGTTGTATGCAGCCAGAGGGAAAAGCCACGCCATGTGTTTATTAGTGTGTGAATTTTTTTAATCATGTTATTGATATGTAAGTATCACAAATTTTTTTGTTAATAATTAATCTTTGTTAAATAATTAACCATTTTTAACAAATTCCTCCTCTCAAATATTTTTTTTCATTCATAAATCTCAAATCTAAAACTTTCCTTACCAAAAACTTGGTGGTAGTATGTTTAATTTAGATTTAACTATGATGATCCAAAATCATGTTGAAATATATTGAAAAAAGTTCAAATCTCACATGACTAAAGATATTATTAAACTAGAGTATATAAGTGAGGACAACCTTTATAATTTTTGGGATTGAGTTAGATCCAAACATACATTTTAACAAAATATAGCTAATATAATTTGAAATAAATGTCCTCATATTTTATTTTATATTGAAAAATTAATTGTGTCCAAGAATTTTTATTTTTGGCAAACAACACATAACTTGAATGGAAGGTAATGTTGTTTAAGATGATTATAGGTGATAAATTGTTTCTATTAATATTTATCTCAATTATTTATTCAAAATTTGAATTCGATATTACAGATTAAATTAAAATAATCTTATGCTAATTGATTTCCATAAAAAAATTTAACTTTTACTACTTACGTGCTTGAACATTTAGATAATATTTAGCTTTACTACTTTTAGTAGTTTTTGAATCTAGAATTGATCTTTAAGTTAAACAAATTTAGATAATTTTTAAGTTACACACAAAAAAAATTATATTAACTTTTACTACATACCTGCATCATTTACTCTCTTGAAATCAATTTTAACCAACAAAAATAATTTTACAAGTATTTTTTTAAGACACACTATGTGAACCTACATGCATCATCCATTTAGTATTACTAATGATAAAATTAATAACTCTGTAACAGCTTTTCTTTATGCGTTGCAAGCTGAGCAACATTATTTTAAATATGCTGCAGTTCTTTCACATGTCACGAACCCTCTGGTTATGTCACATGTGTATATATATAAATTAACTCGAACCCTATCCTGGAAGGGATAATAGATAGTGGAATGAGTAGAAAAGCCTTTCAACAATTCTGCAAACTCTATCTGCATGGTGATTGGGCATGGGACATATTCATTGGTGTCGCTGACTTTCACAAAAAGTCTCTGAATAATACTGTTCGTTTTTCCTTACACTAATTATTTCTCAATGGATATCCGAAGAATCTAACTTCTAAAGCAAGTTAACTTCTCTTTATATTTGGTTATTAATCATTCCCCACAAAAGCTGAAAAAGAATCTCAAACTATAAATAATTATGGGATGAAGATGCAGATGGTTTCACTTCAATAAGCTAATGATTGTATCCATGACTAACACACAATGAAATAACAATAATATATATAAAAAAAACTGGATCGAACTTCTCCCAGTCAGGACAATATTTGAACTTTGTTGAGAATATACAGAAAAGGCACAAAGTTTGCTTAATTAGGCAGAAGAAATGGCAATGCCAAAAGTAAGAGTCTGAAGAGACTCGCAAGTTGTGTTGGCATCTCAATGTGGAAAAATTAATAATTGATTTGTCTGAGATGCAAATACCATTTTTGATTAATTCAGAAAAGACTTTTCTACGAGTCTACGACATTTGACACTGTCAGGGCCATTTCCACCTCTGGCAAAAACATAAATACATATAGAGGCGGAACTAGGGGTTAGGTGGGTCACCGCCTCCTTAAAAAAATTAATAAAAAACAAAAATGAAGAAAAATGAAGAAAAATAAATATTTAAAAAAGATAAAAGGAGAAAGAAAAAAAATATAAAAAAACGTAGTAAAAAAGAAAAAAAAAATTAAAATAATAAAAAAAGAAAGAAAATATAAAAGATGAAAAAAATGTAATAAAAATAAAATAGAAAAGAGAGATAACAGAAAAAAAAAGAAAGGAAGATGATAAAAAAAATAATAAAAAGAAAAAAATAAAGAGAAAGAGGGAGAAATAACACTATATAAGGGATATGTATGGACAAAGAAGAAAAAAGAAACACAAATCCCAATAGAACAAAAGGAGTAAAAAAAGTTGTTTCATTTAGTAAACTAGTGAAAGAGATGAGTTTCAGTTATCTTCTCATTCTTTTCTTTTTCCATTTTTTTCTCTTTCTTCTTCTTATCGTTATTCTTCCAAAATAAAACAAACTGTTATTTGCTCCTCTTATTTTTACACATGCACTCCCTACCATGTTGGGCTGAACTCGTTTTTGTTAAATTTGAAACGAAAAAAAAACATAAGCTACTGTTTCGTTTGTTTATGTTGTGCAATGTGCTGTGTGCATCTCATTCAAAATGTAACAATGATTTACTTTACGCAATTGCCATTGATAGTTGATATTGTTTGTGATTGACGCGCAGAAAAATTATGGGGAAGGGTGCTACTACCATTTATGCTTATTTTAAGAGAAAGAATAATGAGTCTTTGCCATTGTCTACTCCTAATGTTGAATTGTTGAATACCGAGACTCCTTCTTCAAAGTCTCCTAGAATTGAAAATAAAGAGGTAGTTAAAGAAGTTGGTCTTGCTTTATTGGAAAGAGATTCTACACTACGTCCTCCAATATGGAAATATCCTATAAATCAACAAGATGAAATTCGTCGTGCTTATCTTAAATTTGGTTCATTTCAGTGCAAGCTTCAAAATTATTATTTTTTTGGGCCAGAGAAGAATCGACGTCATTTTTGCTCTTTTTGGTTTGATTTGTTTCCATCTTGGTTAGAGTATTCTTCAAGCAAAGATGTTGCATTTTGTTTGTCCTGTTATTTATTTAATAAATCATGTGACAGTAGTTGTTTTGGACTTAATACATCTGTTGTTCAGGGATTTAGAAATTGGAAAAAGTTTAATTGAGTTTTAGCACGGATTTAATTATAGATGATTTTAACAATATGAAAACAAGTAGAGTAAGAGTCAAGTGAAGTGATTTTTATTTTTGTAATATTTTTTCTTATATTAAATTTGTATTGTCTCTGGAGTACTTTTATTTATGATATAATTTTTTTTATATTCGTCCCCTTTCAATAAAATTTCTGTCTCCACCACTATATACATAGATGCTGCTAGTGTCTAGAAATAAGGCAAGATAAAATTTGATGTGATTTGAAACTAGGGCTTCACTACATAATGTTTTAAAATTATGTTATATCTTTAAACGTAATATTTTGAAATATAAAACATATTAAATTGTTTCATTATTCAACTAGTATAATAATCTACAAAAATATATCGTGAGAAAATTTAAAATTTGAATTGAAATTACATTAAAAATCATGGTGAGAATCTATTAAAATGTTTTTTATTATTTCTTAATCAATGTCATAAGACATTTATCAGCATTTGTCTTGAAAATATGATTATTGATTCTATATAAACACGCTTATCATACGGACGTCCAACTTATATAAGTCATTCGGGGCCTCTTGGATGTAAGAAAACTAATACTCTAAATTTTGGTCTTATATATGTATTTTTTTTCTTTATTTAATGTATTGACGAATTCTTTAAACCAAATAATTTTAGTTTCATATTTCAACCGTTACTTCGATCTGTGAAACCTCAAGCTATCTTCCCAAATTCTGATTATTTAAATCAGCTATGAAACTCATTCTTAGGTTTAATCAGATAAACTTAAAACTCCCCACTTCTTTTCAAAGACGTGTTTCTCTACAAACTCACAATTTATCACTTTACCAACACAGTCTGTGCAGTAGTGGGATGATTAACACCTGTTGGTGTCGCTTAAGCATATAGTTAAGAGTTCAATTTACAATATATACACAATAACATTTGTTGTGAGATACAGGTCCTTTAAATAAATTTCTATGCAAGGATCAATATCAGATTTTCGACCAAGAAATACTTGGGCACCGAAAAAAAAAATCAGTTTATCAGTGTCATAGCTGAATTTATGGCCATATGAGTCAGAAATTTGTTCTATACGACAGCCAGCTAAGGCAGGACCCACAACCACGCGAACACCATACCCCGTAAAACTCGAGCCAGTGCCAATGTCTCCAAATTGGAACCACATCGATTGGAACATTCAAGACAAGACAGGAGGTTCCATAAGTTTAAGTCAATCTATGTTTCTCCCAGCCTTATAATATGCCAAAATCGTTAACTTATTATTATTTTATCTGCACGAATTGAACACAGGCAATTTATATTCTCTTGGTGTCAAATCGTTAACTTAAATTATATAGATGAGCGATCAATTACATTAATTTAAGAAACTATTAATTTAATCGTGGTTGATTATCAATAAGTAAACGGTAAGTTTAATTTATAGGAATGAAATTGTTCTTTTCAAGGCTTGATATGCTAAAATCTAGTTATAAGAATTGAAAGGAGAAGGCTACTTTAATTTGCAAGTCGTCTATGATTTGAAGATTGGAAGAGACCAAACTTAACACTACATTAGCACAATCCTGAACCTCACCAAACTCACGAATGATGAATTAATGTATATATTGAGAGGATCACATGACTTTCGTTAAAGTGATTTGTTTATGCCCAATGGTTTAGAAAGTAGGAAAGAGATGGAGCTTTTTGTTTTGCTAGCTCCCCTGGGGCCTACTAGTTGCTGTGTATAGAATCCAACAAGGATGAAAAAATTGAGAGAAAAACAAATATGAAAGTAACATGGAGAAAAGATTTGATAAGGAGTCAAACTTTGTCTGACAGCGCATAACCCTTAGTGTTAGGCAGCTTTCTTTTTTGTTCTCTTTTTTCTAATCCTTGAGTGCTCTCCAAAGACTCACTGATAAAAGTTTATGGGGAAACAGAATCTTCACGAACGACAAATACTTTTTTTTTCTTCTAAAAAATACATGAACAAATTGTTTTCCAAATTAGGAGTTTTTTTTTTTTTAAGTTCTTAAAGCTTATTATGAATTCTATTAAAAATTCACTGTTTAAAACCTATCATAAATAATTGATTTAACTATTATTGGGTTGTGAAAAAGCTTGGATAAATATCAAATTAAAAATATTTTTTAATGAATTGAATTTTAAAATTATTATATATAATCTTAACAAGTCCTTGTTTCAATTTTAACTTTAATTCTCGATACACCATTTCAATAAAGATTATGTGTCCCAATTTAAATATTTTTTTATAGTTTTCTCCTCATCTTTAAAAGTATTATATTAAATTTATTTATATCTAATAAAATAAAATACTCACTATTAACAAGGGAAATATCTAATATTACTTTTAGTATTATTTTTAACAATTATATACATGTGTGTAATTTTACAAAATTAATTATTGATACATTTTTATCATTAAATTTTTTATATATTAAAAATATGTTATTGTTAACATCGCTATTTTTTTATTGTATCGAAAATTGGTCTTTCGATATTTTGATTATTAAAAGATGAAGATCAAACATCAATTGTGAAGATTAAAGACTAATGTTACGGACGATGAAGATTGAAGATAAGATTATCAATGGTAAAGATCGAAGTTCAAAGTCATCAACGATGAAGATTAAAGACAAAATCATCAATGGTAGAGATCAAAGACTAAATCAACAGTGAAAAATTGAAGACAAAACTATCAATGGTAGAGATCGAAGACCAAAATTATCGATAATGAAAATTGAAGACAAAATCATCAATGGTAAAGATCGATGACCAAAGTCATTGACGATGAAGATTTAGTGAAACTTTATAGTAGTTAGAGATAATTATAATTTATACTCTATAGATATAAAATTTATATGTTATAATAAAGGTTGAAACTTATAAACAATCTCATATCCTAAGTCTTTGCGACGCTCACGAATCCACAAATTAGTGCAATATTCTCAACTATTTCCTTTTTCTTTAGTAGAATAAATTCTTTCAATAACATCATTTTCTTTTGATATTCCGTTTTCTTCCTATAACACCTTCCTCTTTTGATGTCCCTTTCTTCTTCCCATAACATCTATTATTTAATGCATATTATTAGTTTGTTCAATTATACTTACAATCATATATTTTGGATCGAATTGAACATTAAAAATTTAACACGTTGGCTCATGATAAATGACCTATCAAGAGGATATAGGGCCTCAAAAAAAGAATTGTCTCATTTATTAAAATTCTATGGAATTATGTTTGTTGAGGGAAACAAGTGTGAAATTTACTATCAAATATATATTAAAATAAATTGATTTAATGACATAATAATCAATTTTTAAAATTTTTTAAAAATTTTTAATTTACTTGTTGAAAAAAATTAAATTATAAGTTAGATTGATTAGACATAGTATTTATGATAAAAAAAAAAGCATTGAAAGGTAGATTTTCACAACTCTTACTAAAAATATCATCAAATGGTATAAGTGAAAAGGAAACGAAAAACTTGGAGGGACAGATATTAGAAAGAAAATTTTGAATTAATCATTCGTATTTGATTGTGTAGAGAAGTTGGAAAGAGAGAAAAAAAACTCTTTGGGTGAGCTTACATATGAATCTATTTCTTCTTACTTTTGCTAAAAATGGCAAGGGAGAAACAGTTTATTTTTCGCCACTCGATCGTATTGATTTTACACTATTATGTTCGAAACATCATTTGTTTCTTTTGCAAGTTCTCTTTGTCCCATGGTCATGAAATTATGAAACAAATATTTGATTATGAGAATTTAGTTCTTTTTCTTTATGTAAATGAGAATTTAGTTCTTAAAAAATGACGAGTACAATATAGAAGACAAAATATAGTAAAATATGTAGTTATAATTATGAATTAACTGAAAAATTAACGAATAAGATTTTGTGAAAGTGCATACATTTTCAAAATAAATTATGGTTCATCTTAGCACTCCTCATATTTTGATATTTTATTAAATAACATTTTACTTTTATAAAATTACTATGGAATTTCATTATATAAATATTTTATTTGTTAATATTATCAATTATTTTGTTCGCTAAATGCCCTTTTAATACTATTAGCAGGGAAAAAATAATATAATTTTATTTTTCTTTCTGTTCACTTTCTTTATATTTTTCTCATTCTAAAATGCTAAAAAAGTCACTCACTTTCTCACCATTTTTTCACCTAAAATATTGTTTTTCTATCCTATCTTTTTACTACATCCTATCTCAAACCAAAGAAAAAAATGATAAAAAACACTCTTTGGACATGATGTGGTTTGAGGATTCCGATATTCGTTTGAGTAAATAAATTGAATAAGTGTTTATCCAATAAACTTTTATCACATAAAAAATTATTTCATAAACTTAATCATAGAACTTATTAAAATAAATTAAAAATATTATTTTAATAAATAATACTTAAGTTTATTAAAATAAATTAAAAACTCATGAAGTTATAAATTATTTTGATAAATTTAAATAAAGTTCTTATAAACTTATTCGAATGCCAATTTAGCCACTATTGGTGATGGGTGCCTAGCTGGATGACTTAGCTTGGCCCATGTGCATGTGTCCGTTGGGCCATATGTTGATGGATTGATTCAAACTAGATTCAGACCATTGGTAGATGGGCTTGGGCCTAGCATTTTATTAAGTTCGTTCTGGATAAAAAATTTGTTAAATTGATAAACCGTACGGTGTAAAAGAGCAGCAAAAGTCTTCAAGTTCAACAAGTGGCATTCTTTAATTATATTACTAATTTAGAAGAATATTAGGACCATCAAACCTTAGAGAAAGCAATTGTTAACCCACCTTCCCTGTTATGACACTATAAAAAAGGAAAATTAGCCATGGAGCTAGAACAATTAATAAGCAACATCGACAGAAAATTCTTTTCTACTTAGACTGTTACCGATTTTGTAGCATCTCTTTTCCTACTCAACTGATTTTCTTATTCCCCAAAAGATGTGCCTCGAAGAACTAGCTAGAGTGCTAGACCAATGAAAAAAATATAGACTAGAACAAACTAGAAAGAAAAGCTGAACAAGCCTTTTATTTTCATATCAACAATGGAAGCATATTTTGTCATGATAAGTTTCTATTTTGGATTGAAACCACATGACATGTTACGTCACTTGGATATGTATATTCAATAGAGCAACACAAGGTTCGCAGCTTAAATGGCTACATACTAATTGAAATTTCCAGTAGTTATGAGCTAAGATGTCCACAACACTACAATTGAAAGCAATTTGCCACGATGGACCAAAAAGCAGTCAAACTAACGTGTTAGTTAAGATAATAGTTTAATTCATAGCACCTGCAATGGCGGCTAATTTTCATGGAAGAAAAGACATCTGATTTTAATATTGATCTCATGTCTAATACCAAAATAATTGCATCTTATAGGATATGTAAAGGAAGGTCCTAAAACATGAATCTCAGCTCAAAACTACAGAAAATCTTTCTGTTAGTACTAGCTTTGAAGCAGTGATAGTTATAACTTATAATTGAGATAGCAGAAGACGATTGTTCAATGGTTAGGTTACTAAATCCCGGCAATTGGCAGAGGAAGAAAACTTAAAAATCATATTTATAATCATAGCCGATTTAATAAGGGATTTAAGTAATTAGGGAATTCCTAGACTTTACAAAGTGGAATTTCTTATAGTAGCTGCTTGTCAATTGTCAAATAACAAACAACACATCATGACCAAATAATTGTATGGCATTTGTATCTTTGGTCTTTCCCATGCATTTCAAAGTGTGGGCTTCTTCACTTGCACTCGAATCCTGGCATCACCAATCAATTTGAAAGTTGTGAAGGGCTCATAGTTCTCTGAAATCACCATAAGGAACTTTAGAAACTTTGTGAGATTTAGGTGCATGGTTTAAAGTAGCATAAGAAAAAGAAGTGAATTGGCAGAGCATGCTGCTTCTTCACTAATGCTACCATGTTGGGACCTTTTAAAGCTTGCGGCATTTTGTCATGTCATGGTAGGTTTGAGCATAAGATAGTTAATTAAAAGTAAGCACTTTACCAGAACTCAAGCTTTCATGTAAAAGCTGTCTTCCTTCAGTTAGATAAATCCAAAACTAGAGCTCTCTTACTTTAGTTAGGTAAATCCAAAACTGTGGTAAGAAAATGTTATTTTCAGATTTGTAAAGAAAGCAAAGTGGGGTCATTTTATATTCAGATTCCACTTATACTTTGTCTCTTATAAACAAAACCAATGCTCTCATTTTCCTCCTTAGGAACTCATTCGTTACATTCAGAATATGTTAAGTAAGCCTTGGTTCGTGATCCTAACTCATACTTTAGATAGAAGGGAATTTCTATCCTGACCTAGCTAAACTTGGAGTTTATCAGAATTCGGAGTGGGTTGAAAGGCAACTGCGGAACTATTCACAAATGAGGATTGATAAATACATCCCTCAATTTAATAAATAAATGCATTTATCTTGAAATTTTATATTTTGCATGTGTTACTTTTTTAATATGAGAGTAAATAATAAAAAGATCACGAATATTTATCTTAAAAATTTATATTATATATATTTTATTTTTTTAATTCTTCTTATATCTTTATTTATATATATATATATATATATATATAAATTACATACCCTTTTGTTTGAAAGTTCCACATTATGGAAGGTAAAGAAAAAGAATATTATACGTAATCTTACCTTTACATATACAAAAAAATTATTTACAAATTCGATCACATGATCCATAAATCATCACAACACAACTTTATCATTTTTCAAATAGATTGTTGTTATATTTTACTTGTTACTGTTGAGTGGGCCTCCCACCTGCTGCGATTTCTTCTATTATTGTGACTGATGCATTAGGTATCCTTTTCCTGCATGATTAGTCTGTTATTAGTATGTTTTGTTTCTTTTTTATTTTTCCTCTTGTACCAAAAAAAAGAAGTAGGGTGAGTCACGATCACGAGAATCACACACCCTAAATCCCATAGAGAAAAAGTGGGAAACCTAGACAACATACAAAAACTCCACCCTTTGCCTTTGGTATCATCGATTCCATGCCAAATCCCAAATTCCCAACAACATCCAATCCCTAACCCCGTTCTTGCAATGCAAATAAGGCTTGTCGCACTTCTTAAAAGTCGAAATATATTTTTTAACGGTTTTGAGTGACAAATAATGTAGTGCACCGTGATTGAAACAAAAAATAAGAATTTTAATAATCATTAAAAGATCTATAATAAAAAAATAGTGAAAAAGATAATTCGATTATTGCTTATTATAGTTAATTTAAAATTATAAAATTATCTTATTTAAAATAATTTTAATTGTCTTAACCAAAACATATTCAGAATTTTGAATCAGATTAATAATAATTAATTTAACTTTTCAAAATTTCAAATACTCATAATAAATACTTGATGATAATTAATTTATAATTATTGGTTATCATATTCTTTAAAATTTCAAATCAGATTGATATTTGATAATAAATAATATAATTATTTAAAATTTCATATATTTATCTTTATAGATACCTTGTAGTTTATTTAAAATTATAGAATTATCTTTGTATTTGATAATAATTAATCTAATTTTTCAAAATTTTAAATACTGGCCATAATTATTTGATAATTATTAATTTATAATTATTAGTAATCATAAATTTAATTGTTCAAATTTGAAATCAAATTGATAATAAATTAAGAATATTTGGTTCTTGGGTGGCTTTGCCCACACCTTCAGAAAAATATTAAGAATATTTGCATATTAACAAATGATTTTTAAATATTATATCATTCTAACAAAAGAACAATATTATTGTATCAATATTGACATTATTTACTCTATCTCAATCATAAAACATGTTAATAAATATAAGTGTATCTATCATATTAGATCTATTTGGTGAACCAAACAATCCAAAGAAATCAATTAATTTGCTTCGATTAATTTTTTTTTCACTTTAAATTTAAACCACTTATAGGTGTTCTAATTATATTTTTTTCGGCCCAAACCAAATGAATGACCTGATCAAATATTTTGTAAACTTGTATATGTTAATACATTTTAGACTCTTTTATTTAATCAAGAATATTTTGTTCAATTGATTAAGTAGGATGTGTGAGTGTCTAAATTTGTGATATTGTATTTAATTCCTCATAAAAAAAGACTTTTGTATTTAAGATTTTTTTCTCCTAGTTTTCCTTTTTTTTTTTTTCAAATTTGATATTCTTACGATCTAATATAGTGTTTTCAAGTGTCTTAATTTGGTTGCGTTTATAGTGTAGTTTTTTTTATCATATTTTTTTACTAAAGGAATTAATAAGATATAAAAAGTGATAACTAGTATATTGGATAAAAAAATATGATAATATATATATATATATATATATATATATATATATATATATATATTAAAACACCATCTCTATGCATCTCAATATCTGCCACATTTATATACCAAAAAATAGTGTATGTATCAAAAAATATCTGCCACTTTTTTTTTTTTTATGTTGACAATTAATAACAAGGATATTGGAAATCTTCGTTACTTGATTTGGCTGTGTACTTAATGGACCAAGATCCCTACCTAGGCTAAGATGCCACCACCTTTGGTGTAGCCTATGGTGGTTCAGGCAAAATAGTTTATAGAGGAGTAATGGTACAATCTCTACGTTGATGAGCATAACGATCACATTTGTCGCAAAGTATATGCAAACTCCCATACTTCACGTCGTATCAATGAACTCTAATATTGACCCTTTGCACAAGAGACTTGTCGAGGTTAATCTCCATCTAGGGGTACAAAATGGATTGGTCCGTACCGTCACCAATTCATAAAAAATAGATGAACTCGTCTAATCTCTCATTTTAGATATGATTTCAAAGTGTTATCTTAAGTTATTTTTATCTGATTAGCGAGTTGACGCGTCAAAATTAAAATATTAAGAAAATAAATATGTTTTAATTAATTTTATCTTTTATAAATATAAAATAATAAATACATACTAACAATTGAATGTATTATCTTAAAATTTAAATAATAATTTATTTATACAAAAAATAAACTAATTATAAATTAATAATATGTATAAAATATCAAAATAAATATTTTTTTAAAAAATAAAATATGGGTTGACAAGTTGGTTTGTTTTACATTTCTCTCCACTTTTTTTTTTTTTTTCAAAACTGGGATGTGTTGAAAATCCCAACCTGTAACACCCCTTATTGTCGACCTCTCACTAGTTCACACTCTACTGTATACTTCACACTTTACGGTATATTTCACATATTGACACTTCACTCAACATTCTTGTTTGTTGGTCAAAATCTTCTACAGTCAAAACCCTTCGTAAGTAGGTCTTTTCGAGATTTCGACAATCTACTTTTGCTTTCATGATCAATGATTGTTCCCACAAACCAGCACGATATCTTTCAGTGTGCTTTATTCTCATTCACACGTTTAACTTTTCAGAAAATCACCCATTCTATAATTACTCCAAGTCAAACACGTTTAATCGTGTAATTCTTGAGTGATAGGTTACTGAAAAGTAAATACATCTTATTAGTATATGTAGTACCAATTAATTCATTTAAGTCATCTTCAACTGCACAGTTTTATATTTGTATACTCTCTGAATCCTTTTATTCTGGTGTGATTTAATCGGGATGTTACACAACCAACCCGCCAAAAAAGTGTTCTGGGAGCCATAATCTCCACACACTCTCAAGCAAATCTACCAAGATTCACATGTAAAGTATTTGTATCAGCATTAATGGATCTACCAAAAATAAATGATAAACCTATTTAAGTTTGGAAAAAGCGGACTTATAATGATATACTATCAGTCGTATCTACTTCTACAATGAATTTTGATGATCACATTTTTACATATAAGTAATGTTGAAAGATCATCCATGACCCTCCTCTTATAACCTTTTATTTGTCTTCTAAGGAATCAAACTTAACCATGAAATACTCATTACTAACATCTTGAGATAACCAATATTCTTACTCATACAGTTTGATCACAAGTTTGACCACGACTCACATAATTTGCCTTAATAATAATATTCCAAAGTAAAAGATTTCCATTTTCAAACTCTACTTAAAAGGGTTAAACAAAAAGATATTTTTTTCTATTAAAATCAAGAAAGTCTATTAATCATTTCATCACGTAAAGTCCGTAAAGATATCATAATCACACCATGATCATTTGAAGAGACCATTAATGATAGTACTCATAAGAAAAATCAACAAAGAATACAAAATTATGTTAGGAATCCATCATTTATTTTCGTTTTTTTAAGTACTTAAGTTATTCATTTTTATAGCAGTTTCAACTTAAAAATTAACTTTATTATAATTAAAAATAAATAACAATGTATAAAAAACTATAAAGAAATAGCAAAGTTTATTTGCATATAATTTTATAACAAAAAAATTGTATAAACATGAAAATATTAACAATTGAAATTTATATATAAAAATATTCAAAGAAAATAGTATAAATTAAAAGGTATTTATTTTCTTTTCAATCAAATAAAAAACAC
Source organism: Glycine tomentella (assembly GCA_007407185.1). Lineage (NCBI taxonomy): Eukaryota > Viridiplantae > Streptophyta > Magnoliopsida > Fabales > Fabaceae > Glycine > Glycine tomentella. The sequence goes on along the minus strand of PYAF01003910.1, from coordinate 1,141,185 downwards.
ACTATTATCTATATTTGTTGTCTCATTCGAATTATATTTAAATTAAATTCTTAATTATAAGAAAAATCCTAACTTTTTAGGTGTTTTTTTTTTATTTATTTTAAGTCATAGATCAAGTGTCTTACTAAATAGACAGTAATATGAACGTTTGAGTTTTTTAGGTGTTGTTTAATTTATCTCGGAAAAAGAAAAATATTTAAAGAAAAGAAAGAAAGAAAATATATATGTAAGAACCCAAAAGACGGTAGAGAAAGGAACAAGAAACCGTCGTGCAAGACCAAAAGGTGAGTGAGTGAGTGAGAGCCAAACCAAAGAGTTTTGACACGACGAAGACCAAAACCATCGCAATCACTACTAAACCCACATCCACACTCTCAGAGAAATTACACCTTTATTTCTTTCACTTCACTTAGGCTTTCATCGCTATTGCTTCCTCATGAAGAAAGCTTCCTACCCTAATCCCAACCCCTTCTCCACCCCCCGCCCCATCCACCACCGTCCCTACCCCCAATGGAGGCCCCGATTCCACCCCCACGCCGCCCGCATCGACCGCCCTCCGGCGCCATATTTCAGGGTGGAGCTCCAATGGCAACTGAGATTCACAAAACTGAGAAAGAGGGAACTATTCTTGCCTTTTTGACCTCTCAGATAGAAGTAGAATGGGCCTGTGAAAAGTTTCAAGCTGCCTCTCGAGTAGCTTTGCTCTTGCATGGAAAACTTTCATCTGATGAGCAGTTCCGTGTTTTTCAGAACTACCCTGGAAAGAGAAAAGTGATATTTTCAACAAATCTTGCAGAGACATCACTTACAATTCCTGGTGTTAGGTATGTGATAGATTCTGGGCTGGTTAAAGACAGCAGATTTGATCCTGGCAGTGGGATGAGTGTACGTAAGGTTTGCTGGATCAGCCAGAGCTCTGCTGATCAACGGGCTGGTCGTGCTGGGAGGACTGAGCCTGGTGTGTGCTATAGACTGTACTCGGAAGCCGGTTATCAGTCTATGGACCTAAATCAAGAGCCGGAGATTCGGAGAGTTCATCTTGGTGTAGCAGTTCTGAGAATCCTTGCTTTAGGAGTGAAGGAAGTGCAAGATTTTGATTTTGTGGATGCTCCAAGTCCTAGCTCTATAGATATGGCAATCAGGAATCTAATTCAATTAGGAGCCATTGAACTGAACAATAACGTTCATGATTTAACTCCTGAAGGTAGGTGCTTGGTGAGAATGGGAATTGAACCTAGGCTTGGGAAACTTATTCTTGGTTGTTTCAAACATGGTTTGGGTAGGGAAGGTATCATCCTTGCTGCTGTGATGGCCAATGCTAGTAGCATCTTTTGCAGAGTTGGCAGTGAATTTGATAAGCAAAGATCTGATTGTCTTAAAGTGCAATTTTGCCATTGTGATGGTGACCTCTTTACTCTTCTCTCTGTGTACAAGGAATAGGAAGCTTTGCCTCGAGAAAGGAAGAACAAATGGTGTTGGGAAAACAGCATCAATGCCAAATCCATGAAGAGGTGTCAAGACAGTTTTGGAGTTAGAAACTTGCCTTGAGCGTGAACATGACATTGTTACTCCAAGTTACTGGCGTTGGGACCCTTGTAGTCCCTCTAATCATGATAAGAATTTGAAAAGGGTAATACTGTCCTCACTTGCTGAGAATGTAGCCATGTAGTCTGGCTGCAATCAACTTGGTTATGAAGCGGCACAAACTGGGGAACATGTTCAACTGCATCCATCTTGTTCATTGCTTGTATTTGCGGAGAAACTAAGTTGGGTAGTTTTTGGTGAGCTTCTTTCTATTTCTAATCAATATCTGGTCTGTGTGAGTGCATTTGACTTTCAATCTTTATTCAACCTTTGCCCTGCTCCCCTGTTTGATGTATCCAAAATGGAAGAGCGGAAGTTGCTAATGAAGACACTGTCTGGTCTCGGCTGTATTCTTCTCAAGAGATTTTGTGGAAAAGCCAACTGCAATTTGCTTGCTCTTGTTTCACGTATAAGGAAAGCTTGTATGAATGAACGCATCTTCGTTGAAGTGAATGTCGACAAGAATGAAATCCACTTATATGCCACTTCAAAGGATATGGATATAGCCCTTGGGTTGGTTAATTGTGTTCTAGAATATGAGAGGAAGTGGTTACGCACGGAATGTATGGATAAGTTTTTGTATCATGGGTCTGGTTTCTCTCCACCTTTAGCTTTGTTTGGGTCTGGTGCTGAGATAAAACATTTGGAACTTGAGAAACGTTCCTTGAGTATTGATGTGTGTCATCCAAACATAAATGAAATTGATGACAAGGAGCTCTTGATGTTTTTTGAGAAGAATACCTCTGGTTGCATCTGTGCTGTGCACGCAATATGAGGGATGAAGATAGGGATAAGTGGGGCAGGGTAATATTTTTGTCCCCTGATGTGGTCAGAAGAGCCGCTGAGCTAGATGGACAAGAGTTTTGTGGCTCATCCTTGAAAATTGTTCCTTCACAGTTGGGAGGGGATAAAACATTTTCGTTCCCTGCTGTTAAAGCAAGAATTTCTTGGCCTCGTAGGCTTAGCAGGGAATTTGCCATAGTTAAATGTGATATAAAGGATGTCAATTATATCTTGAGAGATTTCTATAACCTTGCAGTAGGAGGAAGGTATGTTCGATGTGAAGTTGGCAAAAAGAGTATGGAAAGCGTTGTTATAAATGGGCTTGACAAAGAGCTTTCAGAAGCTGAAACAGTGGATGTGCTAAGAACTGCTACAAGTAGAAGGATTTCGGATTTTTTCTTGGTGAGAGGGGATGCTGTTGGAATCCACCATGCAGTGATTTGGAAGAGGCACTCCTAAAAGAAATTTACCCCTTTTTGCCGAAAAGGAACCCTCACATTATTCCTTGCCAAGTTCAGGTGTTTGCACCTGAGCCTAAGGATTCTTTCATGAGAGCTTTGATCACTTTTGATGGAAGATTACATTTAGAGGCAGCAAAAGCATTGGAGCAAATTGAAGGAAAGGTGTTACCTGGATGTCTTTCATGGCAAAAGATAAAGTGCCAGCAGTTGTTTCATAGCTCCATGACATTTCCCACTCCAGTGTATCATGTGATTAAGGAACAACTGGATGAAGTACTTGCAAGCTTCAGGAATTTGAAAGGTACTACATTTTCTTCTGTGGGTGTTTGTACGTTGTAATTCATTTTTCAAATGCTAAGCATTTTTTACTCACAAATCTACATGGCTGCTACGAAATATTTTCTTTTGAAAAAATTTTGTTGATTTTTTGCAAGTCTATTTGTCAGTCTTGTTGAACAATCATTTTTTTTTTAATTGCTCAAGTCTTAACTAAGTAATGGACTAACAGTTGCCATTATTCTGTCCTAAACATTGATTGATTTTTATGAATGGGCCATCCTTGTTTGTTGGTAGCCTATATTTATATTGTGAGATAACTTTAATTGCACAATTTGTCTTATCACAATTGACAGCTGACAATCATTGGTCTTCTTGATTAAGGTCTTGAATGCAACCTGGACAGGACAGTTAATGGTTCTCACCGAGTGAAGATAACAGTGAATGCCACAAGGACAGTGGCGGAAGTTAGAAGACCTCTGGAAGAACTATTGAGAGGGAAAACCATTGAGCATGACAGCCTCACCCCTGCAGTTTTCCAACTCATTTTGTCCAGGGATGGCTTTAGTCTTAAAAACTCATTGCAGCAAGAGATGGGAACTTATATTCTTTTTTGACAGACACAACTTAAATTTACGGGTGTTTGGTTCCCCAAACAAGGTTGCTTTGGCTCAGGAGAAGGTGATACAGTCCCTCCTTTCTCTCTATGAAGAAAAACAGTTAGAAATTCATGAGAGGGATGGATCTACCTCCTGATTTAATGAAGCAAATGATTAAGAATTTCGGGCCAGATCTCCATGGACTGAAAGAGAGGGTACCTGGGGTAGATCTTACACTCAACATACGTTGCCATATAATCATTCTTCATGGTAGCAAGGAGTTGAAACCAAGAGTAGAGGAAATAATTTTTGAGATTGCTCGTTCAAGCCATCATTTGGTTGAGAGATTTGACAATGGACCCAGTTGCCCAATTTGCTTGTGCGAGGTTGAGGACAGATACCGGCTTGAAGGCTGTGGTCATTTGTTCTGCCGGTTGTGTCTGGTTGAGCAATTTGAATCTGCTATTAATAACCAAGGCACTTTCCCAGTATGTTGTACTCACAGGGACTGTGGAGATACTATCCCACTTACGGATTTTAGATCTCTTTTATGTGGTGATAAGTTGGAGGATCTTTTCAGGGTTGCTTTGGGAGCTTTTGTGGCAACGAGTGGGGGAGCTTACAGGTTTTGCCCTTCTCCTGACTGCCCCTCAATTTATCGAGTTGCAGATCCTGGGTCTGCTGGTGAGCCATTTGTTTGTGGGGCTTGTTATTCAGAGACTTGTACCAGGTGCCACTTAGAGTATCATCCTTACCTTTCATGTGAGAGATATAAAGAATTCAAGGAAGATCCGGACTCATCTCTGAAAGAGTGGTGCAGAGGGAAATAACAAGTTAAGTGCTGCTCAGCATGTGGGTATATAATTGAGAAGGTAGATGGGTGCAACCACGTTGAGTACAAGTGCGGAAAGCATGTCTCCTGGGTTTGCTTAGAGTTCTTTAGTACTAGTAATGACTGTTATAACCATTTGAGAACTATACACTTGGCCATCATATAAATTGCCATTTGCGTACCATTTTTCCCAGACGTGTAATTAAGCCTAGCGGTATATAATAGCACTGTACATGGAAGTAGCAAATTGTACAGCTTTCTTAAACGATTGTATATATTTCACAGCATTTCCGCTTCATAATTGTATATCTAATTCTAAGATAAGTTTCACGGTCTATATAGTTGTGTCTTTTCTGCTAGGCAAGCTCTACATTATGTGTTCAAAAGCAGTTCAATACGGTTGTGATAGTTGCTTTAACGTTGCAAACAACAGCAATTGCATTAATCTATTAAATGAGCGGAAAGAGAATTAGAATTGATTACAAGTCGATTAGCACGAAATATAAAGCAAAAAATTGTATATGCAGATCGTCTTCTATGTCTCAACACGGTTCCAAATTCCAAATTCCAATGGCAGCAGAGTGGCTATTCACAGATAGTATCTGCAAGCAAGGGCAGTGGTCACTCCAATTCCCAACGAAAGAACCAAGGCCAGAACCCATGCAACACTAGTAGTTTCTTCATCAGGGTCATCTCCCTTAGGTTGTTGATGCAGCAAAAGGGTTTGTTGCAAGTGCAAAACTTGAAGCTCAAGCAATCTCACCTGTTGGCGATATGAAAACAAGTGCATGGCCTCCTCCAACAAAACCATAGAAAGGCCCTCCTTTTCCATTTTCAGAACTGTAGCTTTCTTTTCTGCCTCCCTGGCCCGTGTCTGAGATGCTCCCAGCGCCTTCAGAAGCTCCATCTTATCCTTTTCATCATCTCCATCTTCAATCCTGTAAGCACCAGATTGTTGTTTGCTATCTTGCTCTTCTTCTCTGCTATAGACCCTATTCATCGACAATATGACACTCTTATCTGGACCCATAAAAAACTTGGAAGGTGGAGGAAGATCACAGTTCTGCATCAGGTCAAACCCTGAAGCTGAAGGCTTGCTGTGAGAAACTGTGAAACCCATAATCTCATTTCTTCTTTGAGTTTGACCAATCTTCTTTTGTTGGCCACCCATGAAAAATCCAATCTTTGTGATTATCAACTTGGTGCTGCCGTGCTGGTGGAGGTAGTTTTTATGGGTTAATATATCTGAATGGACTAAAGTCGAGAATTTTCAGTATGTAGTTTGAGGCGTGGAAGGAAAAGGTGGTTGGTGTGTGAAGTTGGTGGTGGAGTGGGAGCATTGAATTCGGGGCAAAAGCGTGATGAAAAGGAAGTAATTTTCGTGATTGGGAATTTGATTGTTGTGTAAGTTTCCCTCTGATTTGATGGCTTGGGAAATTCCTTGCTTGCGCGTTTGGTCCAAAATTAGATTAAATTACCACTCGCCACATCATAGGGGAAAATTTTGATTCCCATCTAATTGAAAACTATTGCCACTATCGCTCACGATTTTTCTTCTTTCATTCAACCCTCTCTTCTTTAAATGCCTATAAATGATTTTGTGCTCTATAATTTTGCTGATGAGATTAAAGAAATAATAACGGAAGCTTAGAACAGGTCAAGCATCAACAAGGCTTCCTCCAAAAATGCTCTGCTTTTCTTTTCTGAATGAAGACCGAAGCAAAACTATTTAAAAAGCAATAGCAATTTAATAATAAAACATTGATGTGTATTGTAATATTTTTCCGATGATGATTCAACATTAAGATGGATTTAGGAAAAAATTTCCACGAATATCCAACAAAGAAGGAGAAGAGACACGAAAAATTAACGGAATGCAAGATTTAAATATGCATACCTCGTACTTTCATAGAAGTTGCCGCATACAACGAACCATACTAATTAGTGGCTGAACATATATATTATTTATTACATCTTCTAAAGTCTATAGTCTATATACCCAGCCGTTATAAATAACTGAAATGTATTAAATATTCTAAAAAAAACTGAAATGTATTAATCCGTAGCTAAAATATTTTATTACTAAGTCTAAAGTCTTTTTTTTTTTTTTTTTAAAGGGAAGTCTAAAGTCTAAACTACAGGAAACTGCTTAATTTTCCTGGAGAGTAGCACAACTGCACATGCAATGCGTCAACAACATTAACATCAACAGCACCTTTAACCCAAATTAATTGGGGTCGGTGGTAGATGAACCCAATGATAAATCGAAAATAAAACAAAAGAGAGAAACAGAGTTAAAATAAAAGAATGGTGAGAGGAGAAGAGAAAAGAAGAATAAAAGAATTAAAACAGGGAACAACTGGAAACATAGAACTACTAAAGGGTTTAACCCTCCATCAGACTTATCGCTTTTCTCCACTCCATCCTAAGACATACCGTCCGCCAAT
>PYAF01003910.1:1072643-1126047 GCA_007407185.1 Glycine tomentella | reverse complement strand
ATATGTTTTACATTAAAAAAAAAATTTAAAAAAGGATCAAACCAAACTTCTATTTGAGTCTTATAATAAAGAGTGAATAAAACAATATTTTATATTTTTGTGAAATGATGTTATTTTGTTACAAACATGCATGATAATAAAACACACAGAACAAAACTTGAATAATAAAGTGTGTGAAAATTAAAAACATGATAAAATACATGAACAAAAACTTCAGTAATAAAATTTATAAAATAATAATAATTGAACGATAAAATGTACAGTTAAACTTAAAGAAAAAAAGATGAAACATTAATCTTAATTATTTTTCCTTTCAATTCAAAATTTGATTAAAATGTTAGTTAATAACATACAGTGAATTAGTGAAATGTTACCACTTACAAGTCACCAACACCTCAGCAGTACAAATAAAATCCAAAGAAACAAATGGGGTGACCTGTGAGCCGCTTTCCCCTGAGCTGGCCTGGCCTAGCCCATTCTGAGATGCCAAGGGATGCTTTGGATTCTATTCTAGTTTATCATCATCACCATAAAAAATTTAAAATTAAAAGTAAAAACGCATTCAAATTCAATCAATAAACTTATCTTGTAAATTTGCCTTGCGAGAGAGAGATATACTAATTTAATAAATAAGAAAAGTAACTCACTTTGATCATCCTTTAACTTTACCCCGAATCCAAATTTTTTTGCTAAATGAGAATCTAATTTCAGACAACACAACCCCGAAAAGAAGAATTTGGTATAAAACTACAAATTAGCATTTCTGGTCTGCTCGCTATAATATGAAACATTAAAATCATAGATGTTGATGATAAAAATAAAAACATAGGGAACAAAAATGTCATTTTCTTCACTTGTACCTTTTTCCTTGCCTTTCCTAATTCTGTCTCCTTTTTTTCATCTCCAACTCCAATTCATGATGATGAAAGCCCAGATCCTAATTAATCTGTTAATTATATAATTGTATGAACAGTGGAAGAACCCCACAATCAAAGGTTGCTTTTTTAGTTTACAAACTGTGTGAATGCTTTTTCCCTCACCTTTCCCACTCAACTAGATTATTCTTTTTTTCCATCCTTATATTTCATTGCCTTCGATTTTCAATATAACTGAAACATTTTTTTCATTTTTCATTTTTTTTTAATTTAATTTTCTTCTATTAACTGAAGAGTTGAGAGAAGCAATCCCAAAACTCAATCACCTTCTTATGTTTGTTCACAAAGTTGAACATGGTATTAACTGAGCTATAAGTAAGGGATTGCATTGATTCTCCCTCCAAGTTGGACTTTAAGGTGTTTTAGCTTTGAGTTCTCTCTTGTACTACATAATTGAGGCTTAGCTTTTTCCCATAATGGATTCTGCATTTGTCCTTTCTGAGTGCTTTTGAAGCCTACATTATTGATGGAACTTGTTTTCAGTAAATGGGCATGTGCATTCTTACTATGCTATTGTCTCATCACTTCTGGGGTATATTCAGGTAAGGTGAACTCTGTTTACTTCACAGAATGGTTATAAATTGCGGTCACGGTTGCGGTTGCCGTGATTCAGAAAACCTTTATATTGCAGTCGCAACTGCAGTTGCAGTTGCGTTGTGGTGAGTCAAAATACCTTGACATTGCGGCCGCAATTGCAGTGCGTAATGCTATTTAAAACCTTGCTTTACAGTTTCATGCCTTATCCGTTATTTATTCTTCAAAGGCAATGTATTGAGTACATTTTCTTGTCTCTTGTGTTGAATGGCATTTCTTTGTTCTAGTGGAGGGGTTACATGGAGGTTCCAAAGTGAGAGGAGTGAACTTAGGAGGGTGGCTGGTTATCGAAGGTTGGATCAAGCCTTCACTTTTTGATGGCATTGCCAATGCAGACATGCTTGTGAGCTAGCTAATTCACATTTTGTTTATTCATTTTTTTTCTTATTTCAAATACAGAATTCTTTTGGGGTACTAATTACTTCTTAGGCTGATCTGTCTGTTGATATTGAAAAATGTAGGATGGGACAGAAGTGCAATTTAAGTCGGTGACATTGCAGAAGTATGTATCCGCTGAGAATGGGGGAGGAATGAATGTTACAGTTGACAGGGATGCCCCATCTTCATGGGAAACCTTCAGGGTAAGATGGCAATTGAGTTCTTGTTTTAATATTCTATCCAGCATTATATGTTGGCACTCAACTATTAATGCAGATTAATAACCGTAGGTCAAATGGTTAATCCTTATGCACTTTCAAATTTATCCATTCCCTTCTTTTATATTTGACAATGAGTGTCTAAGTTGATTTATTCTTTTTTGATTTAGTAATACATCATTTCTTTTAATGTGTGAACTTTAGTATCTTTAAAGTTGGAAGTATTTTATGGCATACTGTGACTAGTACCAGCTAAGGCGACCTTCTTTTGAAACTTATGTGGCTTACTTTGAAGAACCACTAAAATACTAACAGATTTGGAACCATCCAAGTCAATGTTAGTTGAATAAGTTATGATTTTGTGGACCTGGACACAAATCCATAAAGATGAAACATTCAGATGAAAGAAAGTGGACTAGAGCTTAATTTTTCATATGATCTGCAGTAAGCTATATGCAAGTGAAATTCGTAAGAAGAATGCATCATAAATAATGTTCATTGCTGTAGTGAATAACCAAACAACAGTCTAATGGGATAGGCTTCTTTCTATTCAAAACAACTAACAGATCCTAGCTGCGACAGATAAACTTGATTCAATCATTTGAAATACTTTATTCTCTTTTCTTACCTGATACATGGCTGGTGGTGGTTAATAGTTTGAATTCATTAGAGTAGTCGACAAATATGAAATTCTAGTCTGACAGAGTATCTTTATATAGTAATATTTAAAAGAAAGAAAAAAAGTGATTTGAATAATCTTGCATTACTTTGTAGTTTCTACTCTTTAGTTTTGTTTTCATTTACTTTTAGGATGAAATACTGGTAAGACATTCCCAGGCTTGGTGGTGATAGCTACTCTGAAATATATTGGAATTGCAGACATTATTCTAGATTGACTGAAGAATTCTTTCAGGTTCTTGAGTCTCGATCAGTTCTAATACAGCTATAGCTGTATGCTAGTGGCTGTAATTCTTAGTTGGCATCTCTTTTCTTCTAACTTTATCTTGGAGGGTGAGAGTTACTTCCTTTTCATGTGTAATTGAATGAATATGGTAGGCACCAATTGTTAAGCAGGACTTCAAACATGACAACGGAATTTTAAGAATTGGTTTTGCTGGAAAGATGTGTGGAACTGGAAGCTTTATTGTTTCTCCTTATTTCTGTTGCAGTTATGGAGAGTATCTGAATCAGAATTTCAATTTTGTACCTCCGAAGGCCAATTTCTTACATGTGATGGTGGAGGCTGCTCTGTCTCTGCAACAGCGAAATCTCCTTCATCATCAGAGACATATGGAGTTGAGCGGGATGGAAAAAATAGGATTCACCTCAAGATAAAGGGTGGGGCATATCTTCAGGTATTCATTCTTCTGATTTCTACAAATTTAGAAGTCATTTGGTTGCATGTAAAAAATATAATGTTGTGTTCCACAAGATTCTTTTGTCATCATGTTTTACAGAGGAATAAAATGAAAAATAGTATAATAATTGCGTCTTGAACAGCATGCAATATGTTTATGGATTTTGCTTCACTATGTCTGGATCTGTATAAATCATTTTCAATTTCAACATTTTGAGTTCCACATATAAAGTATGAGATTTTGGTGCAAGGTTTATAAATCTCCAACTATGTAGGAATACAAGTGTGAGATGAAATCCTACATTGTGTAAGAATGAGAATGTTGAGCACCATATAAGTGAAAGAAAGATCCATAAACTTGAACTTTTGAATTAAAATGTCATGTCAAGTTTACTTATGTGATTGTTCATGGTCCTATTGATGTAAATCTCCCCAGTGTTTCCTTCCCACGGACCCCTAGTGTTTACCTACCCCCCTCGATTGCACAACAAACTACACCAACTAGCTTTTGTAGTGTGGGATTTCCCGAGATTCTTAACACACCAATACCATATTTAAAATGTCATGTAATATTTTTCTGTGTAATATCATATTGAATTAAACTTTTAACAGATTCACTCACATTATTGAATATTCTGCTATATTATATAGGCTACCACCAATGGTCAGCTTACGGCAGATTACCCAGGTGCACCTGGATGGGATGATAATGCTGCCACGTTTGAAATGACAATTGTATCTAATAAATTGCATGGAGATTACCAGCTAGCAAATGGATATGGGCATGGTCGGGCTAAAGACATTCTTAGGGTAAAACCATATGTTGCAAATATTTTCTGTATCATTATTTATGGCACGATTATGCTTTGCCGAACATAGTTTGTTTTTATTTTAAAAAATGTTTTTTTATGACTATACCAATGATAATTAGCAAAGGCCAAATGTGTCATACATAGTGTTCACAGTAGTTTGTTATGTAGGGGGCTGGAGGGGTCATTCATTTGATGTTGCACTGAAGAATAGTTATAAGTCTCCACATATTTTTCTGTAACTTCCTTTCATCCAACTTATATATATTTCGTTTGTGCAAATCTTTTGTATCCGTGAAAGCCATCACATACATAATAATATACAAAATAAAATAACAGATTGTGTTCCCTATTGATTGTTGTAACTGCAGAGACATAGAAATAGCTTTATCACCATAGAGGATTTCAACTTTCTATATAAACATGGAATAAATACTGTGAGGATACCAATTGGGTGGTGGATTGCTTATGATCCTGATCCTCCGAGTCCATTTATTGGAGGAAGTCTTGAAGCTCTAGATAATGCATTTTCATGGGCACAGTAGGTTTTGATTTTGCAGCATTACCTTCAACTCTTCAAGGTTTTTAGCCCAATTGGAACTTTGTTTTTCCTTCTGACAATCAATATGCCTAATTATCGTGTTGCAGGGAATATGATATTAAATGCATAATTGACCTTCATGCTGCTCCTGCTTCCCAAAATGGGATGGAGCATAGTGCAAGCAGAGATGGATATACGGGCTGGCCAACTTCTCCTGATTACATTTCCGACTCATTACATGTTATTGATTTTTTAATTTCTAGGTATGTTTTAAATGCGCAAACATATTCTGAGATTGTTCGTACCATCTAATATATACTGTTCGTCCCATATTGGTTTAATACACTTGTTGTTAGGAGTTAGGATCAGTAAATAAATACTTGAGTTCAACTCTTTTTGCAGTAAGAGGAATTTTGTTTTTTACTTTTTATTAGCATTGAAGCAGTGAATAACTGAATATAATATATAAATGGTGTCCTAGTAGGGAAACTTAGAAATATCATTCATTTGGCATTTAACTTCCTCTAAAATGATTCCCTCTTCTATATTCTTCGCTGTCCCTTTTCTTCCTGGTCAGAAATTGTACTGTTATGAAATTCATGGTAAAGAAAATAGCATTGATGTTTTCTCCCCTACAATTGCTTCCTATTAGATGGAGACAATGACATTTGTTGGCTTTATTGTTAAGCAAATGCTTTGTGAATCTCTGTGTTTACCTTTACTTAACATACATTTTCATTTGCAGATATGCAAGAAATCCTGCTTTGCTGGGAATTGAGCTATTGAATGAACCATCTGCTGCCACAGTTTCATTAGATGTTTTAATTTCATATTACAAGCAGGGCTACCAAATTGTTCGAAAATACTCATCATCAGCTTATGTGATAATCTGCCAGAGAATTGGTGTTGCGGATCCTATGGAACTTTATCAAGCCAACATAGGATCTCACAACTTAGTTTTGGATTTGCATTTCTACAATCTCTTTGACACATATTTCAATAATATGAGTGCTATGGATAATATTCAATACATATACAAAAGCCGGGAAGGTCAACTGCAGGCCTTAAACAATTCAAATGGCCCACTTGTTTTAGTTGGTAAGACAGACATCTATTCTTATTGTTTGTTTGACACTGCACTAGATGTTTCAAAGTTATAAACCTATATTTTTAAAATCCTTGTATGCATAAATTAACTTTGTCTGAATTTCATTAAAATTTTTCCCCTTGCACAGCCTTGTTTTTATCCTCTTCTTGGTGAAAAATTATTAGGTAGTCCAGGACCACCACGTATTTACGGTCTCAACCAATCTCTATGTGATATGTATTTAATTTTTTTCAATTTTTTAGAGAATTAACAATACTCAATTATGTGTCATGTGGAGATTAGTGAGAACTATGATGATTCTGGACCTCCTAATAATTTCTCCTTTTGTGTGGCCATAACTAACTTGAAAGTGGACTAATTTTCAGGAGAGTGGGTGAATGAGTGGAATGTGACAAACGGATCCCAAAAAGATTATCAAGACTTTGGAAAGGCACAGCTAGACGTCTATAATGCAGCTTCCTTTGGATGGTGTTATTGGACATTAAAAAATGAAGAGAAGCACTGGGATTTCGAATGGAGCATTAGGAACAACTATCTTCAATTAGGTAAATAGTATACATTTTTGGTGGCACACTGGCACTGCGTCTAATGCATTGCATGTACATTCGTGATATTTAAATTATCTTGATGCACCTATGTATTTTTGCAGGTAACTCACCCAGCAAACGGAGCTTGAACATTCTAGGATTGTTAGGATTGGCATGCACCTGGTTTTGTCTACTTCCGTTTTTGTGACACAGCTTTTACCAGGACTGGAAGCATATTTTATGCAGCTGTTTCTTGATTTTGTTTATTTATTTTGTCATCTTGTTCGCAATTGCAGAATGCAATAATGTGAAATATACAGAATTTCTGCACGATGCCTATTCCATAATTTTCATAGCTGCATTTCATGCAAATAAAGCTGAGAAGTCTGATATTCAAGGTTTTCTTTTATAAGTGTTTGTTGGATGTTAGTTAGGAGAGTTCAGAAGTACTTTTATTCTCAATAACAAAAATTTCCTTCTTTATTTTGTACTTTAGAATTCAGAAATGTGCATTGTAATTCCCTTCCTAACTTTAATCCAAGTTTAGATTACAGTAGAATAGAGTATAAAAATATACATCTCACATAATTTTACTGTTCATTTCACTCTTTTTTCCTTCTCTTCACCTTTACCAAACAGAGAATCATTGTGTGAAGTCTAGTTGTATTGTCAAACATGTCGGGCTGGCCCTTCCGTCCCATATGGTCTAGTTATTCAGTCCTTGGGCCCTTAGTTGGACCTGGCTCAAAAAAGATAAGCCCAAGTTTGGGGTTGAGCCCAGCTAAAAACAGTAGCTCTTGCAGTGCACCCTCATAAATGACACTGTTTCACTTGCCTTGTTGCTTGAGGAATCTGAAACAACTCATACATGCAATTAGATACCCATTTTGAAGGATGCCCCACCGAAGCTTCTTAAAATAAAATATAAAAAAATCTTCCACTCATCCTTGCCTCTTTCAAATATTAATGATCGAGAATTATATAAATTAAAATGACTGTGATCTTTAAAATTTAATTCTGTACTCGATATCTTTTCGGCATCTGATTTAAATATGAATTTCGAAAGCTGTTTGCATGGGTACGATTTCTCAAAGATTGCTTGATAGTAATAACTAACAAGGAGAATGCTCACCAAACAAAAAAAAAAAGGAGAATATTATGACCTGTCAACTATGCGTGACATCATTAAAATGCTTGCTACTCCTGTCAAGGGGTATATCTTAACAAGTACTATTGTAGTGTATATATATAAAAAATACTAATGTAGTTTCTAAGATATGTATTTGTGTGAGCTAAAAATAGTGAGTTGCTGTAAATTTTATTTTTGATTCTCATAAATAAATAAAATGAATTGGGTTGAATCTATTTTTTTTTTCCAAAAAAATACCAAACCGTAACCTTTCAAGTTAATTAATTGTAGAATTTTCAAGCTAGAGTTACTTGAAGACATGGCCATCAAAAAGTTGACATACTTGACATCAATGAAGCACGGATATCTTGTAAATTTTTTTTTTTAAATGTATTGGTCTGATACAAATATGTCCCCGATACGTGATTTTACATATCCAGTTCAAATGACATTTTTGTAAATAAAAAAAAGTTGTTCTTCCTCCCGCACTCACCTCACCTCTTCGACTTCAACAACGACACAACGCAAGGCAGCGCTGCAGCGGTGTTCTTCCTCCACCGTTGTTCGCCGTTGTTCTTGCTCCTCCTCCACCATCGTTCGTCGTCGGCCGTAGCTGGGAAACCCCCAAAGTCGGTGACGAAGTCTAAGGTTCACGGTCGACAGGGATTCTCACTTGAAGGAAGGGTCGTCGGCGGGGGAATCGTGGGATCAAGCTTTGAAGCATGATCGGTGCGGGGCGAGAAAGAGAGAGAATCAAAAGCTTTGGAGGAAAGTTTTGGGGGAAAAGTGGTTTTAGTGCCTTGTGGAGCCTCACCAATGTTGGTCATCCGGGTTTAACACGTAGTGGTTTTAGTCACATAAGAGCAACTTTAGTGCAAGATCTTGAGTAAAGATCTTGAGTTCAAGATCTGGTCTTCACTAGATCTCCCAATAAAGGAGGTAGAGAGATCTCCAACATGGAGAATGAGTTCTTGTAGAAGAACCCTTAAGATCTGCACATTGTTCAAAAAAGAATAAATTTTTTTCCTCTTTCTCTCTCCCTAAGATCTCAAAATAAGATCTACCATTAAAGAACAAAATAGGAGGGATCTTGAGAGATCCCCAATCTTACATGGCACTATAAGGTCTACCAAAAAGTGGTCTAAGATCCCAATTTGAGATCTACCACTAAAGATGCTCTAACAGATATGGAGAGAATCCTCAATGATGGTTTGTGGTCCTTTGATGGGCATTTACTCCTCCTCGGAAGAATTCAAGCAAGGGAAATCCCTAGTCAAATTCCCCTCTTTTATACTACGTAGGTCCAAAATAAAGAATGCTATTTACACTTTCCATTTTCATAACTACACCGCTATTTACATCGTTCATTGTTCATGTATGCGTCCTTAATTAGTTTGGGCGTTATTAATATGAAATACAATCTATATAAAAAATATTATTTAATACTAAGACATATCAGGAACATATCAAAATATTAGTCTCATATCAGGAACATATCGAAAACGCCATATCGGTATCGATGCTTCTTAGCTTGACATATCTCATGCCTGTCTTTGGATCTTCATTATATCATCAACATTAAACATTGAAGGAAGTAAGAATATCTCTGGTGAGAATTTCTTGAAGGATTTCTTAAGTGAAAAACTGTTTTTATAATTTTTTTTTATTGGAGAAAGTTTATGTGGTAGGAAGAGTTTCTTAAAATAAGATTTGCATCTTTTGTAAGAAATTATTTCTTAGCAATAAAAAATAATATTTATCTAACATATAATAACACCATAATTAAGTGAAAATATAAAATGTGAGTTTCTTAAAGTTTTCTAAAGTTTCTTACCATTAGGGTAAATTTGTGTATGAATTTCTTACAATGACATAATAATGTAAGGATCACAAAAAATAATTTAAGAATTTTTCATTGAAGATGTTGTTGTACCAGTTTTACCTTTATAATGTGTCATTAAAAAATAAGGAGTGAAAAGGCTAGCTCAGGCTTAAAGGGATATTGAACAATTTTTTTCAAAATCATGAGATATTTTTTTTTCTGAATAAATTATGAGATTGTTACAAGAACATTTTTATTTTTACTGAGAATTCATATAATACTTTTAAGGAGATATAGAAAGAAAAGAAAAAAGAAGTTTGAAATAAGTCAAGTAATGTTGATAAAAAAAGTAGGAAAAATGTACTATAAAAAAATATTATGTAAGAATATGATATTACAGTACTACTTATAAGTTATAACTGGTTACGTAGATGAAATAGTGGGACTTTAAGATTTTTTTTTGGGGTATCTTAATAGTGTAAACACATCATTAATAATCACATTTTTTTTATTTCACATTATATTATCTATACATTTACATTTCTCTTTCTTTATTTAATTTCCTTCTCTTTCTAAGTATTTACTAACATGAAGTATCCATTTATCATTTTCTTTTTTCTTAATTAGGGGGAGGGGATTGGGAGAAAAGGAAATTAGAAATGGCAAAATTAAAAACTAGAACACGAGGAAAGTTGGTAGTTGCTAATATATATATATATATATATATATATATATATATATATATATTCAATCTTGGATTGTTGGATATGTTAAAATTGTTTATTTTTACCGTACGTATAATTGTTATAAAAATCACATTTGAAGTTACTTTTTATGTGTTCATTAAAATTAAACTCAGATATAATTATGTCCAAAAAGATAAAATGCAGGTAATTAATCAGCTCGTATATATATTATTAAGCCATAGATAATCAGCATCATCTTTATCTTAAAAAAAAAAAAGGTAATCTGCAGGTATACTGGTATTAATACTCAGACCAAACTATTAAACAGAAAATTATTAGGTGGAAAGACAGTTCTTAATTTCTGTAACAACCAAGAGTGGGGGGAAAAAAAGCCAACACAGACTATATAGGCTCGACACGCTCCCTCTCCCAAATTGTCACATTCTGTCCTGTCTAACACAGCCATGAAAAAGGAAGGAAAGAGTACATTTAAAATTACACTTACTCACAGAGCATAGGATAAAGCCATGCCATAGTCACGGCTCAAAAAAGGGTAATTAAGTTGAAAGTGTTGAATGAAACAAACTCTTAAAAATATATACATAATAATTAATAAAAGAAATTATCAAAGGTCACCTAGAAGACCTGAAAAAGAAAATACTAAGCTCTTGGTCAATGCTTCCTTCTGGGTCAATCAAATGGAAAGACTCACAATTGGTGGAGCCACGAACCCTTTGAAAGTTGGCTCTAAGGTACATAAGCTCATCCTCCTTACTGCAACAACTACTGTTTATAACACCAGTCCCCACCGCAACTGAACGCATCAAACTCAAGGCTTCAAAGTCATGATTTGAAGGCCTACGCTTAACAGCATACCCTACTTTCCTTCCATTGCAGTACATGCTCCACAAAGGCGTGGAAAAAAGGTGGTTGTTGTTGTTGTTATTGTTAACATTGTTGCTGCATGTTCCTGTGGTGGTGCTACTCTCCAGCACAATTCTGAGTGTGCCACCTCTCATTTCCTTAGCCAAAACGCTTGTGGGAAGCGCCAACTCCAGCAGCAGAATAGGGTTGCTTGAGTTGGCATTAGCTTGGATGCAGAAACTAACCTTTCCTTTGCGGCATCCAAAGATGGTGCCAGTGATTGTGGTTGAAGTTGTCATCATGGGTTGTTGTTGTTGTGGATGCTTTTGGAGACACTTTTGCTGTGATTGGTTTTCTTCTTCTTCTACGAAGGTGCAGTTGCAAGTGGGGATTAGAAGTTCCACCAGGGAACGTAGGAGCCTCCATGATCTCACTTGTTTCTGGCAATCCACTGTGGTGACACTGCTTGCACCAACCTTGGTGGCGATGTATGCCATATTTTCTTTGGTTGCACTTGCACTTAGCACTTGTTGTCTATGGTTCAGGATGAGTTTAAATAAAGTACAAGTGTCTAGCTAAGATGATAATTATTGTCCTTTTTCTGTTTTTCTTTTTTCTTTTTATATTCAACGGTTGACCTCATCAACACACTGGTTCTACACTCTACAGGAACCTAGTGTTCGATTGGTTGTTGAAGTGATGCTTGGTTATTTTTGTCACCAACTGAAATGTTTTTATCTGAAAAAAAGTGTACCTGTATTATATTATTTTTATACAGATTTATTTATATACAATGGAGAGAGAGATGGGAGAAAAAAGAGAGGAAAAGTTTGAGATGAGATGATTAATGTAATGAGAGATAGAGAAAAAGTAATATTATACAAATAATATAACTCAGTTTAATCGTTATCTAAATGGATTATGATGCAACACTAATGCAATAATATCTCTTTTTGTCTGCTTTCTTAGTTATGTGGATTCTTTTTTGTTTGTTAGTTTTCTTTCACTTTTGCCTTAATCGCTTCTATATTTTATTGGGTTTATTTTACTTCGTGGACGGAAGTAGTTGAGCACGATGAGGCAACCATTGCTGAAAATCTTATAGATGAGAAATAATTGGGGTGTCCCAGCTCATTTATGCATAGCTGATTGATAAACCTTTTTTTTTCTTCCAGTGATTGAGCAGAAAAATTGGGGATGAAGATTTCCATACCACCACAACACAAATATTCGGTATCTAATCATTGGTGTATTAGATTTGAAAGATTATAAAAATATACTGAAATTTCATTAATGGCCACGCACAAACTAGATAAACAAACTGAACACAAAACCTTAGAGTATTTAGTTTGAGTGTTTCTCATTTTATATTATCAAATATTCTCATTCAATGTGATATTTCTTACTTATACAGCTAGCACTCAAACATTTTCTTTTTATCTTTGTTATTATATCACTTATTATATCTATTACTTTTTCTTTCTAACAATTTTTTTCCTCCCTTTACTCCAATCCGTTTCATTTTAGAATGCATGTGTATCAGAATCCATTAGATTTGGACCAGAACATGCAGTTCAAATATATAACTGTTTAATAGACAAGTATATATCTTCATGCTCAATACAAATACATAGAGCAGTATCTGTATCCTTATTTCTTTACAATGGAGCACTCACGAGTGACGACTACTGTTTTCGTATTCATGTCAGGTATCACTGTTAATTTTAATCCATTTAAAATGTGTTTTCAATTGTTGGGAGGCTGTAGAAGATACTGGAGGGTGGAAAAGGTTACACGTGATAGTAGAGTTGTTGTGGAAAAAATAATTAAAAAACTACTTTTGATGTATATCATATCTTTTCAAAATGTTCAAATATGATCCTAATTCAGTCTTCGTTTTGATTTACTACGCAATAGAAAGGTCAACACTGAGAACAACTTAAAGGAAAATACAACGAAAAGTAAACGGGTACTTAAATAATGTTGCAATCAAAATAGATAAGCCATATACTGAAAACGGTCTCAATCTCATTAAGAGGTCTCATTAGGAATCATAGCAAACTCCAATAGCTATGAATTGGGCAACACACATGTTGGACACTAATGACCGAATCAAATTCAGCAGGGATAATTTGAATAATTTCCATTCTAAATATCACCATTCTAGGCTAAAAGGGAAATTATATGATTTTGGAAGCTTAGGTTAGAAAGAATGTTATTCTAAATCGGTACTCAATAAAATGAACACAACCCAATTATAAATTAGATTTTTTTTTTGGTAAACATAAATATAAATTAGATTACAATTAAATGATATGATAACTTCAACACCACAACTGCCCAACATAAATACATGAACATGAAAATAATAATATATTTATCAAGCAGACCATTGAGTTACAAGTAAAATCACATTCATAACAATAATATTAACTAAAGCTTTTGTTAAAAAACTGGTAGAATGAAAAGTCCTCCTATTACTACTAGCAAGGTGCCAATGACATATTAGGCTGTCAGCACTCAATACTGATCTTACTTAGAGGATTATTGTACAAGTCCGAACTGCAAGTAGTTCCATCCAATTATAACTACTCAATTAACTCCTAGACGCCACGGGATTTTCATGAAAAAGATTACCCACAAACGAAGTGATATGAAGAGATTCAAACCCACACCTTTGGAGAAGGTGAAAGTTTGTTTCAAATTCTTAATTGATCACTTGTGTCAGCTTGCCAACAATAACTATAAATGTATTTGTAATAATAAGTTTTCATTTCGTCCATGTCACGGTTATAGTACACTAATATAATATTTTTTTTTTCAATTATAAGAGTATCTTTAGTAGGAGTTTTTGAGCTGGATTCTTTAAGTAAAAATCCTTCTTCACCATATCCACTACATGCTGAAGGTTGAGTTTCCAGGAAAAAAAAAACTCAAGAAATTCACTTTTATAAAAAAAATATTGATTTTTAATATTATTTGAGAGAAAAGAGAGGCTATGTTATTCTATTTTTTTTGGAAGTAAAATTCAAGAATTTAAATTAGATTTTGTCACTAAATCAAAAATGACAAAAGTTTTTATATTTCATATGATATCATCTTACTCATAAAAAATAATCCAAAAATTTAAAATGAATTTTTTCATTAAAGATATTCTAATCCAAAAGAAACACTTGTTTGTGTGGAGTAGTAGACCCACCACAAGCCGGCACTATATCTTATGTCTCTGTCCTGTTTTCATAATACCATGTGGGAGGAACTTTGGGGGCCAAGCGTGGTATGTGGAAGCCAAAATAAGTTTTATTGGTGTTAGCTTTTTAGCCTGGTTGCTCCACTTTTGTCCTCCCTTTCCCTTCCCATGCGTCCCCGTTACTAAAAGAAAACATGAAGAAAAATTCGTCCTTTTTTCCATCTTTTTCCCCCTTGTCGTAGAAGCAAGGGACCCATTTGTTTTTATATATGTTCCTGAATTAAAATCCTCATCTCTCTATCAGTGCGAAATTATAACTTATATAGTTTTAAAATGTTATTTTAATCAATATACTCCAAATAGCTAACACGTGCTAGGTTTTTTAATATATTTAATATCTGTCGTACCAAATATATTAATTCACACATTAAACATATTCTTATTTAAGTTATTAAAAACTTGTTTTCATGTATTACTTATTTTGTAAAATATAGCTAGGTACACTTTCGAAGATTTGGCAAAAGCTAAGAAATCAAAGTGATACTCATTACTCTTTATTTTTTTTGAACGAACTCATTACTCTTTATTGATTTATAGAAAAAAGTACTCAATTATTTTTAGAATTTTAAATACTAATGTTTCTTCTTTTTATTTATTTTAACGTGCGCCATCACAGAAAACCTTCGCAAGATTGCTTTTCATAATATACATTTAACTATTAAAATGAATTTCGAGAATTACTTCTCGGCATAAAAAAACTCTAAGATATTTAGCTTAATAATTTTTGTTGAGCCATCTCATAAAAATATTTTATGTATAGTACGTGTCATTAGAAAGATATGATATTATCTGATTTAATATATATTTATATTAATAAAATTTTAATTCTATAAAAAGATGTTTTTTATCAATGTATGAGTAATTAAAACATTTTTTTAAAAAGAAAAAATCATTTTTCGTGCGTGTGTGTGTGTGCACAAACGTAGCAGATTTAATTCTGTGAAGTACAAAAAATTAGCTAAACAGTACACGATATTGTTGAGCTGATTCTATTTTAACACCAAGTGGTGTTTACTTTGCTAAAAATCAAACAAATTGATCATATATACGTATTCACTTTAGAGATAATTCATTTTGGAGGATTTGTTATATGCTTGTTGTGTGTGAGCCAGAGAAAGAAAATTCACTTTACCATCCTTTTTTAATTATGAGAAATTAGTGTGGACCTTAGATGTTGTTCGCTTTTTGCTTGTGTAATAGATTATTTTGGCACTTTATGGAAATTAGTCCACAGCCTGACTCGGGATTTAAACTTTTCATGGTGTAATGAGCACGTGTACGAGACAAAACAAGGTGTGCCGACTCACGTCATGGGTCTCTTAGTCTCTATGGTGCACTTGCTGTCCATTATATTCTAGCTGGAAACTTGGAAGAGAAAAAATGTCACATTAATTTCACGACAAGAATCTTTTTCTTTATGTTAGCCAGCGTTCTCATTTCTATGAAGACAATTACAGTAACGCATAGAGTCTCAATCATAAGCGACATGAGACAGTACAGCTTAGAAGATTAGACAAAAGGGTGAGTGATAACAAGTCCTATCTCAATGAGGGTGCTAGTGCTCCTCCCTTATTTTCTGATTGCGAGCTGTACTCATTATCAACACACCAAAGGGTACATGAGATATGCTTCAATGTTATATTGAGTTGTCAAATTTTGTAATGATTCCATCCAAATTGCTCTTGATTGTGAAGAATCTACTGGATCGCTTCCTAAACCATTATACAAGCAAATAGACGATCGATCGAGTCTCATATTTGATGTTTCATACTATACTATCATGATTCAACCACGTCCCCCAGATGCAGATGCAGGCCTAGGCTTAGGCTTTGGCCCATTGATTGGTTGGGGTATTAGGCATGTTGGGAATTTGCTTCCTGCACCCCATAAAAATCTTGAATGGACCAAATTATCCTTTGCAATCAACCTGCTCCTCCCACTTCCCAACCCACCTCTTCTTCAAAACCACCACCACCACGTTTTTCTCACTCACCGAAATCTCTATGGACACCAAACCCTTGCACCCCACATCATCACCAAGTAGCAGCAGAAGAAAAACAACAACTAGCTAGCCCTTGCACCTCACCCTTCTTTTCCAACAAGCCAGCATGGGTGTCATTGTTATTAAACAAAAATTGGCAAATGGTAAAGTTGTCTTTTTCGAGTCCCTTCAGTTTACTCCCCTTTTATGATCTTGACATGGATATATAACTTACGGTCCGTAATAGAATATGAAATCATTGAACTTTCAGATTGCTCATTCTAAATCGTAATGTCAAAAAATTGTTTTTAGAATATGAAATCCATAATAGAAGAAAAACAATGAACTTTCAATTGCTCATTCTAGAATTTATGCACACATAATTCTAGAACAAGTAATCTGAAATATATGTTGTTTTTCAAATTAATTATTATAGAATTATGTATGCATAATTATGGAATATGCATTTCAGAATTATATATACCTAATTCTGGAACATGAAATCATGATAACAACATGTATTTCAGATTATGTATTCTAGAATTATGCATAATTTTAGAATGAACAATTTAGGAGTGCATTGTTTTTCTTTTGTCTATTTTGGATTCTCCAGTTTGGAATTGTAACCAGATAAAACAAATGAGAACTTACCTCAAATAGTTACTTTGACGGATGAAATAGGT
This sequence comes from Glycine tomentella, assembly GCA_007407185.1. Taxonomy (NCBI): domain Eukaryota; kingdom Viridiplantae; phylum Streptophyta; class Magnoliopsida; order Fabales; family Fabaceae; genus Glycine; species Glycine tomentella. The sequence continues at coordinate 1,109,165 of PYAF01003910.1, read as the reverse complement.
GTGACAGATAAAAAATGAAGAAATTGTGGTGACAGAGGCTTTCAAAAGGAAGTTCCATAGAGGGTAATCTCCAAATATTTGAAAACAAGGGGGTGGAAATTGAAAAAGAATGAGGTGCAGGAAGCAATTTCCTTTGTTGTGCTTTGCCTTTTAGGTGTTGACTTCGGCCCTCGACCCACTTAGTGCCTACGCTCAGTCGATCGATTTGGTATAGAAAATTTGAGAACTCAACTTAGAAACAACAAAAAAACCTAAAATCTACAGTTCTACACAACTTGTGGCTCCATGCCCCGTTGCCAAATAGATGCATCAAGTGGCTCGATTCCAACTTGTTTAAACAATTTGTTTTAGAGGATAAAATACACAATCTATATGGGTTCAATCTTTAATTTGAACATAAAATCTTATGACAAAAAATATCATTTTATCTCAAAATAAATCAATCTAGTAGGAGACAGAGATACATTAGGTGTCAAATAAAATTGAAGAAAGTGAAAAAAAGATTAAAAAAATCCTCGTATTACTGTGACAGATCATATACCATTTAGGTATTTACTGATTAGTACTAATATTCATAATTCAATATATACATGCAACATCCATCTAATAATTGTCTGATTAACTATGTAAATATGATTAATTTTATTTTATGTATATTATTTTTCTTAAACGTTTCAATGATTGTATAACATGATAAACCAGATACAAAATAAACAATTTTTTACATGTAATTGATCACGACTTATAGTCATAACTTTATAATATTATTAACGTTAAAATGCAATTTTCGTCTCTTTATTTTTAAATTCATAATTTTAGTTTTCTCATATTTTTAATTGAAATATTTTGTATCTCACTTTTAAAAAATTCACAATTTTAATCCTCATATTTTTTAATTTAGATATTTCATCCCTCACTTTTTAAAAAATCTACAATTTTAATTTCATTTTTCAATTTCAGGCTTTGATTATGCAGTTTTTTAAAAGAAATTAAGGTTGTTAGCAATTAAATAATTTTAAAAAATATTTGTCACTTAGATAATAAATAGACATGTGTCAATCAATGATGTTAATAAAATACATAAATCAACATTTGAAATTTGTCACAAAGACCAAAATTGCATATTTTTTAAAAGTGGAAGACAAAATGTCAATTAAAAATTAGAGACTAAAATTGCGAACTTCTAAAAATTGGGGATGAAATGTCTCAATGAAAAAATAAGAAGATTAAAATCACAAATTTAAGAAATAGGAGAATAAAAATTACATTTTAGCCTATTATTGATCGCTTGTAAAACAAAGTTATTCCCCACCACTTGTGATACAAAAATAACTATATTTTTAGAATAATTATTTTAAAAGTCAATAAATTTATTATATACTATGAATTATAATTGAATGACTATATAAAAAAATTACACTTTCAAGTACATAACAATTTTTATACCTAACTATGATGATAGTCAATAACTTTATACTATTATTGATCAGACCAATTGATTGAACACAACTGATTAATGTGTTAAAGTTAAAGTTGAATCGTTTAGATATTATTCAGGTTCGATCCTTGACGAAAATAATTCTTATTTAAGCTTTATATATCTCTATGTCGAATTTCATATTAATCAGAGTCTATTCTTCCTAATGAACCATAAAATTAAGACCAGGCCAAACTTTTATTATAATTCAATCAATCATATTTCTAGGTAACCAAGGATATTCTGTCAAAAAAAAGTATCAGGGACTCAAGTATACAAATTTAAGTAGAATGAATATAAGTAAAAAGAAAGAATATCCTCGTATACAAGTTCATATATAGAAAGAATATCCTCGTACATACACAACTTCATATACATTACTAGCTACGTGACAGATCATATACTATTTTAGGTATTTACTGATATCTCGAGCGAGCTTGTTTGTTTGCTTGCATGTAAACATCAAAACTACCCTCCCACAACAGAGCACACCAACCTAAAACGTAATTTAACATGTTTGTAGCAGCAAATGCAGCCTCCACATAACGCTACTATGTCCTCGTGTCACTTCCTTATGTTTCCACGGTCTACACATCTCAATTCCTCTTTCCTTCTTAATAATTAGGTAAAGCACTCAGCATCAAAGGCTTCAAACATCGCTACACTTCTCATGACTTGAATCTATTACCTATTCTCTAGACACACACACAAAAACAACAATACATTTCAGTGCCTCATATTCATTCTATTTTTTCTACAATACAGTTGAGAAATGGAGGTGACCCAATATATGTTCCTGGTGGTCCTAGTGTGGAATTCATTATGTACTAATGCACAGTGGAATAACCCAATAAACTACTCTCCCTTCGATGAGATAAACAAAGGTGAAAACTCGAAGGTGACATGGAGGGTGTCGCTGTCATGTGTCTTCATTAGCATCCTCGTGTTTGTGTTGTTTAAGCTACGCGCGTGTTGTTCTTCTTCTTCTGGACGCCGTAACACTACAAAGCTCGTGGCAGCAGCCACAGAAACGATTGAAAAGTGCCCTGTTTTTGAATACTCGACGGCGAAGGAGCTTAAAGTGGGGAATGGGGCAGAGGAGTGCGCGGTGTGCTTGGTCGAGTTCGAAGACTCCGACACCATAAAGATGCTCCCAAAATGCCAACACGTTTTCCACCAGCATTGCATCGATACATGGTTACCCTCTCGCATGACCTGTCCCATTTGTCGCCAGAAACTCACGTCTGAGGATAATACCGTAATCCACGTTGTTGATGTCGTCGTCCCAATGGAACAACAAGAAAATGATGATACAGAGAATGTTACAGAGTCTACAGAGTCAGAGATGGCAGTAACAGAAGAACAACCTCAACCTGATGAAACTGCAGAACATGAAACCGACACTGATCACAGTACTGTTGTGGAACAGGTGGTTGAGTTTGAGGTTGTTGCCTGAAGAATTCAGGAGGCAACAACAAATTGTGGTTCGATTCTCTCCACGATCAGCCACCGTCACAGATTCGTCTGCTAGCTTGGATTGTCGGTTTTGTCTCTTTCTTCTTTCTGCGATATAAACTGCTTGCTAGCTAGCTTCTTTTAATTCCCAGTGTCTACATGCAGGTGCATTTTGACGCAAAAATTCAAAAGCCACTAAATATTACTATGTAATGACAAAATGAAAACATCACCAAGTATTTATTCATCACGTATAAGTTAATTAAGAGTGATATGTAATATGCAGTAATGAAATATTGATATATACAGGAATTAGGTTACAAGCGTAATTTTCTTTCTACAATTTCTTTCACCGTCAATCCTCACAAGTAAGTCTCAAACGTTTATATAGACGAATTCCAATCTGCCATGAGAAAGGAGAAAGAGGAGGAAATTGAAAGTAAGATAGTAAAATGAAATAGATGATATTTTTTTATATATGAAATACAAGATATATAATACGAAAAGAAAGACAAAGACAAAGAATAAAAAGGTAAGATTGATATAAACATCAAAGTGGAAATAAATTATTTATTGTCATAAATTAATGGAGTGTGTTAAAATTTCGTACGAAAAGATGTGGCATGATTTATGTTGAAATTTTTAATTATTTTTCTTTAAAATTTTCTTAATGAAGAAAAAATTATTAATGTTATAAACATTTTTTCTGACAGGTAAATTCTAATATCAATAAATAGGAATAATTTAATAAAATATACTCATTCCTGAGTCGATATATGATTTATGTTTAATAATATGATTTCACATATTGGTGTAAAATATTTTTAATTTTTTTATTGATTTCAAAATAATTTATTTATTTATATATGAATAAAAAAATTATTTATATAGGTTAAACACGAACAAAATAGGTCATGCCTTGACAATGAAAAAAAAATTTATACCATAATCGTTCAATCACAAACCATCATCTATGGTAAATTTGTTGATTTTGACAACAGTTTTCTTAAAATTATACCAGTGATGATATGTGATTAGATGATACTATAAAATTGTTTAATACTATCAAAGTATGACCGCTAAACTCTTAAATGTATAGTATGCACATATGCATAAAAAATCATATATAAAAGTTAATCTCAAGAAAACCTTAATATCAAAATTTGAACTCAATAGTTAAATTATAGGATTGAATATGAGGATATCATTCATATTTACTTTAATTGGGGTTACATATGGTCATTACGAGGAACAAACATTGTTACACTTGAGATCTCTCCAATAGAGAAGGATGGATGATAATAGGACATGGAAATGACGACAAATATTGAAGATATGCTAGCGCCTAAATAACATGATGATTTAATTCATGAATGTTATAGTCATGCTAGATTCGCGGCAAGAAGCACATTGAAAGTCGTAAAGGGGGAGCAAATCTAGGAGGAATTACTAACGGATAAGAAAATCGAATCTAAAAGAATTGTGGAGGAAGTGATCATGATGATATGATGTTCACAATAATGAAATGGATATGGTCAATCATGAGGTTGTCGAATGAAGAACACGTGGAGAAAGATTAAGTGCAAATTAAACTAACACTAGATCCAAAAAAATCTTGCTCATAGGCCCACTCAAATAAACAACCAATACACTGGTACCTCGTTAAATAGAACAAAATGTGACCAAACCGAAGTACCCAACCCAAGGGTGGCAAACACGCTTCATATTTGTTTGTCTTGTTGATGTCTTGGCTAGGGTTAAGGCATATGGAGCACCTTTTCATGATGTCTTTTGATTAATAGAAAAAAACTATTAAACCACATTCACACACATAACACACTATATGTAGCCACCACACTACTTTGTAATAAACAAGCATGAAGATCAACTGATGTAAGATTGTTTTAGCTTAATCAATGGTCTCGAGTTCGATTTTTGAATATGCAATTGCGTTAAATACTCAAAGCAAATCTATAGTTTGTGCAAAATTGTTTCCTAGAAGAATAGTTGTCTTTAAAGACGCATTTTCTAAAAAAAAAATGATGTACTTATTGTTTTCAAAGTGTATGAGTGGAAAAGAAAGATATAAAGAAAAATGAGGTGAAAATGAAATAGAAGAAAAAAATATATGATAATAATCTCACAAAGTTTAAAGAGACAAAATAGAAAGAATGATACATAAGTAATACATATGGTGAATATAGTAAAAACAAAAGAAGAGAGAAATAGGTAAGGTTAAAACAAATATAAAAAACAAAATATGAAAAAACCAAAGTCATTTACTGGCAGAAAAACCAATATAATACTTTTTTAATAAAAAATTACGAATTTGGGGTTGCTTGGAAACATATTACAAATCTGGGACAGGGAGACACGCTCAATTTGGGCGTGTTACCCACTTGAGTCGTGCCTAAATTTGGCGTGACTAAATCTATCGTTAAATCGGTCACTGACAGTTTTTGCGACGGAATATTGTGGTTCTTTTATTTTTTTTGTTTGCGACCACAGTATTCCGTCGCAAAAACTGTTAGCGACTAAAATAAAGACCAAAATTGGTGTGTTTTAATTTTTGACGTAAAATATCATTTAATATTATTTATTGTTATTTTTATCTAATTTGAAAGTATTTTTAGACCGATCTTCATCATAGATATGATATTTTTTACTTTTTTTTAATATTTTTTTATTTAGTATATTTTTTTAATTTTATATGATTTTATTTAATATATTCTGGATTTATGGTATATATAATTTTTAATATATTATTTTATTTAATATAATTTCTAAATTTTTGTACGATTTTGTTTAATATTTTTTGGATTTTTTATATAACTAATTTTTAGTATAATATTTTATTTAACAAAAATTTTCAATTTCATTTTGGAATTTGAAAAAATTGAAAATTTTTATTTTTTAAAATTGTAAATATTTTTTTAATATAGAAAGCATTTTAAATAAAATATTATATTTTGATACTTCTCATTTTTTATATCGAGACTACCCCCATTAAACACATTATCCTCATCCCCCTCATCATCTCTTTCATCCTCTCATAATTTGATAATTCTCTTTCAAAAAAAGTAGTACACAATCTCCCTTTTCTCTTTTTGTTCCAGTCAAAAGCACGTAGTCGACTAACTCGTCATCAAAGCTATACCGAAACTCAGGCTTTCTGTCAACCGGTGACTCAATTATATAAAATTAGTGTGGTCAAAACATATACATCCAAACGAGAAAGGGAATTAGAAAGGATAGTCCATCTTTCATGGTGAATGATCAATCGTGCGAGTAAGTTGGGTTTTGTGATCTCCTTCTCCATCATCGTCACCATCTTTATCTCTCTAGGTAAGCGTAATGCAATTCTTTACATGTCAATTTGATTCACTTTGTCTCACACAGTTCCACTCCTATTTCTAGAGTTCTGCAATGTTTCACCGCTCCAAGTGCGCTTTGGAATTAATGGGTGCTACAATTCCAATTATTGTGTGGTGAGTGCACTTTGGGATGAGTAGAACGAGTGGTAAAGTGTGGAATGAGTGCGAAAAAGTTATGAATGAATGTGCTTTGGGATAAATGGAGTTATTATATAAAAAAAATCCAAAAAATATTAAACAAAACCATATAAAAATTTAGAATATCGAAAAAAGTTACAACAACGTACGATATGTCCTTCAAATGGTCTAATTTTTGATAGAAATGTCTGATCGAGGTGTACGATATGTCAAAATGCTCGAAATTAAGAGAAGTAATTAAAAAAATAAATAGTAGCATTAAATTAATTGATTAAATAATTACAAAAGTAGAAAACAAAGAAATTTTTGGATGATTAAAGATTAAATCCTAATTTTGAGGCACTTAGAGGCATTTTTTTGAAAAAATAGTTGACCAAAGGAATTTGCCCAGAGCTCTCCTCTCAATTTTGAGTGTTTTGACACAAATTACATCTCAATCAGACATTCATATCAAAAGTTATGACCGTTTAAAGTTTATATACACACCGTTTCACTGATGCGTAACACGTGTTGTCACAGGGTGAAACACGCCCAATTTGGGCGTGAACCCTGGGGTAACACACCCAAATTAGGTGTGACTCCCTGTCCCAGATTTGTAATATGTTTCTAAACAACCCCAAATTCATAATTTTTTATTAAAAAAAGTATTATATTGATTTTTCTGTTGTTATTTACTTGAATTTGAGAAAGACATGGTCATTTTTAAGAGCAACAAATTGCTACGCTTGATATCTCTCCAATAGAGAATAACAGATGATAATAAGATGTGGCAATGTTGATGAAGATCAAATATATGCTAGCATCCAAATAGCATGGTGATTTCAGAAGATGAATCATGAAACTGTTGATCGATGATGAGCAGGTGGTGTAAGTTTGTGCATGCAAAACTAATTAATAACTAGATAAAAAAAAATACTGATAGACTCGCTCAAAAAAACAACTAATACACTACTACCTTATTAAATGAAATGAAAAGTGATAAAACCCAACACAACCCAAGTGTGGCAAACACACTTCTTTCATATTCTTTGGTCTTGTCTTAGCTAGGGATCGATAAGACATATGGAGCACCTTTTCATGATGTAAATTGATTAATTAAAAAAACTAGCTAGCATGTATATATATTTGGTGTCAAACACTGGCTAAGCCCCAAAAGAAAGAGTTTTATTAATCACTCCATAACAAGTTTGAAAACTCTATATCAGTAGACACCAATGACGAAATAAAAACAAGGCTTACATTGAAAACCTTGCCCTAACCCCACTCTCTAATGACAAACCATATTTAGCCAAAGAGTCAATTACCCAATTTGCCTCCCTAAAGATATCGATCCAAGACATTACCTTCATTATACTAGCAGCCTTCTTCATGCTCTGAACCTGGTTAAAACATTTATGGTTTAGGTTGCACCTTTCTTCAATCATCAAAATGACATTTTGTGAGTCAGATTCCACGTGCACCACTAAAAACCACGAGCCCAAGCCAGTTTCAGTCTGAGGAAGGGTCCCCAAAACTCAACAAGAGTGCTAGGACATTCCTCTAACTTGTAGGCGTAAGATAGAATAACTTCCCCTTTAGAATTTTGGAAAACTCGTCCACATGCCTTCTAGCTTTCTTAGTTTTACACATCTCTTTCCATGCAACTGTGTGGATCTTCCTCGAAATTTTAGAATCACCCCAACAAAACTTCTGCACTTCTTATCAATTTCATCGCAAATCGACACTAGGAGAAGCACAAATTGCATAATGTAGCTAAGCATGGCTCCAACGTTAAGCTTTCAAACATGGATAACATTCTAGTTTTCCAATTACTCATCCTCTGATTAACTTTATCCAGCAAGAAATTAAGGCTTTGTTTGGGAGTTAGGAGGGGAAGGGAAGGAAAGAGATTCAAGGGGAAGGGAGGGGAAAGAAAGGGAGGAAAATGAAGGAAGTTTCTTCCTCCTTATTTAGGAGTTAAAAATATATTGAGAGGGAAATTGAGAGTTAATAAGATACTTTTACAATTTTGTCCTCAAATTATGATTCAGTGCTTTGTATTTTAGTGTTTTATTAACATTGTCTGGGGTAGGATAGTAATTTTATTAACACTGGATGTGGTAGGATAGTAATTTTATTATTTTTCCTTCTAAAAACCCACAAATTGGGGGAACAACAATTTTTAGGCTTTGGAGGATTTCAGAAGAGTTTTAAAAATCCTCAAATCCTTTTCCTCAAAAATTAAAACTCCCAAACAAGATGTCATCACCTAAACCTTTCTCTTCCCTCCCTTTCCTCTAAAATCATTCTCCCAAACAAAGCCTAAAGGTATGTGTAGTTGGACTTTTATGAAAGATAGGAACTCCAAGTTACTTCCCCAAATCTTCAGTACTCTGAAAACCACATTTAGCCACTACAACCTCTTTTACATGCTGACCACATTTCCATAAAAATATACACAAATTTTCTCCTTATTTACCTTCTATCCAGAGCTAGTACAAAATAAATTGAGTACCTCAAAGATTATTTCAACTTGCTCTTCACTAGCTTCAGCAAACAGAATAAGGTCATCTGCAAAGACTAGATGGAATATAGAAGGGCCTCCTCTACTAAGACGAATGGGCTTCTAGAAATTGCTATCAACTGCAAAGGAAGATGAAATTCCTCCAACACCTCTCCATTCCACAACATTCTCATTTTGGCTGAGGAAATACAATTCCAGATAACCTCAATGAATAGATCAGGACACCCAATATCAACCAGAGTATCCCTAATGAAATTCCAATTAAGCCTATCACAAGCCTTTTCAAGATCGATTTTCATAGCCATCCACCCTTTTTTCCCTTTCTTCCCCCTCATAGAGTGGAAAACTTCTTGGGGCACCACAGTGTTATCACTACTATGTCGGTTTGGAATGAAACTGCATTGGCATGTGTTAACCAATTTTTCCATCATCGCCCTGAGTCTCGAAGCTAGAATTTTCGTGATTACTTTGTAGGAGACATTCCATAAGCTTATGGGTTTAAAATCCCACATTCTTGTCACTTGATCCACTTTTGGAATTAGCGTGATAAGGGTTACTGGATATATTTTCAATCATTTTGAAGAGGTCCTGACCAACCACTTTCCACTGAGATTAGAAAAAGAAAGCTTGAAGTTCGTCCGGTCCTCAAGCCTTGGAGCCCTCCCATGCTATGAATTTCCCGATGAACCTCTTCCATAGTCACCCCGTGCCCCAACATTTCTATTTCATCTCTTGACAAAGCCGAAAAGGTTTTAGACAAGCAAAAGGAGTTACGCTAGTGGGCATGGCAAAAAGGTTTTTATAATACAACGTTACATAACTCTCCAGCTAGCCAAGGGATTGCTAATCCACCTCCCATCTTCATGTTGAATCACATCAACCTTATGGCTAAAAATAAAATAAAATACAAATTAAATATTTAATTAGAAAAAGGGGGTAGTTTCAACAAAATTTAGGAAAATGGGGTAGGCATTCACGCCCATTTGGGGCGTGTTTGCTCCCATGGTGACACGTGGCAGAAAAAATGGGGGTGCAGGGTTTTCGCGGTGTTTTCGTAAAATTACGGAAGGCTATAACTTTTGACTGGGACGTCCGATTGACGCGAAACCGGTGGCCACCTATCAGGGGCTTTTGGCTGACCTATTTAAGGCTAGGTTAAAGCTTTTGGAAAAACCTATTTAAATAAAAAGGTCAGGCTCAACCTTTAAAAAAAACTTGTTAAACCTATCAGACTGACTTATTTAATATATATATATATATATATATATATATTGTAGAGTAGGTTTTTAATATATAATAGGCTCGTAGGTCAAGCCAAGCTTTTAAATAGGTTAGGTCAGACCTAAAAAAAACCTATGATAGATAAATAGGGTAGGCCAAGCTTTACATTTTTAAATCAGTCCCAAGTCAGGCCTAACGAAGTCTGACCTGATCTGACCTGTTTCCACCCATATATATAAGTCAAGCAAATTCTTTAAACAGTTATAATTTTTTATAGGAATGTCCGATGAAGGCATATTTTATGTCAAAACGCTCGAAATTGAAAGAAATAATTGAAAAAATAAAAAACAGGCCAGGTCACGCCTAACGAAATCTGACCTGACCTGTTTTCACCCATATATATACGTCAAGCAAATTCTTTAAACAGTCATAATTTTTTATAGGAATGTCCGATGGAGGCGTATTTTGTGTCAAAACGCTCGAAATTGAAAGAAGTAATTAAAAAAAAATAAAAAACAGCATGCAATTCACTAATTGATTAAGTAAAAAAATCAAAAAACGAGCAACTGTTTGGAGGCTGAAAGACAAAATCATATTTTTGAGGCACTTAGAGGTCTCATTTGGGAAAAATTTTTGGGCAACATGTGTATTGAATTAATTAATCAAATGATTTATTTTTATAATTTATTCCTTAATTACAAAATATATTCTATATTTTATTAATTATTTCTTACATATTAAATTCAATAACTTTTAAAACACTAGCGTCAAAACTTATTGCTTTTGGTCTTCGTGGCTACTTTTAGTTGGCCATTCAGGATATTTTATTGGAAGTATTTAACAGTCATGGCTGAAAAATTTGAACACCTTGACCCGACCAACTTGTCGAAGTCTTGATAGCTTTTTTATTAGTTAGCGGGACAATGAATGGACTCACCCTTAAGTAATATTATAATATACACTTCATCTTTAGGATAGTTTTCTTATCATCATTTTTTCTTCCATCTCACCTTTATTTATTTATTTATTTATTTATTTTTCTCTCTCTGTCCTCTGTGTCTATACACCCAAAAATAGAATGTACATTGATTTTTTTTTTTCCTTTAGGATATATGAGTAGAAGAAAGGGAAAGATTGAAAAGAATTAATAAATAATATAGGGGGAAAAATGAGATGAAAGTAATATGAAAAGGAAAACTAACTGATGTATTATTAATAATTAATATAATAACCGATATATTAGTTAGAGAAGAAACTAGTAGCTAATCAACACAAGTTTCATTTTCTTCTTGCATCAAGAAGCAATTAATACTTGATGATAATAAGGTGCATGACTTAAATAGTTTATGTCTAAAATTTCAACAATGATATTTACATTATAAGAATCTGTGAAATTTATGTAGTACTGGTTGGTCTTGAAGAAAATAAGGATCCTTTGGTTGCTATCTTGTGCCTTAGCGTGTACGCGTGTGTCTCTTAACTCTACTCTACGATGACGAAACTGAAAGAGCTGATAGGAATAATAAAGGACAAAGCATCGCAGGGCAAAGCCGCGATCCTCTCCAAACGCTCCACTCTCTCCTCCGCACCACCAGCCACGACTCCTTCATTCGCCCCTCCCACGAGCGATCACCTCTTCACGCGCCACCGCCTCCGCCGCCTTATACCTCCTCATCGGCCGCCTCCAGACCAGCCAGAGCTCCGCCATGGCGCTGAAGTGCCTGGTCGTTGTGCACCACGTGATCAGGCGCGGCAGCTTCATCATGAGGGACCGGCTTCCATACAGCGGCGGCAGGAACCACCTTAACCTCTCCAAATTCAGAGACAAAAGCAGCCCCGTGTGTTGGGAACTCTCTTCGTGGGTACGATGGTACAATAAACACGTGGAACAGCTTCTCTGGGCTTCCAGAATTGTCTGATTCTTACCAACCGAAAAAAGAGAAATTAAGCTTCGGGTCTTACCAACGAGGAGTTGTTGAGAGAGACGGAGGCTTTGTTAACGGCTCTAGAAGGGATTGGAAACATACCCAACGCTGCATCCATGGAAGGGAATAGATTAGTTTCTGAAATAGCCACTTTGGTGGAAGAAGATGGGGTTGCGGTGTTGAGTGAGATTTTTCTTAGAGTTAACGAGTTTAGAGAGAGATTGGTGTGTCTCGGTTTTGGAGAAGTAGTGGAATTGGTTTACGTGTTGAATAGATTAGGCAAGTGTAAAGAGATATTGGTGATGGTGGTGATCACAGAGAAACAGAAGTTATGGGGTTGCGGTGCTGAGTGAGATTTTTCTTAGAGAAAATTTGTTGACGTATAAAAATTTTCTACTTTTGTATGGAATGTTTTATAATTTATTTTTCTTGATCATATTATCCATCCATGTTATGCATTGGATAAAAAAGAAAATGATGACAATAAATTATAATATATATATATATATATATTTATATTGTTACATACCTAACATATGAGTCTAATAAGATATCCCACCACAACTAAATTTATTAAGGGTCCATCAATTTAGAATCTTAACAATATGAAAATATCTTGATCTCAAGTAAAAATTATTATCTTAACTAACCAAAGGATATATTTTAACTGATTAAGACATTATACCTTATGTGATCAAGAAGTGGTAGCATTTGATTTAGAGGTAACGCCCTTATAAATAAAAGATAAGTTTACATGTACTAATCCAAGAAAATTATTCAGCTAAACACTGTTGTTTTTCAAAAATAAAATATATATATATATATATATATATATATATATATATATATATATACACCTTATTCGTTCACGTGAATCTTGTTTCTTGCGAGTTCATATGATGATGATCATGATTGAGAATAGAAATAGTTTCTTTTTACCCATTATGAGATTACATAGATTATAAATTACTATGATTTAAGAGTTTAATGATTCATATCAATGTAAAGTTTTTTATACTATTAACTAATAAAAAATTATTATTATCATGGTAAAAATCAACAAATATATACTATACACAATAATGATTTGTAATTTAATAATAATATAAAATTATTTTAAACTTTCAATTATATATTCTATTTTCACAAGTTATTTATTCATATTAAAAATATTTCTAACTCTTTTAATATGATTTCTTTTATATGATAAATGTGTAAAATATTTAAAAGTTAAACAGGTTGTATAAGCACGTGTTTAAAAATATTATAATTAGAAAGAAATAAATAGATAAAAATTTCTTTCAAAAATGTGAAAGTGATTATCATTGTACGTACTAGTAAGAAACAGGATTAGTTTCTTCAAACGTATTATAAGATTTAGTTTGACGTATTCTAATTTTTTGTGGAATGGTTGAAAAAATCTTGTTCAACTTTCAACTTTGATCATGTGAGTTTATGACCTGTAAAGAACACGAAATTGAAAAGGATTTTATTTTTTAACGCTTTTATTATTACATATACCCTAATCTTTAGTGGTAAATTCTAAATTGGGATCTTAGATTATTTTTCGGTAGATCCCATAGTGACATGTAGGATTGAAGATTTCTCAATATCCCTTCCTTTGTTCTTTAATGGTAGATCTTATTTTGAGATCTTAGGGAGAAAAAAAGAGGGAAAAAATTTATTCTTTTTTTAACAATGTACCGATCTTAAGAGTTCTTCTATAAGAACTCATTCTTTATGTTGAAGATCTCTTTACCTTCTTTGTTGGGAGATCTAGTGAAAATCATATTTTGAGTTTAAGATTCTTGCTCAAGATCTTGCACTAAAGTTGCTCAATGTAGTGCGCTTAGTCCATTTTTATTATATCATTTTTAAATTTATCTTGTGGAGATTTTATTAAAACAAATGCTATAATATCATTAAAAATTAAAGAATTTATTAAACGATTTTAAATTATAAGGATTAAATTAACTTCAAAGTCAAAACGTAATTTGGACTATAGATAACTAATGAACCTAAATATTAATCTCGATATGCTTGCCAATTGCAAATGATGGCACATATGAGAATTTAGCTTCACTTAATGTGAAGTAAATCGTTCCTTCATGTTTGGAAACACGTTTAATAATACTGAATCCACATCAATTAAGACAGAAGCTACAAAAAGAATAAGTTCTTAGTTTTTATGTGTTATTAATGTGAACAAATTATTAGAGTACGTATACTTGCTTTTAAAATATGTTTCCAAACTCGCAAAAAGACCCTTCACGTTGCAGCATTAACAGCCATTTGTGGATTAATCTATTCATAAATGTGTCTTAGAGTGTGGCATCAGAGGCGGATCTACATTAAAATGAGAATGTGTATATACATCTCATTTTAAAAAATTACATATAATTATTTAATATTTATATATTTTGTTTCTCTTACTTTTATATATTTAAATTCAATGACAGTTCAATATTTACTCCAACTACATATATATATATAATAATAATAATTATTTTTTTTTAAAATAAATTATTTCTACTTACTCAAAATCCTAAATCCGTCACGAGTGGCAACAAAACATGGTTGGTTTCTGGTCCCCTTCGTCCCCGTAATTAAACAAGCACGATAATTATGGCCTAACTAGTACTGATAAAGACAGACCACCGGAGAAATATAAAACAAACATGCACATCGGACTAAATAAAAATAACAAAACGCTTTTGTTAGTTATTCTAACCTTATCAAGCAATATTATGCCAAATATTGGAAGTATAAGCTACAGTGTTTAACAGAATGTATATACTAATTAATTTTAGAAGGTCCATGCACTGGAAACTTATAACTTTTCCATTATATAACTCGTGTTACCAATCAAAAGGCCTTAGCTTAGAAGTTGGCAATAAAAGTTTAAATAATGCCCATATAGCTCATGTTACCATATCTCATCATTCTCATGCTCACCCACGTTCGAAGATCCGAACAAATTAATTTAAAAGTAGACATGGTGAAGGTGATTTTAATTTGGGCGACATAGCATGGTGGGGAAAGACAGTAGAACAGGGTTGAAGAGGCCTCTAAGGATGGTCACCTACAAGGATTTTAACACTCATCAATGAGAACATGAAGTATAAAAATGAAAATCATACGTATACATATCAAGGGTAAGACGCTCTTATATATATATATATATATATATATATATATATATATATATATATTATATATATATATATATATATGTGTGTGTGTGTGTGTGTGTTTGTGTGTATATATATATATGTGGATAATTATATTTAAACATCTACAAATTTTAATATTCCATCAACGTTTTTTATTTCATTCTATCTCTTTTTTCTATCATATTATATCATTTATTAAATCAATCATTTATCTATCATTTTTCTCTATCTCTCTCAAAGATGTATGAGGTGTTAACAAACATTTTTTCATATATATAGTGATAAATTTAGGGGAAAAAATTATTAGGCCATTACAATTTTAAATAATAAATAAATGTAAAAGTTGTAAAATATTTTTAGAAATTTAGTTTCAAACTTCTGAAATAAAAAATAATAATTTAATGATATAATTAATCTCTCAATTATAATTTCAAGATTAATTAAGTCCCCTAATTATTAAACAGCACACACCATAAGGTTCAAAACGCTTTTCTTTTCTCCTCCCCTAAAGCTTAGCCCAAGTTGAACTTTCGGATATGAACAAAAGTTTCTTCATGGGTTTTGAATAAAATTTGTGAGGCCCAAATAAGCACTTAATATATAAATTCATACAATAACAGTTGGGGTTGCTATTGGCTTTTATCACCATTCAAAATTTTCAAAAACATCCTTCCTTATAATGCATAATGAAAATACACTTTTCTTGCACTAGTAATCAACAAAATCATGATTCCATTGTATAATGTTTTTCATACCCTTACACTGCAACTAAATTATAATTTGTTGTCTTACTAGATCTATGAAAAAGATATACAACAAAATCATAATTTCATTATGTAAGTAGGGGTTAATTAAGCATGCACAACATAAGAATGATTTTGTTGTACACTATGTAATAGAACTATCCTTTCGTTGTACATTTTTTCTAGAAAAAAAGTAATTTTTTTGTGCTACATAAATTGTAATACAACAAAATCTGGACTAATTTTCAACACAATGAAATCATGGTTTTTCGTTGTGTTGCTAGAAAATTGAAAGAAAAAAAAAAAAAAAAACAGAATCACAAAGGTGAGGGATGGGGTGCCAATATGGGAGAAAAGAGAAGGAAAAAAAATGATATTTTGATAACTGCACATGCATGGTAGGGACCAAAATTAACTTTGAATGGACCAATATCAATTTCCTAAAAGTTTCCTCAACATACTCACGACTTGATATATAAAAAAAGGAAAACTCAGTTGAACCACAAAAATTGCATGTATGTAAATTTAAAATAAAATCTAAAATGTTTTTTTAAGGGAAATCCAAAATGTTTTAACTGAACTATTCATACTTCTTTAAATAAAAGAAAAAAATAGCATCTAATTTTAATCAAGTAAATCAGTTCTATGAGCATGTGTATAATTAATTGTTCACATGAAACCGTATTGGAGATATGATTAATAAAAAGAAGTCATGCTAAGAAAAACAGTACTCTAAAGATTTGAATTGAAAAATTGCATTTAAATTGCTAAAAAAATGCGTGTTAGAATGATTATTTGTATTCTGAAAAAAAAAGTAATATACGAGAAAATTGAAAATGACATCTTCACCCTGCCATTCTTTTAAATTTATATTACATGAAATAGAGGCATTCCATGTCTGTGTAAATTTTTATAAAATAAAATAAAAGTGAAACAGGAAGAAAGGGGGAAGAGAAGGAGCTAGAATAGAAATTAAATAAATAAAAAATTAGAGAAAATGTAACAAGATAGTGCTTAATTTTAATAGGTATTTTGAGAATGGCTGAAGGATATACTCCAAAGGATAAAGGTAATTACTAAAAGAAAGATTGTCTTTATCATATAATAATGGTGATGTTATATATATATAATTGACTTTGACTTCAGTGGCGTGGACCACTATCAAAGTCTACTTTTTGAAATTTCTTGGCAAATACTTGTGTCTTTGTAGTTATGCCAAATTATGAACAAAACCGTGTAATCCGTGCAGTTTGGGTTTGAAATAGACGTCCACTTCTCCCAGACCCAGTCTTCTCCTTCTAAAATGATGTTTCCAAGTCTCTTCCCAGTTGAATTTTAAAGTAAACCCATTACAATCACACTCAGCAATTATGGTCCATGACCATAAAAGCATTAGTAAATTTCTTATAAACAACTCAAACAAATTCATTCAATATTAAATTTATTATCTTTTTAGTCCTAAATTTTTATAATTTTTATTCTTAGTTCTTAATTTTTTTTATCTGTTTTACTTGTTCGACTTTTTTTTTCATGTTTACTTTTAGTCCTTTAAAACTTAAAAGGATTTAAAATATGGACAAAAAATCAGAAACTAAAAATAAGGATTCAGAAACTAAAAAAATATATATTTAGAGATTAAAAATAAAAATTTTAAAAATTTTATGAACTTAAAAATAGTTTATCCTTTAAATTTTTATCTTACTCTTAAAGTGATAGCAATAACCTAACAACATAATCATGAGCAAAATATTTGTTGCTTCCTTGATCATGGAGCATAGCATCGATTTGTACTAACCCCGATCATTCAAATCATAATTGGTTGGGTTTTGACTAAGTTGTGCCAGTCTTGATGGGAAGACCCTTCACTTGCAAGTTGGAATCTTTACACTTTTTTCTCATTAAATTGGGGTAGCAATTATGCCATTTGAGGATGTGAAATAACGATACCAAATGCTAGAGCTGGAATCATCGAGTCTTTCGTCCCTAAGATGTGCATTCTGTTTTCATTAAACAAATAAAAGTAATTAACATACCTGGCAAACATTGGACTACATAACTGTTCAAGTTTTATCGTAGAATTGGAAACACATGCAGACTTTTGTGTTATCTGTTTTAGGTTACAAGGCTTTTGTGTTATCTAATTCTTAATAATGATAATAATTTTTAAAAATTAATAATGATATATAATAATTAGAATGAGTGTAATTTTAGTCCTTGTTAGATATAAATTTATTATTTTCAGTTAAACTCTCCCTAGTTTGCTGTCCAACCCTATGAGTTGGATTTCTACTAATTTTCTAAATATGCGAATGATACCCTACCTGATAACTTTAGTGGTATCATTTCTTTCATACCGTTTAATTCACGAAAAAACAATTACATGCTTTTCATGCCGGTTTTCCTTAGTTGACATATAAGTCATTAAAAATCATAAGAACCTCTTATCCTTTTTAATTTGGGTATTTATTTGTGTAGTTATGACATTTCAGTTTACTTATCATGATTAATGATTAATTATTACAAGATGAATGCAATTTATTATCAGTAATTTCTAAGTCCCAAAATAATAGCTGTCCTTATCTTACAAAAGACTAAGAAAAAATAATAAATAAATAATAATAATATTATAAAATTAACCTTATATCATCCTTAATTCATTTATAAATTTTTTATCAATCTTTAATATTATAAGGGATACAAGTGAAAAATAATAATTAATATCTATTTAGTTGAATAATATATTGTGATTGGATGATCATGTAATTTTTTTAAAAATAATATGACTTTTACAATAATATGATAAATTTTTTGATTTTTATGGATAAAAGTATAAATATTGTGTATTTGTGTAGCATTTGTCATCTTTTTTATTAATTTATTTGATCACATTTCATTCTTATATAGACATATACTCGAAAATAAATAATATTTATTAGATAAATTATTGTAAAAATAATATTTATGCTCAAACAATAAAAAGGATCAGTCATTGGAGTCGTTTAGGAAACGTAAAACGGTAAAGTCAATACTCACTAGTAGTAGGGTTGTAGGGCGCTCCTCGTTGAATCCGCTAGCACAACTGCTTAGGGCTTGTCGCACATTATTGCAGTTTTACTAATTAGAATTAGAAGAATAATTATTAAAGAATAAATATTTCGTAATACCAAAAAAAAGAATAAATGTTTCTTATTAAAATCAATAACTAAATATTAATATTAATATCAAAAATTACATTTTTAATATTTTATTACTTAATTATATACGAAAAATTAATAAAAAAAACAATTGATTAAAATAATTATTTTTCTAACAATTTTACTATCTATTTTTAAATAATAATAAAAATACAAGTTATATATTGATAATATAAAATTATTTTATATTATCATTTATCATAAATTATCAATGTATATATGATGTTTAATTTTTATTAGTTACATATCATTAAACTTATAATAAAATAATTAACAAACATCTTTTTCAGCATATTACAATGAAAACATAAAAAAATGATATTCGATCAAAATTCATTGTCTAAGATAATTTTTTTAACTTTTATGATATATTTTTATTATTGTATTATCAAATAGTATTATATTTTAAATAATATATATATTTTAATCATTGTCCTTAAGATAATGAATAAGATGACCGTTTCTATAATTAACATCGGAATGAAACGGAAACAAAGCAGAAAGTTAGCGACAACGTCGTGGTAGGGCCCCTCAACACATTAACCCAGTTGGTATGGGCCCCACCCTACACCTTATTGCGTTACACACTGTTATGGTGCGCGTCGCTGTAGCCAATCCTTCCCCCACCAAACCTCAACATCGTGCCAGCGTTTACTCACTCGAATCCAACCCCCAATTGTCGCTTAGGAATCAACGACGTCGTCTTGAATTCTACGCGCTCCCCATCACAAAGCATGGCCGCCACGTGGCAACGTTAGAAAAAATCCCAAAGAGAGAACAACTCACCAACGATGTAACCTACATCAAGACTTGGTTTTTACTACGAGAGCTGTATATGGAGGATAAACTATAAACTATGACTACAAAGCATATAAAAAATAATAACAATAACGAAATTATATTATGATAATTAATTAATACACTTTTTGAAAGTTACATATAATAGAGGGGCTATTCTGCGTGACTAAGTAACTATAAGATATCTTCAAAAGAAACAAAACGAATGCGCGTGTAGAAGAGGTGTTTTACTAGTAATGAGTTTTGGGTTTAGCTTATGGCTATTTATACATAAATACACATTTGCAAGAGGCGGTGATTAATTGGAATTGGAATTGGAATTGGAACAAACAAAAAAAGTGGCATTGAGAAGAACAGAAACATCATCAACACAAACACAACAAAAAACAGCCAAAGAGGAATACCGCAACGGAACTTCCTCGTTTGGCTTTCAGTGTCTTTCTCTCACTCCTTACCACAAAACCCTACGCCTTTACCCCTTTTATTGTCTCCTTGCTTTTATTTTCCCTTCAACAACGCGCGTTCCTTGTTGCTTCTCGCCGGAAGAGGATTTGGATCGGAGCGAGTGTTTTTAACTATCGATCTGGTTTCGTTGGATTTGGATTGAACTCTAATAATGTGGTGTGCGGTGAGAGATTCCGGTGGCCATTACTGCCCTAAGAAGACCGATGATTTATGCGGTGACGTTTGTGGCCAGGTAATTATTATCATTCCATACAAGAAAAAAAAATCCATCTTTTTAATGTGTGCGTGATTTTTGTGAGAGGATTTGCTCCCTTTGATTAATCGTCGTGGCTTCGATTAGCCCCCTTTGATTAATCTCGCCTTTGGTTTTTGGGGGGTTATTAAAATGATAAAATGAAGATGGTGTCTGGTCGTGGCCATTCTGTACCCTAGTCGACCCTTTTTTTTTTCTGTGCGTTTTAATGTGTCCGTGATTTTTTTGGTCTAAATTTGGCTATCTGAGAAAGCATGGATTTTTAAGCCTATTTTTAGCAAATATGCTGGACTGTTTCTTAGGGATTTAATTTATGGCACATGCACATGCTTATTCAGACTCTCAATTCTTTCTTCTTCATTTTCTTTTGTGTATGAGGGGGGAGAGGGGTTTGATTGCGCAGCCATAATGGGATTGGAACGGCTGAACAATTAACATTTTGCATTTTGGGTTTTTTTGCATGTGTCTGATCTGTTCAAGATGCAGCTTTTTAGTCTATTATTGATTAGAATTGCCCCCTTGGTGTTATGTTCAATGATTATTGAAAAAAAATCAATAGATAATTTGGCATATGGATTATGGTTTTTGATTTTTTTACAGGGTAGAATGAAGTTGCATTGTCAATTTATAATGTTGTTGTATTATCTTTCTTGATGAATGTTGACTTAGATGTCTGCTCTATAATGATACAGGAATCAAGTCAAGTATCGGGCATGTCAAGAGTGCGCTGCATTTTACGCGGCTTGGATGTAAAAACCTGCATATTTCTTTTTGCTGTTGTGCCAATGTGCATCTTTGGAATATACTTGCATGGACAGAAAATCTCCTACTTCCTGCGGCCGCTATGGGAGAAACCACCCAAGCCTTTCCATGTCATTCCACATTACTACAACGAAAATGTGTCGATGGAGAATCTCTGCAGACTTCACGGCTGGGGAGTCCGTGAGTTCCCAAGACGTGTGTATGACGCTGTGTTGTTCAGTAACGAATTGGAAATACTAAACTTGCGCTGGAGAGAGTTGTATCCTTACATAACACAGTTTGTGCTCCTTGAGTCAAATTCCACATTTACTGGTAGGCCAAAACCTTTTGTCTTCAAAGGCAACCGAGAGCAGTTCAAATTTGTGGAGTCTCGGTTAACTTATGGAACTATTGGTGGGAGGTTTAAGAAAGGAGAAAACCCGTTTGTTGAGGAGGCGTATCAGCGAGTGGCATTGGACCAACTCCTTAAGATAGCTGGTATTACAGATGATGACTTGTTGATTATGTCAGATGTTGACGAGATTCCGAGTGCTCACACTATTAACCTCTTGAGGTGGTGTGATGACGTGCCTTCAGTCCTTCATCTTCAGCTGAAGAACTATCTGTACTCCTTTGAGTTTCTCATGGATGATGGCAGCTGGAGAGCTTCTGTTCACAGATATCAGAGTGGTAAGACTAGGTATGCACATTACCGCCAGTCCGATGACTTATTAGCGGATGCTGGTTGGCATTGCAGCTTTTGCTTCCGCCATATTAGCGATTTCATCTTTAAGATGAAAGCGTACAGTCATAATGACAGAGTCAGATTCTCCCATTATTTAAATCCCAAGAGAATTCAAAATGTAATCTGCAAAGGGGCTGATTTATTTGATATGCTACCAGAGGAATACACTTTCAAGGAAATCATTGGTAAAATGGGACCAATACCCCATTCCTATTCTGCAGTTCATCTTCCTGCTTATCTACTGGAAAATGCAGAGAAGTACAAATTTCTGTTGCCTGGGAATTGCTTGAGAGAGTCCAGATGATCAAGGAGAGGTTATTTATGGTACAGTTTTATTGTGCAGCTTGAGCTGCTCATTGTGGTTTTAACTGGGATTTTGATGACTGTTTTGTCACTCATACTGGTATTTCAAAATCCAGTAAGATATTATTTTTTCAGAATTTCGTTCATTTAGGACAAATTCTTTGATCACGGGGACAATTCTGTACATAATTTAGACTTGGACTTCTTTCAAGGGGAGCAGCATCTTTATCTATTGAGCTTTTAGAATACAATGTTTCTCTCGGCATGATGTGGTTGTGTTTATTTTGGATTAGTGTGGCTGATTGATCCCCAGATACATTAGAGTAGTTTAAAGTTCCCAACCGTACCTTTTCCCGTTAGGGAAGTTTTGTGTTGCATATAAATTTATTCTCTTTCTGCTCTACTTTGATGTTGAAGGTGTCTCTCTTCTGATTGGCTGCATTATATTTTCAACGCTTAAATATGTTGTGTTTTATTCTTGTAAATATGATTAAATTTTGTTTGTTGATTTTGATATTTATATATTTTAAGTTATTTTAAAATAGTCTTTGTCTCTACTGTGATGATATGACTATATCTTGATTCTTGACACCTCATGTTAACAACCAGAGGTAACATGCAGAGGAGGCATGACTTGAGTTTAAGTGAGTCAAGACCAAAAACCTTTCATTTTTTCTTTCTTCTATGGATGCCATCGAATATTTTTATATAAGAATCTTAATGGAATTTGAATATTTTGGGGTGACTAATCTCACATGATACGGTTAGATACAAATTGTAGTGATGGCGATCTTTTTAAAAAGTTATATCAAAGTGAAAAAAGCAATTAAATTAAATTCAATCACAGTTGCTATCTAGTAACAAATAACATTTTAAGTATATTTAGGATATTTCACCCAAGCACGACGTAAATGTGTTAGGGTTGAGAATTGAAATGTCTCTTTCATTTATTATTTGGTATCTCATTTTAAGAACTTTATTCAAGTCTTGAAGAAAAGTGCAACTTTACCTAGTTGATTTCAAGCTTCATCAGGTCATGAATACACTAATCCAAAAACTCTTACATGAGAAAACAAATCTTTTATAAAATAAAATCAGTTTTTGTGTAAGATAAAATTCAGTTTTTAAAGAAACTTATATGATGGAGTTGTAGGGAAAATAACACTAAGAATGATACATTAAATCTAATATATATAAAACAAGGTTTTATTCTATGGGATGATGTTACGTGGTAATTTGATATTCATTTTTTTCAATTTAAAGCAATTTGTTTCACTTTTATTTATTTTATTCTTCATTATTAAATTCAATCAATTTGAATATCCATTTGAATTATTTTATTCTTCTGTTAAATACAATCAATTTGAATGTTCGTTTTAATTATTTTATTCTTCTCTATTTAAATCAAAATCACGCGTAATAATTATTGAATTGTATAAAAAAATTACTGAATTAAAAAAATTATGATTCGTATAATTTTTATGATTTGCATATTCAAAATAATTTATGGTAATAATTTTTCCACTCAATTTTTCATGATTGAAATAATTAAAACTAAAACTAAAAATATACATTCTGATTTCTATTAATGGATAATACTAATATATATTTTAATACATAATTTAAAAATTAGGATTAGTAAGATTTCTATGATTTTAACATTTTTCAAATTAATAATAATAATAGAATTTATGTTCATAATTTATATTTATTATCATTACTTTATATTTTATTATTTAAAACTTATAGTATTTATGTATTATAATGATATTCATGATAATAAATTATTATATCACAGAAAATATTATTATTACTTATGAATTATTAACCATCAATTATTAATTATTAATGTAACAAACAGTAATGATAAATCATCAATTAATACTATTATCTCAATTTTGCCCATAATCTCTGGTATGGATTATTAAATAATGCTATTATCTTTAGTAAAAAATATTTCACAATATTTATGTTGACAATAAATTATTATATTTCTTATATATATATTAATAGAATTACCTTAAATAATTTTAAAAAAAACTATATTTTTATTGATTTAGATTTATAATAATGTTTTAAAATATATAATCGATCAATTATTACATATATTAGTCATAAATTTATTTAAAATTTAACAAATTTAATTTATTAAAAAATTAAATAAAAAACTATTTGAATCAATTTACGAATTATTAGTTATAGTATCAATACTTAAATCAAATAAAAAATAAATTAAACTGCATACTTATAATATATCCAACTGATTTTATTAATTTTTATCACTATTGCTAATAATTTCAGCTATCTTATAATATTTTCAAATATATAATAATTTTAAATTATTTAATTAATTAATTAAATTTTAAAATTATTATAGTAGAAGGTTTTGTCACATGGAAAAATGTTACTTTTTAATGAAGATTAATCATCGATAAAATTACTAAGTATTTCATACCAATAACACAATTATACAAAAATATAAAAAATAAAATAACTAAATCAATTTAAAAAAATAAAGTAAAAAATGAACATGTAAGGCATCAACAAAATGAAAGATATTCTACACAGAACAACACCCAAATAATAACATTTTTCTAAAACATGTGTGTGTATAAAAATATATTTAAATATTTATTAACATGTCTATTAACATACATTTTAATAAACTAAATAGTTAATAATATATAAAATTCATAATAAAAGTAAAAAATAATCATATAAACTATAAAATATGAATTTAATATCCGTGACTAGAGACATGATTTAAAACATTGATTTAAATACTTTTTTGTTCGATCACACGTTTCAAATTCTAAATTTTCAACGGGACAAATTATAGAAAGCAATTACATGAGAAAAATAAATAAATGTTTTCATGAGTTAAAGTTAGCTTTTGTATCCAGCTTTTAAAGTTTATGAGAGTTGTAGGAAAAATAACACTAAGAATGATACACTTTATATGAATTTAAAACACTAATTTATAATCCTTTTTTTTATCTAATCACACACTTCTAATTTTATTTATTAACCCTAGACATCTTCTATTCACATATTATCATTAGGCATCTAATAGATCATAATATTAGATATTTTTTAAAAATAAAATAAAATGTTACAATGGATAATAACCCAAGGAGATATAAGGTTGACCTAATAGTTAGGGAAGAATAAAGGAAAAAGGGAGGAGAAATAATAGGTTGATCCGGGATCACCACATTAGTTGTGATCCCGACCAATAACACCATGATATGTGGCAAAATAAAGAAAGCGTCCAGTTCCAACATCTAGGAGGTTAACATCGTTATAGTTTTAACAATGTTATTCCATGTGTCATGTTGTTATTGGTCAAGATCACAATTGTTACTGGTTGGGACCACAACTGACATAGTGGTCCTGAACCAACATGTAATTTCTCGAGAAGGGAGAGGGAGAGGTCACGGGTCTGAATCCCCAACAAAACTAACAAACTAACATTTGTAGGAAGAAAAAAATGATAATAACCCATAGGAATGTATAAACTTAGTCCTAGAATATGTAATTAGGTTTGGTACTTGGACTATTGATACTTTTTTTGTGTCTTAGATCAGAGATTATGGGTGTCCCTCAACCCACTTGGTTAAAGACTAATCTTGCTCGAGATACGTGATTGTCGTTGACCCAAAGAAATTCTGCGCATAGTGGGAATCAAATACGAGTTTTCCAACTAAACTGATTGTTCTCACTCACGTAAATGAAACAGAGTCATACACAACTGCATCAACCCTTTGGATTGGATTATTGATACTTTGACAATTAAATTGTGGTTATCATGAATCAGAGAAAGATTAACTTTATGTGTCTTTGTGAAATTAGATGTATTGGAAAAAAGCTAAAGAGTTCAACAATGCAAAATTTAACTATTAATGACATAGCAATGAGGTATTAGTGATTAGGCTTAATGACGTGACACTCCATATGTCACGTCATTCCTTAACGGAAGGGGACTAACCACATGTACTATGTTGAAACATAATATATTTTTCATGTACTTAATTGAAAAAAAAATGAATGTTAGGTAGTAATCTAAAAATAACCTATTTTTCAAGTATAAAAAACTTAATTAAGCCTTTTGTTTATTTATTGTGTTCATAGTTTCACAAGTTGGGTTGCTTTTTTAACAACTAAAATTTATTTATTTCTTAAAAAATGATTTTGGGTGATTTTAAATTGATTTTGAAGAAAAATAAAAACATGAATATGGAATTGTTATGATTTTTACATATAGGAGATTTTAAATTGTCATAAATAATTTTAAAGAAATTAAATTTTAAAAAATTCTAACAATATAAAACTGTCACAAATTATGACATCATTAAAATAAAAATGAGAGAAATTAAAAGTAACTTGAAAAAAATTAGAAACTAATAAAAATAGAATTTTTTTAAAAACAAAAAAATAATTATCCAAATTTAAAAAACTAAAAATGTATTTAAGACTTTAATCAATGATAGAGTTCTTTAATTTTATTTGCCGTGGAGAATACGGTCCCATGTGAATCCCTCATGGTTGAAATATTATAACGAATGGGATGCTTTTCCATCCACGATGCGAATTAAGAATCTGATTTGTTATTCCTACAACGCTAGCCATGGTGGTGGGTTTAGAATTTTTGGGCGGCAGAGAACCAGGACATCATATTATAATTATTATTATTATTATTATTATTCTTGTTGTCCTCATTACACGTATTTATATTTTTCTTTTATGAAGAATACTTATATTATATTTTCTTTCTTCTATTTAACATATATACTCTCTTTTGTTGAAAAATGAATGTGTTATATTGGAATTCATTTTAACGTAAATGAGGATTTTAAAAACATCTTCTCTGTCTGTGATTTTTAACAGGATTGAGTAGTTTTAATCATCTGGTATTCATTTTGTGACCTTAAAAGATAAAAATCAATATTTTAGACGACATTTTAAAGCTAATAACAGAACTATTTAAAACCTCATTTCTAAAATACTTTAATTAATAATAAAGTGTTCAAACTAATAATACTAAAAGTTGTACAAACATATAAAATATCAAGGAGAGATATGGTTACAAGTATTAACCACTAATAAGAAATTTTTTTATTTTAAAGTAGGATTAGTATATATAATTCATTAGATAAATAATCTATTCTTATTATTATTACTTCTTCATGAAATTTTATAATTTCATTAATCAACAGCGACCTCTCTATCCAATGAAATAAGTTGCATAGCAAATCTTCTACCACCAAATCAAAGTGACCTCAAGGAATGCCGTTTCATATAAGTAAGTTTCAGCAATAATTAAGATAAAGAAAAAAAAAAGTGGTCCTTAGCTAAAGATAAACCTAACCTTCAATTCAATCCCATTGCCTCAGCTAAATAACTTTCCTTATTAGCTATTCCATGTTGCAGCTACCACAAAAACACCTTGTTGGTCCCGGATACCTGCCCTATTTACCCACCATTGAATCATAAATTGATATGTCTTAACCTTTGACTGCAAAATATGATTTTCTTTTTTAATTTTTGGTGCTATTTATAATTCTTCGAAATACCATAGCTATAAAGGGTTAACGAGAATTTCTTACTTGGTTGTAATATGTAAATGTGCTATCCTGAAATTCACTTGTATCTATATAATAACACCAGGAATGCAATTATTTCTAGCCAAAAGGGAATAAATGATCTGCATATATGGTCTGAAGTCTGAACCATATCTTGGAGCTCCGATAACAACTATGGCCACAACCACAAGCAATTCCCAGGCATATGCACATGAACATGAACAACCACAACAACAGGCTTGGTGCTTTTGCTACTGTGGACTCTGACCTCTCCATGCAAAAACATCATCATGGCAACGTAGGATGAGCCATGCACATGAACAACAGGTATGGTGGCAAGTTAGGAGGAGGCATGTTTCAAGACCATGGCTTTGGACATGGTGGTCATGCACAGGGTGGCAGAAAGTTCCCTTTTGGTGGTCATCATCATGGTAGTAATAACGCCTCTCATTATGAGTATCTTTCGGAGGAATCCGAGAAGTACGAGGAGTCTTATGCAGAGGAGCATGTTGGTAGAGTCACGGCTAAGGTGGATGAAATGAGATATGAGCGTCATAACTGGGGTGATGGGGATACTCGCTATGCCAATCCCTATGGAAGGAACAACATAAATCACAAACACCACAAATTTCAGTGGACAGCAAAGGGGGTCTAATTAACTCTAATAAACCCACCACCTACACCTTATTAATTACTTCCTCTGCATGCACTTGCTTCTTCCTATCAAATAGTATCAATAAAACAGTAATAAAAATAATGTGTGCTTTGTTGTTTACTTGTTGGAATAATTAAGAACTCTCCAATGTATTTGGACCTTTGTGATATGATGCTTGATGCTACTTATAATATCTTCTTTAACTTATTTAAGTTATAATATAAAGTTGTCTTTCATTATGATGACTGAAGATATTAGTTAAGCGCTTACTTATGTCGTCTTCTTTTTTCATGTTTTTCTTCTTTCATTTGTTTGTCTTTCGGATTATTTCTTTCTCACCTCTCTTCTTCAGCACATATTGGTCTAGTCGTCCTTTAAATGAATACACTCATTTGTCATATGGTCATAATCATCATTAAATGCATATCATTTCTTCATATTTTTGTTGGCCTTTCTTTTTATTGATGATAGTTGCGAGACTTGTATGAACTCGATCAAGTAGACTTTGTCTGGTTTATTACCAATGGGGCATAGTTGTTGAACTTTCCCCTTAATTCCTTCCTTAATCCATATTTGTTGAGTAATAAGGAACGTGTCGTCACAAGTGTTTAATTTAATGGAGATATATTAAAAATGTTTAGTGAAATACTTGGTGAATAATTGTGACTGTGTATATTTTAAAACTGTTAAGAGTTACATTGTTGGATGAGTTCATCTTCTGCACATGACTGTTAGGTGTAACGTCATCTCGGGTTGTTTGTCGTCTATTATTGACCATTTTGGTGGGTATTGGATTAACTGAAATCCCGCAGACGACACTAACGCCTAATCTTAGATGGACTTATATGATGTGTCTAAGATGAACTATTGACAATTCTAAGGCGAATAGTTGGTTAAGAACTAAGATTAAGATCCTATTGAGTGTTGACTCTAGTGTGCTTCAAATGGTGTGACGATGCCGTGCAACTAAGATGCCTGTAAAATGAGTGGATACATATAAAAGGTACTCTAAGGCTCACGTTAGTAAGAATTTCACTAGAATATCAAATGCTTAATTGCTTACATACTATTGTGAGATTGGTTATACATACAGGGATTAGAAAAGGACTGAAATTCTTAGCATGGTGCCTAAGGCCTCTCATAAGCAATGATTTCCTGTTTTAGTGTTAGCAACAGATCTAGAAAACTTTACTTTTTACCAAGGTGTGATTCACACAGATTACAACTATATGTTATTACTTCATTACTCACATTGACTTGAGTGAACACTTGTGATTTTAGACTAATTCAATATTTGGTCCTACATGGGTCACTATATAATTAATATTGGTAAATCATAATTTTAATCCCTAAAAGTTTAAAATTTAAAATAAGTCTCTTGCTGATATGATGTATAGATCTTGAAATGAATAGCTTTTAGGGGTAAGGACTAACATGCGAAGAATAAACAGATATAAGAATCAAACGAGTAATTAATTCATAAAGATAAACAAAACCTTCAATCTTATTGCCTCAGCTAACTTTACTTATGGGCTAATCCATATTGCAG
Source organism: Glycine tomentella (assembly GCA_007407185.1). Lineage (NCBI taxonomy): Eukaryota > Viridiplantae > Streptophyta > Magnoliopsida > Fabales > Fabaceae > Glycine > Glycine tomentella. The sequence continues at coordinate 1,078,871 of PYAF01003910.1, read as the reverse complement.
CTTTCACAAAGACACGGTCTGACCCATAAACTTGGAGAAAAAAAAAAAAAAAAAAAAGGAAGAATGGCAAGAAAACTCATCAGATCGACAGCTTATTTGGAACGTCTTCAAACCATATCTATTACCCATATCACGTCACTACAATGACGCATGAGCTACAATATTAACTCCTATTCAAGCACGCAAAAGAGGTTTTGGAATAAAGTTGTATCAATAATTCACCACCGCATTCTCAAGTCCAGCTGATCCTGCCTTGGTTCAAAATTCCATTGGATTATTTGGAAAAAATTAAATTCGAATGCAAAGATGCATCGTTATCTATCCCATTTCTAGGCATATAACATTATTATATTATTACTTAACTGCCTATATAAGGGTCTCCAACAACTGAAAAATAAAACAGAAAACTAACTTCCTCCAAGTTTCCAACCAAAAAAAAAAACATGAGAAGGAGCCTTGTGTTTCAACAGCAATACTATGCTGATGATGGCATATGGATGGAGACTCATCAGGCTCAGCAACATGGCTATGCCTTCCACGAAGAGTCGTCTTGGAGCTCTGATAACAACTACGGCCACAAGCGATTCCCAGCAGCCATGCACTTGAACAAGCTTGGTGCTTTTGCTATGGACTCTGACCTCTCAATGTCAAAACAGAAGCATACCAATTTAGGAGGAGCCATGCACATGAACCGGCTTGCTGATTTTGCTATGGACTCTGACATCTCAATGTCAAAGCAAAAGCATGGCAAGTTAGGAAGAGGCATGCACATGAACATGAACATGAACTTGCTTGGTGATTTTGCTATGGACTCTGAGATGTCAATGTCAAAGCAGAAGCATGGCAAGTTAGGAGGAGCCATGAACATGAACAGGCATGGTGCTTTTGGTACGGACTCTCATGTCTTGATGCCAAAACGGCATGGCAAGTTAGGAGGAAGCTCTGGCAATAATATTTTTCAAGAAGGCAAGCACAGTGACCATGGCTTTGGACATGGTTATGCACATCATGGGGGTGGCAAAAAGTTACCTTTTGGTGCCAATAGTAGTAACTCTCGTCATTTTTTGAAGGGTGGTGGAAAGTTCAATTCTGGTGGGCACCATGAGTATTTCTCGGAGGAAAGCGAGGAGTACGAGGAGGCTTATACCGAGGAGCATGTTGGTGCAATCACAGCTAAGGTGGAAGAAATGAGATATCAGCACCATAACAGGGGTGGGGATACTTGCTATGTCAATCCCTATGACAGGAATAACAAGAACTGGTGAACAGCAAAGGGGATCTAATTAATATACACGACCTACTTCCTCTGCTTTTGCTTCTTGCTATATGATCGATACAAACTGTAATGTGTGTTTTTGTTGTTTTCTTATGGGGAAAAAGATTCCCCTGATTGTATTTGGACTCTTGTCATGCTTGATGTCAATTGTAGTATCTACTTTTAACTTATGAAGTTGTAATATATTTGGACCCTTATCTTTGATTGTGATGACTCAGTTCTTTATTTGCAGCTCAATGTCCTTTAATATCACCATTACCATACACACGAAATAAAAAAGCCAGCTACACTACAGGTAAAAGTGTGAAACCAATGTATCTTGTCAAGATGCTTTAAGCATGCATACCTTTTTCTGCCTTTTATATTTACATCGTTTTGGTGTAGTAATGCTAGTGAAATAATAATGAGAGGTTTCTAGTATAATAATATCATGAAGTGCATGTTTGGTTTTCAGCTAGGAGCCCCAAAGGTTTGCTTTAAAAATAAAGCTAAAGAAGTCTTTAATTTTATTTAGTTTTCAGTTCAGTTTGAAGCTAAATTAAGTTCTGTCTAAACTTTATCTTGAAACTCAGTTCAAAATGAAAGAAAAGAGAGAATTATTTTTGCAAACTGAGTTTATAAAATGAAGCTCATTCAAATCTAAGTTTAGAATCTTTAATCCAAACATAACGTTAAGTCTACAAAATAATGTGCTTGTTTGTGATAGGAAAAGGGGGTGATACGGTCATAATAACCAGGAAATGATTAACGAGAGTCCCGAACAGTTTGTTGCAAAGAACTTTGTATGTATGAATGAAATTTGTAGCAAAAATCTCATATAAGAGGGGAGAATCTGGTTTTGTTTTTTTAGCTAAATAATCTTGTCATTGTGTAAAGTCTCCCTTTTCCTTTCTACATTCTTTGGTATAGACTAAGATATCTTACATTATAGACAATTCTATTTAAGCCGGATATGATTACAATTAGCAACAAAGCTCTCCCTCTCCCCTTCTAGTATTTTACCCAGCTGCATTGGTTCTATTTTCCTGGAATGGTTTATTAAACAAGTTGATTCCATTCAATGAAGAGCATAATACGGGATTGATTTCCTTCAACTGTAACTGTAAATGTAAAACGAATCAAATTGAATGGTGGTGCCAATTGTTTTCTTATCCATCTAGCTTTAATTAGATATTCTGATCCATTATGCCGGTGCTCAAAGATCCACTGATCCATATTTAATTCTCTTATTTTTTGTTTATAAGTTTTTTTTTTTCTCTTTTCCGAAAGAGAAGGGTATTAGATTCAGCCTTATCATCATAGAATTTTATTTTTATAAACACCATATCATGATAGAATAACAGCATATATTATATGATGTATACATCCACAAAAAAAGAAAAAGAAGAAAGCAACATAATTAGTGTATAAATAAAATACAAGGTGACAAAACTGTTAAAGAATGAAGGTGTAACTAACACAAAGTTTGAGATAGCTTGGAAATGGCATACCAAATGCAAAAGCAAAACCTAAGATACCGAGGGTGGTGCCCCTCGAACGATTACCAAGTCCATGAAGTAATAGGGCCTGCACTACTACGCAAGGACCTTGATCGTCCTCGACATCAGAAGGGTCGCGTGGCGTTCAAAACCGATCTAGAAGAGTCCATAACAGTAGCAGAACCAACCGCTGTGCCTGCAGAAACTGAAACCCCTACTACTACAAACCATGCAAATGGTTTTAGGAGCGTGGACCAAAAAGCTGATGCGTTTATTAAGCAGGAGCATAGAAGGATTGAACTTGCCAGGCTCAAGTCTTTGGGACAAATATAATTAGCACTTAGCAGCTAATTATTATAATAAGGCCATGCATGCTCAGCTCAGGGTTATCATATCATATCATATATACTTACATACAAACATGCAATAATCTCCACCTTGGCTACTCTGGAATTAGCATGTGTCTTTTTCCTTCTTTTTCTTTTAGACGTCTTAGATTAGATTAGAGCGTGTTTTGCATTTTCATTTTCACCTAAATAATGCTTCAAGCCCTCGATCACCCTAGTATACGATTACGGTGTGCTTTAAATATATAATTTCTTATTTCACATGCGTTGAGTTCAGTAGTGTACTCGTTATGACTAATTTAATTTGTAGTTTTCATGGTACGTACCACCTCCCCCCATATTGCAGTGTTCTGCTTCAATGCAAATTTTGGGGAAATTGGTACTTTTTATTATGCGTATGACATGCATATTAAGTTCCCATGAAGCTATCCTATTATTAATCCCTAACACCACTCTCGTTCCTCTGTTCCTTATCAATGACGATGCATTTTGTTTTAAATGACTCTCCCTTCAAGTTACAACAGTGTTGTTAAATTTATTAAGATCATTGACTCAATCAGGGTGTGAGATCAGATCACTAGTTAGAACTAATGAGTCAGAAATCAAACCAATTAAAGTTAAACCATGCAGACAGATATCATATGATTCCCCTCCAAGTTTCAACACTGTGATTAAACTTTGTCCGTTTATCAACTAGTTAGGCTAATTCAAATTGGCGGTGCTAGATGCAATTGATTGGGGTTAAATGGATGTTATGTAGTCGTACCGCTGTAAAAGGCAGCATATATATTATCATGGGTTTTGTTTTTTTTGCCTTAAATGTTGGGTGTTGGATTAATATTCTGTAACATACTGATATATTTTGGCATTGTTACACCTTGTACTCCTGCTTCATTCTCAATAATCTTTATCTGATTTTACCCTTTCAAAATAAAATTAAATGTGTGATTCTATCTTTCCTACTTCACTTGAATAATTTCTTGCAGATAATTTGAAAATATTTGTATCAGCATGGTTATTTAAAGATAGTATAAATAACTTATTATCATATTTTATTGAAAAAATTAGTATTAATTGAGTATTGTGTACTAATTGTCTTTAATTAATTATATTCAAATAAATTAACTTATACGGATTAAACTATTGGTAACTAATCATATTCAAAGGTAAACTTATATTTTTCTTTCACTCTATTTTATATTAAGTTTATTTATCAACAACATCTAATAGAACCGATAAATAATTGAATTTCTTAAACATATTAATCTATTAAGTTATATATGAATCTTTGAAGTTAAAAGTCAAATTTATCAGAATCTTAACTTTTAACATTCACAAATATAAAATATCTGGTTAACATTTTTATTTTTTTTCTATCTTTATTTCTATCATATTATATCACATATTATACTTACATTTATGATAATAAAAAATATTATACCTAAACTTTTCTTTCTTTCTCTCTCAAGGTGTGAACTAAAATTGGATATAAAAAAATCTTTTTCAATTTACTTTTCCACTTAACAAAATCTTCGCAGGTGACATTGAGGTTATTAATTAAATACTAGTATTAGTTAGTAATTGAATATCTAAAAATGTTATCATAAATAGAGAACTAAAGTAGAACATAAAATAAAGTTTAAAGAACTGGATTCTAGTTCCATGTGTTCTTTCTGCCTGTTTTTGCCTCACTTTATCACTTGACGTGGGAATGCAGTATCTTATTTTATTTTTCATTTTTTAATTATATTATCTTAATTTAATTTATTTCTTGTTTACAAGAGTTTGTAATAAAAAATATTTTTTAACTTTTTCACTAATTATTGCATAAAATGAAAAAATGAAAAGCATTTTTTAACCAAATAATACTATATTAAAATGTGTTTCAAAAGTCAAGAAGTTATAGTGAAACAAATCAATACGTGGCATTAAATATAATTTCCACGCATTCTTCGGTGTTTCAAGCAAAATCATTTAACACGCCATGAATATTGAATGCTTAGAGTCTATCAATCAAAATCACACCCTCATCCCTTAATATAAAAAAACCATCTATGGTCCGCTGAAAGAAAGAAAAAAAATCAGATGAAAAAAATTAAATTAGATAAAAATCAAAATAAAAACATGAAAAAATTAGCTATATACTTGAATAAGTAAAAAAAATGAAAAAAATAGTCGTATATAAATATATTTTTATTCTTATGATAAATTTTTCAATAGAAATATGGCATTAAAAAGGGACAAAGGCTGTGCAAGACAACTTTTTATTTTTTATTAGTTAAAAAATTTATTTGACTGATAAATAATTTTTTAAAATACTTTTTGAAGTAGTATTTTTTTAAATGCTATCTTCTAACTTATTTTTTTATATTTTATTTTATTTTATTTTTAATATATTTATTTTCTTTATTATCTTTTTTAAAATAAAACATAATTTTATTTTTTTATTTTACACTTTCAACTGCTTTAATAATTAATTTTATTAAATATTTATAATTTAATAAATTAATTTTTCACTTTCCAACTTTTACCTACCAACTAACATTTTAGCTAATATTATTCCACGTGATCAAATAAATACTTTATGATGCACAAAATATTGATAGTATCTCTCAAATTTATTACGCATGAATCACCCCAACTCCGAATAGAATTATTATTCTCAGTAAGCCTTGCAGGAAAAAGAACAACCTTTCCTTATTTCTTTCATTCTAAACAAGCTAATTATTGTAATTTTGGTTACGTGGAACCAGATATTTTAGTTAGTTTTAAATTACTTTTAACTAAAAAATTAATTAATTATTTTAGTAAATAAACTTTTAGTAATTTCTCAGTAATATTTTTAAAATACTAATTTTATGTTCTAATTTTTTATTTTTTCTATTTTTATCCACAATATATTTATCTAAATTTTATGATATCTTTTTTAAATAAATTATTATTTATTATTTTCTTTAAACTTTTTAACTACTTTAATAATTAATTTTTATCAAATATTTATAATTTAATAAATTAATTTTTCAATTACTAACTAACTTTCCAACTTTAAGTTACATTTTTTAACTTTTAATTAATATTTCAATTAATTTTATCAAATATAATCTTTATTCCATATTTTCCCCTTTTT
>PYAF01003910.1:1061055-1072543 GCA_007407185.1 Glycine tomentella | reverse complement strand
CAGTATTTCTTATTAATCAAACAAAATATTAAAGATTACCCGTAGGAATGAAAAATAAAGAGAATTATGATCTCGAGATTTAGATAACATAATCAAACTAATATATAAGTTACTGAAATTGGTTTATAAACTATTATAATACCTTATCAAACATGGTTACATTTTCTATCCTAATTTTGATACTATAAATTAGATGTTTAAAATTATTAAGTTTTGATAATTGTTTTTAAAAATTATATCTAGAATGATTTTTAATTAATTATCTATGTAAAAATCTTAATTTACACATTAAAAAAATACGATAGATTATTTTTGTTGTGAAAACATGAAAGCACAATTACACAAACAAAACAGAGGAAGACCGTTAGGTTATACTATACTGAAATGAAATACTAAAATATGGCTCTTCTGAACTTTATATATAGTTCTTTTTTATTTAATAATGAGCCCAATCTTTATAACTAGAATATTATTTTTGAGTATATCGTTTTTCCGTTTAGGAACAAATGAAACCACCCTTCTATTTTTTTCTCTTTTATGCATTTGAAGCGAAACTTGAGAAAAACACATTCACTAGATAAAATAAAAAGGCTAGCTACAGTGTGAAAAAAATAAAAGCGGGAGGAACAAAGTTTACATTTCTTTTTTGTTAAATCTTTATTTAATATTTTTACTGTAACTTAAATTTCAATTTAATAATCTTCTGTTTATTCATAATAATAAAATTTTACAATTTTAAGTACCAATTAAGAGTCAATCAATTGCATTATTCTTACATAAGAAGATTCCGCTAAGTGAGGACACAAATTTCTTTTGGTTACAAGTGATGGCACGAACAGTAAACAAAATGTTGTAACTAAAATTATAAAATGAGACCAAATTAAAAAAAAAAGATAATTAAAACCTAAAATAAATTAGAAAATCGAAAAATAGATTAAAAACATATTTCTCTAAATATAATTGATAATTATTTACTAAATTAATTAAATTTAAAATAGATTAATTATTTATGTCATTAACATTTCCAATTTATAAATTGACATATATCTCTTAATGTATCATGTATAATTTAAGCTAGAATTTAAATTATGATTCACCCTTCCGTATGGAATTAATCCTGTAGGTAGCAAAACAGAACTATGAATAATTTGAAAAACTCCTCAAATGATAAGCCTAGCTACTTAATCATTCAAATTGAAGCCTGTTTGTGTAACTCGTTAAATGGATTTTACCTACAGCTCTAAGATTTTGTTAGAACAGTTGGAAAAAAATACTGAAAAATCCATTTGAAAATTGAAACAAACTAACAAGTCAGAAATATTAAATTAGAACTATCATGCAGCAATGTAAAGAGATTTTGGTATACTTGCACATACAAAATCAAGCTATTAATTAAGGCAACGTCATCTCTCATTATGTTCCATAAAAACTAAAACATAAAACATAGAGAAACTGAGTTTGGTTGGAGGATTGAAGGAGGTTTACAAATCTAAAAGTAAAGAAATGAAAAGAGGCATTGATTCTTTTCATTATGACAAGTTAACAATATATAGCAACAACTATAACTATAGCTAGCTAGCTCTAATTGTAAATTTGAAACTAATTAACCTTTCTATATGTCACTAGTAGAGGGAACGACACAAGGGGCAAGTGCTGTGTTTGTTATCAAACCATTTGTCTAAGCAACCTCTGTGGAAGTAATGCTTGCAAGGCAACTCACTAACCTCTTGATTGGCTTCAAAACGACACAAACAAACGCAGCACTCCACCATAGCCACACTTGTTCCTCCTCCTATGTCATGACTGTGGCACAATGACTTGTACTGAGTTATTGACACCCTCCTTTCCCGTGATGATGATGATGAACTAATTTCATCATCATGTTCAATGTTTGAAGAACTACTGGCAGCACTGCCACCAAACACTACTTGGAGCATGGATCTAAACATCCTCTTCAACACAGCCACTGAGAAAACCGTGTTTATGACAAGCACAGGTAGCACCCCTTCAGATGCACTAATTGGGAAATTTGAGAGACCCATAACTGATAATAATTCTCAGTTTCTCACTCACACACAGCCACAAAAATTGGTTTGGTTTTGGTTTGCTACTTAACACAAATCAATAAGGAGAATGAGACCTGATCCAGCACAGGACAACCCAACATATATATAAAACAAAAAAACACAAACCTACCCACTTGCCTGATAAACATTACATGTTATGTTAGAATTGATGTATATTATAGTAATATATATATATATATATAGAGAGAGAGAGAGAGAGAGAGAGATTATAGTGAGTGATGTTTCACATATTCTAACTAGCGAATACTAACCATGGTTGATGGTTCTATTGGGTGGTGGCAACACGTGGAGGAAAGTTTGAGAGAGCCACGTGTCCGCGTGGCCACAGAAGTAGTGACTGGTGGCATGCAATGCATCCTCGCCTTTCAGCTACAACAAACAAACACTCCGAGGTTTCTAGATTTTCGGCTGGGTCCGCGTAAAGCTCTTTATTATTATTATTTCAATCAATTATTTATTTCAACTTAAAATCTTCCACCACATCAAGTATTCAAACTCTTTATTATTATCATCATTTTTCATTTTTTATAGGTTACTCCCTCCGTACAAATATCATAATTATCTTATAATAAAATATTGTTTTAATTTTTAATATAACATTAATTATTATTATTTTACTTATATTTTTTATAATATTAATGATAGACGATAAATCTATTAATGACTAAGTGATTTTCATATGTGATTTTGGAACGAAGATCCTAATCTGTTAGAATATTAGTTTTTATTATAATTATTTTTATAGTTTAATTTTAATATAATGTGGATGTAAAAAATATTTTTATAAACATTTTTTTCATTTTATTTTTGTTGAAAAAATATATAGATTAATTATATAGATATAAATTGTCTTTCTAATTTTCTTTTTATATAAAAACATCTATTTATCGGTCGATATTTCAGTGTTGTATCCGTGTACACTTGTGAGGCGTTTTTTTCTTAAAAAAGACTTTGACGTGACTTTTTATCACGGAATAAGATACAGCGTTAACACGGTTTTTATATTTTTCTTATGCTTACTTATATTTATGCGTGACTAATTTTATTATGACGAATTCGTAAGAAGAATCTTTAGAAAATATATCAACAAAAAAATAATTTTAAATATTTAATAATGTAGGTTTAATATTTTTACACAATCTGTCATAAACATATAATTAAAAACTTGGTTTAAACTGTATACATTTTTATAGCTGTTATATTACTTATAAAAAAATGTTAATGATATTTTTATTATGTTAAAAAATAGTTAATAAAAATAAATATAAGTAATATTTTTAATGTAAAATATTTGTGTTTAACAATTAAAAACATTTTAAAGGTTATAAAAGAATTAGAATTATTCATATCACAGGTTTGACTTAGTTTATGATAGGTTTAAAAAATAATGCTTGTCACGCTGACTTAATCCGCGTTTCTGCTTCACAAATTTTTAACATCTAATCTCATTTATTCTTACATACATTTCAATTGCGTTTGGTAAGTCAAAACAGAGATATTTTCTTTGTGAACCAACGTTCTTCTTACAAGTAGCTTCATTTATATCATTCATAAACATTAGTCATTAAAAGAAAAATGGTTAATATTCTCTTGCCGTATTATCGAAATATATAGTGAGAAATGTTAATTAATAGATTACAATATTAGTTAACGAAATATAATAAAATATTAAATTAAAGCGTAGTTATCATGTTAAAAACATTAAAAAAAAAACATTTTTATTTTAATAAAATAAGTAAAAATTTTGATAAAATATATCAAATAGAGTAGTCTTTATCTGGTGTCTTTAGAGTACTCCTAAATAAGATCCATATATAATACTCTTACACTGAAAATATTGCGATGAATATGAGAACACCGTAATTACAAAAGAAAGTGGGAATTAAAAAAGAAAGAATAATAGTTTCAAATAGAAACGTGTCTGTAGTGTATAACATCTTGTTTATTTCTCAGGTTACAGTAATTTCGCACTAGGTAGAAGGAAGAGTTATTTTCCTTTCTCACAATCCCATTTTAGATAGTGCTATTTGAGTATTTGCCTAAGAGATACATAACTCATAAAAGAGAAATGTTCCTTATTTTCCTTTCTCACAACCCCATTTTAGAAAGAAAGTGTTATTTGCCTAAGAGATCATAAAACTAGTGGCTACTATGTGAAACAAACAAACAAACAGATGCAAATGCAGAGGCTAGAGAAGGAGACTGGTTTTAGCTGCTGCAAAACAAAAACAGCACAAGTTGGGTGTGGGGGCCACGTTTTCAAGTTCCGTCAACATGTCACCCTCCTAACCAAAGCAAACCATCCTTTGGAAAGTGACTCGTGATTCATTGATAAAATGTTTGGTAGAAGGAAAGAAAATAAAGAAAGAAAAAAAACATAAATAATGATAAAATTTTTGGTTTGAATTAAGAGAAAATGAAAGAAAAAAAGATGATATAAAAATAAAAATTAATTCTTTTCTTTCTTTCTATTTTTCTTTTAATTCAAATTATAATTTTTTTCTTTTCCCTCTTTTTCTCTTATTTCAAACATAGAATAAGTTTCATTAATGCTTATTTCGTATTGCAATTTGAAGACTTCTCTATTTGTCCCTGATTATTATTATTTATTTAATATAGTCGGCATTGGGGTGCTAATTATGTCAATTTTCTCAGCTTCATATTGTAGAAAAATGAGCATGGATATTTTCTTAGTCAGAGAACACAGATATCTCTTAACTCAGTGGATCATAAATTAATTTTATTTTTAACGTGTAATTATTGTTAATTTAAGAAAATTTTGTATATGAAATAAGTTAATCACGGTTGTTTTTAATGTAGAACTTGGATTTTTTTATTTAATAATAACAAAGTCTGAAACTTATATAACTGAAAGACGGAAATGATAATTAGTCCAATTATAATTATGGCAAGTGAGTTGATTAGATAAATTCCAGTGGCCAACCGAGTTTCCCCGTGATCTACAACACAAAACCAATTCCAAAAGTTTATAGTTGTTTGATTCTTTCTCAAAATATACACCTACCTGGCGTTCAGATATTGAAGAATCTAGTTGAGTTGTCGTCATCGTAGAGTTATTCAAGTGTTTGATTGAACCTTCAGCAACAATTTTTATTTTATTAAAACGATGGTAATCACCCGAAAAAACAAAAAAAATCGTGCCCACAGCAACCATTTGGGAACAAATCTAGAAAGTTCACCAGAATTGAACACAACGAATCAACGATACTGCAGAAATAGAACCCCGCATTTGAATGAGTCTCCTGCCATCTTTTGTTTCTGGAGTCCTAATAACACACCTTCAAACATATATATTATCATTAATTAAAAATTATAAATCATAAAAAATCATTAAATATGATATAAAATTTATTATCTTTTGTAATTTTCACAATATTCTAACCAGTAAAAAAAATATGTTAAAGAAAAGTCAAAAAGTATTAGCATTTCTGTCTTCTGTTTATGAAAAAGTATATATAGAATATTTTATAATGGATAAAATAATGATAATTTTTATTATCTAGATCACATATTTTTCATTGAAGATAATCTTGTTTAAGATGGATAAAAAAAATTAAACGGAAAAATCCTCCTCCCAAATATTTAACATTATTATATACTCAAAATTTGAACCCAATATCTCTAATTAAACTGAAACAACTCAACTTCAATTAATCCACATGCATGATAGATCGATCCGCAGGCTTCGTGTTGATGGTAAATAAATATAATATAGAATAAATAAAATATAAAAACAAATTAAAATAGTACAATCATTATTAAACATTTTATGATAAAATCAATTTTTATATTTTTATTCCAGTATCTGACAAGTAGTAGAATAAAACAATAAGAAATTGTAACACTGTAATAGTCCTTTCTCCTCATCCCAAGGGTATGATAATTATGGCATTTCGTTTTCTTTAATCCAAAATACCCTAAAGAACTTCGTTGTCAGCCTCCAATTTAAGGATTCACTAGCATTTACATTTCCTATAAGCACCTTCGTTAGCAGCAATAATAATTCTCTTCACTAGATTTACTCCCTGTTAAGTACAGCAATTTCTACATCGAAATGATGTTTGGTCCCTAGCTAGGACTCTATATTGTGATTACATTGCATGTACGTAACGTTACATAGGAATATATTTTTTTTCCAAGGGAAAATTCTACGCGTAAGGGTAGTAACAATATGTTTACAAGTCAACCTAGGCCGAAGTCACCTAATGTCTAATGAGCAGTGGAATTAGATGTATCAATTCCAATGGAGTTGTAATACGCGTGTTCAGCATTTGCCAACCGACTCTGGAACATGGTCCACTCCTTTCTACACCGCTCCCTCACCTAGTACCAACAACATTTGAACATCAACAAATTTCATTATCAAAATACAGATTCTTCATTAATACCATAATCCACAATCATAAGAAAAGTAATCAAACAAATAGTATAGTAGTATACAATGTGATAAAGATTAAGAATATTGAACAAGTAAAACATACCCCCTGCCATGGCGCTTTCCCTGTTTGAGATTCACCCTGCAAAGAAAAGGAATATTAATAAGCATTTTACAGTGATTTTTTTTTTAGTGAAATTGTTTTAGTCTTAAGACTCTAGAGTAGTCATGGACTCGTGGTAAAGAAAATACCTGATTTCCTAGTGAGGGAAGACCTTGGTGGACAATCCATTGAGAATCAACAACTCCAATCTTCTCATGTGCAGGCTATATCAGAAAAAGGAGAATAGTTTAAAGCTCCATGGAATGTACAGATTGCATTTTTATTTTTCACTTTTTTCTTTTCATTGGCATGTGCTTATCTTAAGGTCACACGAAATTAGATGATCTGAGAAAATGTGAGAATGGACTCACCTCAACACATTTTCTAAGAGCAAAATCAAGACCCCACCCATGGACCAAGTCATTCTGCATGTCAAGTGGTACAATCATAATTTTACCAAGTGCTTAAAGAACAACTTATCAAGGACATCTTTTAAAACAATTAGGACTTTAGGATTAACAGTCAACCTGAATCATATGCCACACACAGCGCCATGCATCTCGCGAGAACACTGGAGCCATAATCTCAACAAACCTGCATTTATATTAACAGTGCTAGCACAATGAGATGCAGTCTTGTAGACTAGATAATGTAATGATAAATACATCAGCAGCTACTTACGCTGCACAAGGAGGCAAATGAGGGTCAGAACACCATCCTGGTTTCTCCTCTGTCACTCTAACAGAAATACAAGAAAATAAACAGTTAATGCACATTCTTTAAAATAACATGAACTGCCATAAAACTGGTGCAGCACTCCAATCATTCTTACTTGTGAACTTCCTGATCACCTCTTCTTTTTGTCATTTGCCATGTCAACCCTCTATTAGGCTCCAAGCCAGGCTGTGAAATCTCCAAACCATGCTTCCTCACAAGTTTTATGTACCTGCACTAGAAATAAGAGAGGCATATGAAAATTTGATTGGAAATTAAATAAAACCTTTTAAAAAAATATCCCTCTCATATCCAATACTCACTCTTCTGCATTAAAATGCTCAACACCCAGGTCTTCATCCCATATGAATATATAGTCATACGGTGCCACAATGTCAGGATGCAGAAACCGCTTGGCATACCACCTAAGAGGAAAAAACAAAAATTGTCAATATATTAACATAATCGAAATTAGGTAAGCACTAAAGACTATTAATCGCGAAAACTACAACAAAAATTTATCCTTTAAAAAATAATGAACAGCTTAGCTCCTTACCATTTGGTCTGTTTGTGAACACTCACATGAATAGCCTGCTTTGACCATTCAAACTCATCCCATTCAGTAGTTCGGCCATCATAATGAAATAGAAGGATAGTGAAGTTCCCTGAAAACTGTCCAAGCAAATTTCAGTTAAAAGACACATAAACAAGCATATGCAAACACAGAGAGGAATGAACTGATTAAGACCTTTTTCACAGCTGCATCAATATTATTTTTCTGATCATAGCCAACAGTGAAGGTTACAAGGTAATTTGGCCTGGACGTTAGATCCTGCAAGTGTGAACTTAATTAAATGCTCTGTCCACTAAATATTTGTTTGTTTTCCTTCAAATAAGCAAGCAAATAATCTAGCCAAAGATATGAAAGACTTATTTTGCTTTGCTATCATGTAGCAAGTAACAAGGCCTTAAGCTGAAATTTAGCTACATTATTTTGATGCACAAAAAAGACAAACTTTGGTTGCTCCAACTCCCCTACCCACCTCACAAAATGGAAGAAAAATAGGGAGAGGAAAAAAAAAATTTCTAGTGATATTTGGAATTGTGGCCACAATGAAACTGTTTTAGGATACACACCTCACTGGGTTTACCCCACAGTCTACGCAAATAATAGTCTGACTCAGCTTCAACAATGCTGGGAGGTAATCTTTCTGCACCTCTTGGATTTGATGGAACCCAAATCTGAAGAGAAGCAAGAAAATAAGGATCATGTGAGTGATCAATAATTCAATATACAGACTCTCTAACCGTTTAGGAGAAAGAACATGAAAAGGTCACTATAAAAGGCATGGATCATTAACTACCTAGAATCCCCATAAAACCAGAGGCTTAAAATGCCTTAATAATGATGACAGGATGCAGTGTGTACCTTTGATGTATCATTCGATAATTGAACTTGCGATGAACTTCTTTTGTTACCATTATTCATAAAAGACCAAGCCTGGCGACCTGTATATCTGTCTTCGATGTAAGAAAGATCAATGGAGGGAAGCAGGCCAGATGGGAGATTCAACTGCAAATTGTTATGCACTGTTAGCATACCATTATCAAGTCCGATAACAAAAAGTTATTTCTGCAGAAACTATGCCATAAAGAGGAGAGGAAAGGGATACTCAGTCTTGCACCTTTGTTATTGACAATGTTGGAACTGATACACCTATAAAGAATCCGAAAACTATACCAATAAAAGTTGTCACAAAAAACCTCATAATTTCACTTGGTTTTCTACCAGCAGAACTGCAGTCAATGAAATGGAAATGTCCAATGTCAATTGAAAGGAGTTGTTGATATTAACTAGAATACACAAAAATTCTTGTTAAAAAAACATAGCTATCACCAATGAGTAGACCTGCGAGTGATGATTCCCATTTATGTTGGAACTTCTGTAACTGTATGTTCATAAAACTATATGAAGGAGCTATTCTTCACTGTTTATCAATTGGCAAGTATCCTCCCTATAAGAAACAAATATGCTTGTTAAATTAAAATAATAAAAACCCTGCCAAAGGAACAGAGCGGGAAGAACAAGAAACATTAAAAATTTGGAATCCGATAATGATTCTGATTTCAAAAGAACACAATGGATAATTGTTTTACGAGACAAAAAAATTATCTTGTTAGGAATATAAATTATACAATATCCCCCAATATCATCTCAAATCCCCAACATAGCATTGGCATTTATAATATTAGATTACTTCTATCCTTGAAGGTGTTCCACAACCCACGCAGCATGGCAACTTATCACAGCACCATTCTGTTGACCTTTTCCAACCATATCAAATGGCAGTTATTGAAGCAAGAGCAATTCTAAAAGGCACTGTCGGTGGTTAGTGTGGTAGAAATTGCCAAGAAGCAAAAAGCAAGGGAACCAAGTTTAGCTAACAGTTCTTGAAGAAAGACACCGAGTGAAATGAAACATAGGCAAGAAAAGCAGGTGTTTTTGTTTCCTCAATAACCTCCGAAATTAACTCAGACAGGTTGGACAACTCATGTGATCTCTTTGACAGAAGATGGATACGGATTTACAGAGATATTGACACCCAACATAGTAGCTTCACTTCACATATGCAAAACCACGCGGCAGTTTCTATGCAAAATATAGAAACTGCCATTACAACATTCAAATAAAAGGAAGGAAGAAAAAGAAAGAGAAAATATAAAACTTGCCATATCTGAACTATCTTAAGTTTTTATTAACAAAAAACCTTTAACAAGCAAAAACTATCTCTTGAGAAAATTATTGATAAGCTTTTTGGGAAAAGAGACACAATTCTCCAGCGTGAAAAAGACGCGATGATTGCACTACCACTTAACATAAACTGAATTCATAAATCATTTTGCGGCATCTATAATCTACAAACTCAAACTCTATTGTATGCTATGACCATGATCCTAAATTTTAAGACTTTTTTTTTAATCTTTCTTTTGGAAAAGAAGGGGAAAAGGGAATAAAGTTACATGGGGTTGTGTTTTCGGGAAATTTGATCCTAGCATTTGAAGCTTCCAACTTTAGTTTATGGATTCTGAAACTGCAAAGACAATAAATAAGAGAAGCAGAAAACGTACCAGGAACAGGAGGAGCAAGAGGAAGATCTGAGCGAAAATGAAAGCTTTTTCTGGTGAAAAGCTGAGAAAAAAACACCCCAAGTGCGAGGAGTTTGATGATGTTGATCGAAAACAAAGGATGAAGATATAGAGCGAGAAAAGAAAGAATTTTTCAGCGGCAGAGACACGTATATGCAGAAATAAATGAAGGGTGGAATCTTCTTCCCTCTCTCTTTGGTTTGGGTTTATAGCAATAGCACTACCAAGCAAGATCTTAATAGAGTTTAAACATCATGGAGGGTCATCATCATGGTCCTCTGTTGTGTACCCCTTGTTTTGGTTTTGGTTTTGGTTTTTGAGTTCCCTTGCTCTTCTTCAACCTTTACTTTACAGAAATTAATGAGAGACAGAGAGCAATGGCTGTGATTAGTG
Source organism: Glycine tomentella (assembly GCA_007407185.1). Taxonomy (NCBI): domain Eukaryota; kingdom Viridiplantae; phylum Streptophyta; class Magnoliopsida; order Fabales; family Fabaceae; genus Glycine; species Glycine tomentella. The sequence continues at coordinate 1,061,703 of PYAF01003910.1, read as the reverse complement.
ATTGTATTTGAATTTTCAAATCAAATGTTATTAGGATGATTTGTGATAAGAGATAAGTAATTGTGCTTTTGATTGAAGCTGTTGGTGTAAAAGATAAGAAGAGGTGGTGGTAGTGGTACCACTAAAAAAATAAAAAATAAAAATAAATAAAGTTATGGGGTGGTGTTTTGTTAATGCGTTTATTAGGCAAAGGATTTAGGTCGAATGAAATTGATGACGTTCCTGTATCAAAGGGATTAGGAATTTAGGATTTGTCACTAAACAAAACAAAGACGAGAGTGGACTTTTAAATTCTTTTTTACCTAAACAATGTTTAAAAATTAGAGAATGTTACCAAATGTTTTTATAGTATTGATTAATTAATTGAAGGTATTAATAATTGCTGAAATTTTTTTATAAAAAATTATTATTTAAAAGTGATTTCTTAATCGTTCAGAATATCTTAATTATGTTGATTTTAGCGAGATTTTCGCACATTCTTAATATTTTAAAATCTTATATAACTTTTTTATGATTTAATGAAAAATAGTCAAATAAATAAAATATAATTTTAAATCAATTATGAAATTAATGTTCAATCTGAAACTTAAATACAAATAAAATTTTACATCTTTATAAAAAAAATATTTTATATATGAATCAAACTAA
>PYAF01003910.1:946795-1060955 GCA_007407185.1 Glycine tomentella | reverse complement strand
AAATATTATATATGAATCATTATCTCATAAATCAAATATGTATTATTAATTGAGTTAATCAAAATTCAATATTTTGATAGTCACGTTAATATAAGATTGTAGAAATTAATTTTAAATATGAAAAATAGGGAAATTATTGAATTTTATAAAATCGTGAAGAGTGTTTGGAGAAGTATTTTTATTGAAATTTGTTTACAAACTTACTTTTAATTTTTTCTTTTGGTGTAATTTTCTAATAATTTTTTACAAAAAAAAAAAACATGTAATAAGGAGTTTATATATCTAAAAATTAAACTAAAATGCATAATAACTACTAAGTACTTTTGTGTTCACCAAAAAAACTATGTACTTTTGTGCTTCCATGAATCATGATATTATAGTTTCGTTTAATTTTACCGTTTTCTTAGAAGTCAAAAATTCAATAAAGTTAGGGAGACCTAGATATTGAATGGTCTGAAATAGTAAGTGAGCAATCAAAATTCATTGTGTTGTGAAAGCATCACAATTCAATCTAGTTAGGCATAATATTCAGAGTCATAGCCAAATGAATTTAAAGAGCCAAATTATTAAGAAATAGCCAAATAAATTAAGAATATTCAGGGAAATTACCCCGTGTTATAAGGCCTTAATGCAGCCCATGGTCAACATGTCATGGAATTGTGGACATATGACCCATTCAGGACATATACTAATTTGATATTGGAGTGTTTATGCAGGTAAATGTAATTTTTATTATTCCTTAGAAATTATTGCAGTCATCATTAAAGTCGACTATTTTGTCTATCATATTTAAATCTTTTCGAACAAAAGTTATAATGGATGGAAAAACTACCTCGGTGTGAGAACTCAAACTCAATATCATATCAGAAATTTGTTTATTATAATACTATCAAATTTAATATTTATTTCATTTAATATATTTTTATAAATGTTAAATTAAAATATACCAATACAATCATTATTAAATCATGTAATATTATCCTTTAGAAACTCAATGTAATACTATCTTCATGATCATATATATCAATTTTTTAAATCAATTATACATTTGTAAACATTTATTCTTATTGTCTACATTTACTTGTATTTTAAAAAATAACATGCATTAAATTAAAGTTATTTAATGAAATATTAAATAATTGTTGATTACCTGGTTTTTTAAAAATAGATGTTCATTTTTTTCTAATGATAACTTTTATAACAATTAAACTAATAAAATTTAATGTTTATTAGAAGATAATAAACTAAAAGAGCATCTTTTATCGCCAAAATTCACCTTCTTATTGTTTAAAATCTCTTTTTTAGTTTTTATTACCTGTTGTCACAACAAATTCTCCCCTAGGCTTGCATACTGTTTATAAATTTGATTGATTTAGTATTATTTTGAACGCAATTGAATGTCACTTGGACTCCATGGCCCAATGGATAAGGCGCTGGTCTACGGAACCAGAGATTCTGGGTTCGATCCCCAGTGGAGTCGTTTCAAATTTTTGTAGTTTACAAATCCCTGCAAAAGTTTGTTCAACTGAAATATCATTATCAAGGTTATCTGATTTTTATTTTTTAACCACATATCTCTCTGTAAAAAACATACACTATAAAACAGCCATCAAAAATCTAAGTGTAGATGCTATTTATTTACAACTTTGATTAGAAAAAGTCACAAGTGACCTTTGCTATATATCGTTCAGGTGTCATTAGAGACACCAGAAATTTTTGCTTTGGTAAAAATATTGTAACGGTTATGTTTAGCACCAAATTCTTTAACTCTGTAGCGAGCTCTATAGTGTTATCTAATCAGATCCTTATTATTCAATTTATGAGACAGATTATGACAAATACCGAAAGCTCAACTAAGAGTCTAAGAGACTAGAAGGAAAAAGAAAGCCAAAATTAAGTATTATTTGGTACTAATGCGTTTTTTTATATAGAATTTAGTAATAATGCTGTAATTCAAAATTTATAATTTATTCATTAACCAACCCCCCCCCCCCCCCCCCACAATATAAATGCTAGTTAAGAATTTATCCGTTAGGATGATATGATTTTGACGCCTAAGCATTGACGGATTGACCCAAAAATTAAGTCCAATAATCATAGAAAACAATATGCAGCGTGTCTGATATTTACATTGGACACTCACTAGAAATAAGGTACAGTTTTCTTTTTTCAAATATTAAATCTAATTCGACAAAAAAAAAAAAAAAGAATCAAACTTCTAAACGAAAGACCTATGCGTGAGTAATATAAAGTTCGCCAATATTAATGAATATAACACATCCTGTTCTAAAATAACTACGAGAACAAATATAAATCTAAAAAAAATTGTAAAATAAAATAGAACATTTGTCATGAGATTGTGTATTGGACTTTTTGCTTCAAAGATACTTAATAGTTGACATCTCTAGTGAGTAAAAAAAAAGAGCGAAGTATAAATGTATTTATGGGTGATAAAATATGATAGGAAAAAAAATAGATTATAATAAGTGTTAAATTTTTTTAACTGAAGATTATAAGTGTTAATAAACTGTATAGACTCCGTAAAAAATGTAGAGTAAAAGCCTAGCTAAAAGGTGTTTATAAATCATCACCACAATAATGTATGATTTTTGATCTGGACATTTTGTAACCTAAGATTGGGACTTTAAAAATATAGTAAACAATTTCTATACGAGAATACAATGTACAAAGTATAATTTCTATATGAAAACACTTTTGCAAACAGGTAGTATATTTTTTTTTGGTAAAACTAACCTTGATGAATTAAGAGAAAAAAAATATTTATAAACTATATTTAATTTGATTTGTAAACAATGTGAGTCTTTTTCATTATATCATAACCGAAATAATTATACTAAAAGTTAATTACATAAAAAAAAAAACAAAAAAAACTCTAGTTGAATGTTTCCGTCCCACCCTCTGGAGCTAGACCAGTGTGCAATGTGCCAATGTGTATCTATCTTGCCCTTTTGGACTGAAGCATGCCAAGATAAGTAGATAACCTGCTAGTGATATCATGGTCCTTTTTGTGATGGCAACTCCGGTCAAATTTACGGTTAGTTGAGTATAGTGTAACGCTATTTGGTACTTCCACCTACCAGTGACAACTAAGTGCGTGTCTATGAGGCATCTCACTTGCTCTTATTTTAAGTTAACAAAGTATATAATTTGTTTTTTAAAGCAACCATCACCCTTACTTGCGCACATCGATAAAGTTGTGTCTTATTGATTTATTGGTCATGGATTTAAATCTGAAAACAGTCTCTTTGCATATACAAGAGTAAGGTTGCACCCTTACCTGCACATAGTGTGAAACCTCCGAGGTCCGAGTCTGAGCAATGGGGTACGTAGTTATTTTTAGGACAAATCCTGGCACAACAGTAAAGTTGTGTTTTTGTGACTTATTGGTCATGGATTCGAATCTGAAAACAGTCTCTTTGCATATGCAAGAGTAAGACTGTGTACAATATCTTTTCTCCTTACCTGCGAATAATGGAGAGCCTCCAGACATTGGGGTAAATAGTTTTTTCTTTTTAAGCAGCCATCACCCCACTAACACAACAATTACCCACTTTTTTTGTCTTGCAAAATGCTGGTCCAACACTCGTGTCCTGCATCGCATTTACCCACCTCAAACATAGGAAGTGGTGTAGAATAGAAAACATAAAGTGTATGTTTGGTAAGTTGAAATTATTACCACACATGTTTTAATACAGATCCAATGGATAAAAGCCAAAACAAGAATTCTGATCTTTTTGTAAAGTACTTTTGCCTCCAAAGTCATTTTCCACCTGATTTCCAAACATACACTAAGTCAGCCAGTGAAATGCCATTTTGCTTTACTTATTTTCTTTCTTTCTATTTTGGGGAAAGGAGGGGGGACTAGTTGCAATTGAGAACAATTAGTGCACTTCCATGCACTTCCACTGTCGTTGATAACGTTCCCTGAGTTATTTCTACAGCATCTCCACTCCACACTTCACTGCCCTGACAAGAACTGAAGTCTCTGCCAGGAAGAACCTTGGCCAGGTCTGATGTATTTGCAGATATTACCCTCTTCTGTTCACTTAGATTGAAGAAAGCAACATAGACTTCTCCTACACAGAGATACAACTCTAGGAGTTAGAAGAGAATAACTTAAAAGAATTCTTTATTGTGACATGGTTGTTCACCCTCAATGTCTGGCAAATATATATACACAAATGTAGTTTGGCTAAATTTGCTCGACAACTTTCCAGATAACATGTTCATTTTTCAGGAGTGCTCATTGGATGGATGATTAACCCGATGAGCTTGACAAATTAAACCAATTTAATTGATGGATATCCAATACTTTAAGAACTACTTATATAATTTCATTAGTGTAAGGACTATTTAGAAAGAGAGTAATATTTCGGGGACCAAATTGATGGTTTATTCATTTATCTGTAGTTTTGTTAGCATCATACCTTTTCTTCCTGTGGCAATCCAAGAGTGCAAGCCACCAGAATTAATAGTATCTGCATAAACGAAAAATTTGCATCATGAGTACTAAATTAGAGGAAAAACAAGATAAACTCAACAAATTGCATGAATCAAAATCATTCTAGAGAGAGGTACATATATACACACCTTCACTAGACACTACTGTTGCACACAAGCCAGAATAACTATTCACCAGGGTCCCATTAGGGTTCAACTCCCACATCTGTTAGACTCCAAAGATCAACTTCTAATAAGAATACACAAAACTTATATATAAAAAAATGCATATCTAAAGGTTACTTCATATAAAAAAATTTGGCCAAGGCATATGATATTAAGATTGGGATAAAAGGAGTGGCGTGCACAAGCAAGATTATCTTTGAATTGTATAAACCCATGAAAAACTGCAAAAACTACACATCGGTTACATGCATTCTTGCACAGCCTGAAGAAGAGAGACTACAGCATACCTGATTTGAATCCCAACTGCAAGGAGAAAATGTCCCTCTCTTGAACTCTTTAGAAGTAAGCTTGCGTTTTGGAGAAGCATCCAAGCAAAATTTTATTCTGTTAGTTGCAACTAAATGATGTTTCCTTTGATGATACTCTTGATACATACTCGTTTCATCACTGTATCAGTATCGAAATAAAAATTTCTGTTGTTAACAACATTAATACTCAAATCAAAGTTAGGAAAATAAAACAGAGAAAGATAAAGCAAGATTACAATGGGAAGTAAAGTTCCCTCTTGTGCACACAGAAGGGGGCAACATGCTTGTTTCCTAAACTCCTTTTCCAACATATTCTTTCAAGATATTGGTTAAGACTTTCACTAGCCCAACCACTTGCCTTTGACTCAGAGCAGCTTGTGAGGCCTAATGAATGAGTGTAGAATGTTTTTATTTCCTTGCTGCTTCTTCTCATTAGCCTGCCAAGATCCTGATCTTCACTATTCACGCTTGTGATATAAGGAAACTGCCAATGCAGGAAAAGTAATATGACATTAATTTGACAAATATATTATTCCCTCCACCCCAAAAAAGTTAGATGGCTCACATGCCTCCATGTTATTTGAGCTAAAAGAATTAATCTCCAAAAGGGTAGGATTTGTTATAACATCATATGTGCTAGGATCAATCTTCCGAACATCGCCTCCATACATAAGGGGAGACTTTGCCATCGACCATAGAGTCATCTGTGGGATAAGAACACATTCGCTCAGTCTATTGATAATGCATTTACAGTTGTACACAAGTTAAAATTAACACATGAATATATGGGAAAACAACTTAGTTGTGCTTTTATGAATACCTGTGTCTTCTTCTCTTCTAGATTGAGGTAACTATACCTATGTGGACCTTCATTTGAACCTTAAAAAAAGGTGAAAATGCAGTGTCATGACCCATTTTCCCATGAGTCTAAAATCAAACAGCTTGTAGCAATTTTCTATGGTATGAGATTGCAAAACGTCTCGAGTTTTCTAATCAAACAGTTTCAGTGATCAGCATTCTGGTTTCACATAAAAAACTATTCATATAAAATAACAAAATGGAAGAAGATAGAGAAAATGCTAAATTGAAAAATGAAAAGTGAAGTAAGTTGTTTAATAAGTACATTGCTGATAAGTAACTGATTATAAGTATGAGGGTTGTGATATTCATAGGAAAGAAAAATGTAGCAACCCTGCCTCATTACCAGGATCAGTTAGCCATCCAAATGGTAGCATGTCCAAATCAGGCCAGGATTTCCCCATTAAACCTTTTGCTCCTATCATATTAGCATTCGAAAAATCCCTGATTGAATCAAATGAATTAAATTTTTATGATATAATGATGGAATAACAGATCAGGGGTTAAGAAGCAACACCATTGCAAGGTACTGTGAAGACAGATACAAATATTTTGAACTAAAATATAACAATGTAACCACCTTGTTATATCAAAATGAGATTTGACATCCCCCCATGTATCCCAGTCATCTCCTGTTATACGATACATATTGACCAGTCCACTGACATCCTTGGCCATTGCTGGTGTTGCACTGGTTCCAGGAGACAAAGAATATACAATGGGGTGATCAAACTCCTTGAGTACCTGGAATGACATGTCATTGGTAGTTTCCGATGGATTTAAATATTACCAATCTTGGTTTTCATATGAGCGTAAAAGGGAGGGAGGGAGGAAAAGGACAACTGCAGAATACCTCAGACACGTAGCTTATTTCATTTAAATCAAAGTCATCCCCAAATACACAGTCATGTTTCACTGCATGGAAAGTAGAAAAGCTGTTAAAATAACGGCCCAATTGAGTACTCTCTATTGCTTTTTTACTTCAGCATAACCCCTAAATTAAAAGATGAACAAATAGGCAATCTATGGCGATATGATATGAAAACATTAATTGAAGTTTATGAGACCACTAAACATCGACTCCACCGATTAAATTATAAACCATAATCTTGAGCAAAAATTACAAAATACAAATATTATACCAGAAATAAGTACAAATGCTTCACTTATCCAAACTTAGTGGAGCTGATGCAATAAAATGTTAAAAATCATCATGATTGCTGTCAAAGACAGAATGTAAAATAGTTGTCCAGTTACCAAAATCAACACCCCATGCAGCATACTGCTCATAAAGGGATCTCAAAAAAGCTTTCCCAGCTCCCAACTTTGTATTTACACTCATGAAACCATGAGACATCCATGCACAAGCCCTTTCTGGGATTGCTATGTCTTTTGCATACCACACTCGACCAGATTCTTGATAAGCACCTCCCTAAGAAATTGAAAGAGGAGGAGATCAATAAGACACTTTGGATTAAGGTATAGCAACATCCTCAACTCTTGCTAGTGATGTTACAAGATAAAATGCATTACATGGGGCACCCATTAGAGCATATTTTATTCCTTAAAAAAGATATAATCAAATTATAGCAAAAGTAAAAAGCAATACCGTTGTTGTATCAAGGATAGGGGTGTTTGCATTGACAGCTTGTGTGCTTATCCCTCTCATGACATGAATCCCAAATTTTAAACCCATGCTATGTACTTGATTAGCTACTTCAGTGAATCCTTTCCCATTTTCAGAAGAAGGCCACCTTCCTGGGTCAGGAACCATCCTCCCCCATTCATCAATCACATCAAATCCGAGAGAATCGTGATAAGCACCCTCTACTTTCCTTCTATACCAGAGGTAATCCACTACAACATACTACAAGGGTTTGAAGGAAGGTTATCATGTCTATATCTAATGAAAGTAATACTAACTTCAAACTCATCCATTAGCTATGGTTCCTCTCAGAAACTATACCTCGTATCCATGATCATGGAGACGTTGAGAAACTATTTCAGCACTCTGTAAGAATTCTTCTTCAGAAATTGTCCAGCAAAAGGAATCATAGGAGTTCCAACCTCTTGGAGGAATGCTAGCTTGCTGCTGCTCACTCTCGGATACATTTTGAGAGGACACACTGAAATATTATATTGGAGTCATCTCTACAGTCTACTCATTTGTTTAACATTCCACAAGTAACGACAGACAAGGTCAGAAAGATTAAGCCATCCAGAGGTTGCACTAGGACATGATTGTGCAAATTATGATTCAAATTAATCTAGTCATCATTACAAATTTTGCAATTAGTCAGGACAAGATTGAAGATGCTTATAAGATTCAAAATTATTCCACACACAGTTCCGAATTGAAGCTTGTCTATAATAATTCGAAAAATATTTGTACGAGATTCCTCGAGTTGACTTCATGCAAGAAAAGTGCCCAAGGCCAAAGTGAAATTTAGATGCTGATTTTAGAATTTCTCATAGATATATGATAGCCATAAACCGCATTCGATGCAGTTTTTGTGTTGCAGAGATCAAATACTATATTTGAACTTTTAAAGCAACCCACAAGATCAACCTGCTATAAGAAGCAGCCCAAAACTTGATGCGTTTTGAATTCAATAGTGAAATTAACAAGAAACGATGAGATAAGCTACGCAATTACTGATCAAACTTATTATCAAATGTGGAGAGGTTTCAATCAGTGATGAAACAAGCAAGCGAAACACGCAATATATACTAAATGATAGCAACAGGAAAAGAATAAGAAGAGACCATATGGCCATGTTAATATACCTCTCGGAACGGAGGAAAATGAGAATGAAAAGAGAAATTGAGGATAAGGAGAAACACTTCATGATTGCTTTTTCTGCTGCCTCTGTTTCGTTTCGTTTGAACACATTTTATATTGTATACTCATTAAAAAAGAATCTCCATTATTTTTAGTTCATTAATTGGGACTTGGGACTTTGGGAGACTGTCATTAGTGTCTTTGACATCCTCATTAAAAAACTAGAAAATGTTTATAAGAAAAGGTTATTACTAATATATTGAAAATAAAAATATTTAATAATTTTAAATAATTATTAGAGTATATTAAATATTCCTTTATTAATGTTTAAATCTTAAGAATTATATACTGTTTAACTGAAGAAGGAAAAAAAAAAAAGAAGATAAAGAGGAGAGACGTGTTGTGTTGTCAAACCTAAGCATATTTAATTTTGCATTAACTCCGTTAACTACATTTTTAATGTTGTTACCTTGCTTGCACACGCAGTCCCAATTCGGCAATCACTTGAACTTCTGTTTTGTCTCTCTGCGGTAGGGAGCATTAGAACAATGAATTGTAGTACTACTACTACGTTATGCGAAAGTTGAATGAGGTTGGTTTCGCACGTGCAGTCCTGTTTGAAGGACAGCCTCTTTGTGGAACATGAAATTTTTGTTGGCATCAACTATCGAGTCATGTTTCTTACACCAGCGCTTTTTCTAATACACCCAGTATATTTTTTTATTTTCAACTTTACCCTCATACAGATTGTCGATCCGTATGAGTCATATGAATTGTCTGATACGAATTGTCGATCCGTATGAGTTATATGAATTGTCAATTCATATGACTCATACGGATCAGCAATCCGTAAGAAATCAAATGGTGTATATCAATATGCAACTTACAGATTTTGAAAAGGATAAAATCGGTATTACACTGTGCATGTTGGATGTATTAGAAAAATGACTGTAAGAAGTTAAACTCTCAACTATCAAGAGAAATAAAGGGACAGGCGTGTACAGGCGTGTACCCAGATTCCTCGCCCAACATACAGTGGTTTAGGGCTTTTTCAATAGTTTAAGGATCGGAGGTTGCAATTTTGGTGCCCCCTCCCCAAAACACAGTCACCTTTCAGTTTGATCTAATGTTATCTTTTCACCATTTCTATCCTTGTTGACCATCATATAATTCTCTTTCTAACCCTCTCTGGTTTTCCAGTTTCCTATCTATGTGGTATTTGAGCCCTGAATTAAAACTGCAACGTTTATCTTCAGTGGACTGAATAATCCTTTTTTTTCGTGATTGAACATACTCTACTATTTTTTAGCTTCTCTATTAAAAGATTGAGTGTAAAATAGTAATCAATGATATGGAAAATCGAAAGTTAAAATTATTAATAATTTTATAATTTATTTTACATGTGCATCTGTTTTATGACAACTTCGAAAGCATCTTCAATTACACTGCACTTTTAAGGAGCCAAATCCTCCTATAAATAATCACAAAAGAAACCTAGCAACATGAAATTCATTAATGATTTGCACATTTTTCTTGGTACAAAAAATTGATCATTTTTTTCCAGGAAGAAGAAAATGAAATTCATTAATGATTTGTACATTTTTCTTAGTACAAAAAATTGATCATTTTTTTTCCTGGAATAAGAAAAGAGGGTGGGGAATTGCTACATGTTAGATGAAAAGACAAAATCCACCTAGTGTCTTGGCAAAGAGAATACTCAGAATAGGAAATCTGTTCATTAAAATGATAACCAACAGTCCAATCTCATTCCCTTCAAGCCAATATCACTGCTTCAAAATTCTATTTACTGCCCCTCCTACCTCAAAGCTTTATTGACAGAAACCCAGATTCCGCCGTTTACCCTGTAGATAGATAGAATTCATAACTTAGACGGCATATTTCTCCCAAATGCATCTTGAGTAAAGTCCCATTGTTATCGATAAAATTGCTGTAATCAGGCTCTACACATGCACGGTGTCAGAGGGTTCTCCCAGAGGTCATAGTTAGGGAAAGTCTCTTCTGGCAATCCTGTCCGTGTCTGGTGAGTAACAACAACATCTTCTACGAAAGGAGCCCAACCCATATATGGATCACCAAAAGACTTGGACATTAGCCCTTTGTCAGGCTTAATTGATTTTAAACGGTGACCCATGTATCTTCGTGCTCCAATGATCAGCTTAGCAAAGTTCCCTCCATGGGTCATCACAAATACATCTGACTTCAAACACACCAAGAAGTCAAGAGCTGCCAGGCTAGTGACATGCTTTCTGAAACCATCTAACTCCTCTTTAGTTGCCAACTCTTCCTTGGTAACCTGTTGTCAAATGGGGAAAATTTTGATCACATTGCAAACAAATCAAAAGCATTCATACATGAATTGTGATGTTATCGAGGAATAGACTTAATATATTTACTTAATTATAATGGATAAGTAAATTTATATAGAGCAAGAGATCATTGCATCATGGCTCAAATGCTTGATAGCCTCAACTGACATTAGAACACCATGTCATGATAATGAGTGTGATTTTCATCAAAAACAAACAGAAAGACAAAGGTTCAAAATCTTTAGGACTTCAAGGAAGCACCATGTTCATTTTTTACAATTCATGCAGTAGTGAAGAGGCCTTACCAGATTAGGGAACATATTCCTTAGTGGAGCCATCCGGTTCTGTCCACCATACACCTGTCCAGAAGCTACGTAAATTTGAGTTTCCTTTGGATAGCCCATGGCCCGAAGAATAACAGCCACTTCTCCAGGCTCTAGAGGACATCGTCCTTCCTTTCGCTTCTGCAGAGCTAATTGCCACAGATGGGAACCATTCTGCATTTTCAACAAAGACAAATATGACCAAAATGCTCCAACAGAAGGTTCTTACAGCTCATATTTATTTCAAATAAAAAATAGTATGGCCACCTTGTACCGTCGAGGCCACTCCTTTTTTCTATACTCCGCCATTTTGGCTTTCTCGTCTCTTGTCCCCACAAAATCACAGAATGATAGTCCCACCATTCCTTTCTCAAATCTAAGATGCAGAGCCCTGTTTACAGTAAAATTCTTAAATCACTGACACTGGAAAAATTCACCCAAACTCAGTTACAGCAAGATCGTGATCACAAATGTCACATACATGTAAGGGTTTGAACTGCCAGTTCGATTTCTCATTCTTGATGCTAGTGAATTAGCCATCTGCTCTATATCAGGAAGAAATTTCAGCGCATGATAGTTAACTCTACATCTCAACTTGTTGATTTCAGGAGGAACATTGTCATATCTGAAACAAGAACCAAGACATCATGACAAGAACAATTACATATAAAAAAGTGGCCTCTAGCATATATATTATCGTTGGCCTACCCCAGCCTATCAACAAAGGGTTTCAGAGCCATAATCTTCTTCTCCTTGACTCGGGGCAGAACATTATCGATGTAAAATTGTGCCGGTGCATATTTGGGAATGTTTTTTACAGTTCGTCTGAAAGAGAATATATTTTTGCTTTGTTAGTCAAACCAAGTATACCCAATCACAAAAGGCGTCGATAACAAACACCAACTATCAGAAACATCTTGGTTGATATGACATCATTGGTAACAATATCCTAAAGCTAAGAGAAACATGTAAGAAGTTAGAAAAATCATCACCAGTTGCGGGCATGTTTAAATAACAAGTAATTTAAATTCATTATTATCATCACATTCGATCATAAAACCCAGCACTTCCACCAAAACCAAAAGTCAGTAAGTCTATTGATGAAACAGAAAACCGACAAAAAGTTAGCTTGCTCTTGACATATTCATCCTTCTCTTATCAGCTATAACTTGGGATGTAAGTGTTCAAAAGACTCAAATAAAAAAGCATGGGAATCTCTAACTTTAAATTCAAAATTATTATGCTATTCAATCAAACATGTCAATCAGTACACTGATAAAACAGAAAACAAAAAAGATACTGCTTGAGGACATATTCCATACCTCAATTTTAAGGGTAAATGGAATATATTTATCCATCTCTTATACCAACTTGAAATTTAAGTTTTCAACAAATTAATAAAAAAAAAAAAATCACAGAAATATATCAAACCTTATGCTAGTAAATAGCTCTGATTTATCGGTAAACCATGTTGGGATATCACGGACAATACGAACATCATACTTCAGGTAGTCAATGAAGTGATCCACATCAAAAATGTCTTCAAATTTCCTGATATCATGAAATGCATCACCATGGTCAGAAAGGAGGGCCAGCATTGAAATCCACCACACAAGGCAAGAAAACTAATAGAAGAGGAAGTACAGCTAGCAGTGTGATAAAAGAATTGGCCGAGTGAATAAAAATTTAAAAAATATTTGGCTTTATTGGTTAAAGAAAAACGATATTGGTGATCTGATGTCATACATGATACATATGCTTAGCAAAACAGTGGTGATAATTAAAATTTAAACAGTTTAATTAATAATGTGGTCCCTATAATGGACAACCTTTTCGTTTTAGTCCCTACATGAAAAAAAATGTTTTGGTTCTAATACAAAAAATAATTCTTGCATTGGTCTATGTCATTGGTCCCAGTTATCGCAGTGTTAGTGAGATGCTAAGTTGTCTAACAGTGTCCCTATTTGGCAATGAATGTTGACAACAAAGAAACTACATCATCAATCAAATCAATTTATAAAAAAAAACTTCTCTTCAACACCAAGTGTGTCATTTTCTGCATCCGCCACACCCATCAACATCAAATATCACCCCAATCCATAACCAATAAAAATAGCAAGCAAATCATCAGCCAAAGATCTCCAGATCATGATCAATAGTAATCCATTCTACAACCCAAAAAATATCTTCAATTAAACCAACACCATCCCAAACTTCACCCAGAAAACTTCAGCAATTCACTGCTTAACCAAACTCCTGAAACATCTCTATGATACTTTTCTCCACAACTCCCAAAAACAACAAAAACAACTATCCAAGACCCATAACCCAGAAAATAGCAATTTTGTCCTCTTAGCAATTCTTAAAAAAAAAAAAAAAAAAAAAAAAAACCTCCATCTTTGCCCTAGTAGCAAAGCCACAACATCTCAGACCATCACCAAGTGAGACCAACAAATCCAATAACCCCTAAATCACCTGCAAACTGCCCCATTAGTAGCAACGCCCCCAAACTGTCAGTTTCCAAACTACCCAATCATGAACACATAGCCACTGTGGCAGGCTGGCAGCTAATCTTCATTGACATTACATTATCGACCGAACACACTGTCTCAGTGCTTCTACAATCCTTTTGAGTCCAATACAGAGGCACACCACAATAGTTTGCATCCTTGAGCCATAAAATCAAAAGTAGGATTTCCTGGGTTGGTTTGGTTTGTGATGCAGTGTAGTTCTACAATTTGGAATGATAGGTTATTAAGTTCATACAAAATATTTTGTTGCTAGAACTTGAAGTGTGGAAGGTTGTTCTCTTTACAAGAACACACCAACTTTACTCTTGATTAGATTTTTAATGGATTAGGGATTTAGTTTGAAGAAGAAGCTGACTTATTAATCATGTCTTTTTGTTTCTGTCGAATGTAATTGCCAAGTAAGAACACCATTAGACAACTCAGCAGCCCACTAAAATCATGATAAAGGGATAGACAGTAGGGACCAATACGTAAATGATTTTTTATGAGGACCAATACCAAAATGTAGAGTTTTTTCATGTAATGACTAAAAGAAGAAAAAAGGTATCAACTGTAGGGACCGAATTAGCAATTTAACCTAATTAAACTTATCTAAACAACATGAAAAGAATGGACAAGAGATCTCACGTTTGGTCTTTCCAAATCTGGTCCTGCTTCAAAACAGGCAAAATAAGAGTGGCATTCAATATTTTTGCCACAGCCACTGCATTGCATATCTGTATTTTGAAAGATGTGCAGAAGTTAATCATTGATAGATAAATATTATATAATAATTCGATGAAACTTTCCACAGACTGTCATATAACGCCCATTTCAACATACAAGACAGTAAAATCAGCACCATGGATCAAATGCAACATTGAATTTGCATCAAAACCAATTTTAAACAGTATCAGACAGTTCGAAGAACATTATGTTCACATATTTTACAAGTGGAAGGAAATTCTCCAATTAAAGTGCAGCAGTCTACAAGAGATTGATGGCTATGCAAGAGAATGTCAAATTAAAGGTGAATTTCAGAAAAGAAAAACAGTCTAAGCTAGAGAGTAACAAAAATGAAGGAACATATCTCATACCGCAATTCTCTGCTGATTTAGACCACCTTCAGCATGGATGAATATATAGCCATTTGTTTCATTTTCAGGAGGAAGTTCTACATGGAGGTATAAAAGTACTGTCAATAATAACAGTAATACTAGAAACAACATACACAGCATTAGTATGAACATATTCCCCAATAACATATATTACAGAAGAGAGAAATGAAAAAAAAATAATTGTAGATCACTTTTACAGAACTCCCTTGTTACAACTAAAAATCTTCAAACTTAAGGATTTTGCACAGTAGTTTTATTAATGAAGATGAAGGTGATAAAAAAGTCAAAGGGTCCACTCGTTCCATTAACAAGAATTGAATTGCAGTCACGGACTTATTGAGATACCACTTATAATTGATTAGTCGATGCTACTGACAAATGCAAAATATGTTAAGTTGTTACAACTTCTGGGTGAAGATATTCTTATTACTTTATTTGTTAATACCCTGTTTTGGCATGGCTTGCTATGCTAATGAGATCTTAAATATATAAATATAAATTAAGGAACAGAAAAGAAAAAGAAAAAGAAACCTGGTAAAACACCAGCCTGGCGCTCAGCACAGGGCTTCCAAGATGTTGTGGAAGAGAAAGGATTTTCCCAAAGTGATGGCGATTCTTTAACCTAAAAATAATACCAAAGAGCTCATGTGAATGGGAAAAGAACACACACCATTGGCATTGAACAATATAGAAGGAGAAACGAAACGAAACTCCAAAACAGTGGTCCTTTAGAGAACTTACATGCGGGCAGTGAAGAACAATCCCATCTTTTTTACACAAGTAAGGCGCATTCTACAAAAAAATATTGAACACAAATTCAATTATAAGAACTTGCTAAAATAATAGTAAAAAATATAACTTCATCGGCTGAATTGTTTCTTTCTGTATCAGATAAAAAAAATCCATATATTACTTGCACAGCTACTCATTACTGAAGTTATAATGCTGAACATTACCAAATCAAAATCAAAACAATAGGCAATTTAATTCCATTTCAGATAAACAAAATAACATTACAGATAAGGAATTTCGTTTTCCACACACCGAAAGGCGAAGAAGGATGCAATGCATTAGTGATTTAGTAGTGAATCTGAAAATGCAGGCAGACAGAGAGAGAGAGAGAGAAAGGACTCACGAGATTATGAAAGATTGTGAATAGGGAGACTAAACCAACGAGAAGAAGAAGTAATGTGAAAAAGATAGAGATCCTGGAGTTGTGAGGCGAAACCCTAGGGTCGTCGGTGACGAAGGAGCAGAGGCGCCGGTCGCGGTCCTTGGACGAGGGTCGATCGTGCTCGTCGTCGTCGTCGGCGAGGTGGTTGTCGGGAATGAGAGGGGAGGAATCGCCACCGACGCCGACGTGGTCGCGCTTCATCGGAGAATTGGAGGCTCGGCTGCCTAGGGAGGAAGAGTGCCGGAGCTCCGCCATGCTCCGATTAGCGAAGGAGTGAGTTCTCTGTCTCTCTCTTCTCTCTTTCTATGACTTAATAAGAACTGAGAAGCAGTAACAACTGCTTGGGTCTTACCAGAGGGGGAAAGCAACGTTTTCTTATTGTGGATGAGTCCTATGTGAATGTGAATTCAGATCCACTTGTTTGCGCAATTCATTACTCTACATATTCTTTTCCACAACGAGCAAAGCAACAACATCTTTAGGTACTGTTTTCTATTTTTCGGTTAATTCCCCTCCCTCCGCGAGGGCATGATCGTCATTCACCCACAGACACCCTTCAGTCTTCCCTGGCTCTGCAAGTGGAGAGCCTCTTGTTTACTCCTTTTGTTTTTCAAAATTGATTTCGATATTCACTCACCTTAATGGTCCATTTGCTAGAGGGAAGGACGATAGAAAATGAGTGGATCATCAAACTTTTACACGTTTTTACTCTTTGTTTGAATTTAATTTTTTTTACTTTACCAAATATAAACTAAGTAAGACAGTGAACGAATAATATTCATAATTTATATAAGATTAATTATCAATTTGGTCTCTAAATTATTTTTAATTATTTAATTTAATTTTTAAATTTAAAAAATTTAATTTAATATTCAAGTTTTTAAAAAGTGAATCAATTCAGACTCTAAATTATTTTAAATGATTTAATTTGATCTTTAAATTCTTAAAAGATAAGAGATCAAATTGATTTATTTTCAAAAACTTGATAATTAAATTGAACATTTTAAAAATTTAGAGACCAAATTAATTACTTTTTTTAAAAATGTGATAACCAAATTAAACCTTTTATGGAAATCAAATTGAACAATTTAAAATATTTTGCATACCAAATTAATAATTAAGCCTTTGTGAAAATCAAGTTAAAAAATAGACTAATTTATATATAGAGAGAGAGAGTGTGTGTTCTAGATTTACCTGTATTTTTAGTCCTTCAAGTGTTATAATTATGCAATTTCTAGTCCTTCAAGTGTTATAATTATGCAATTTCGATTCACTGAATTCTAGTTATGCAAATTAACTATATGTTTGGGTCTAATTTGAAGACTCCAAACCTAGGTTTGCAAAAGAAACTCTATATTTTAGAACTCGACTTACATTTGAGAGGGAGTTGTTTTTTCAAACATGCAAAGCACTCAAAGTTTTTGGAATATGACAATTGTATAGTTTTAGTTTCTCTATTAGTCTTCTATTAAATATTTAATAAGTTTTGGTGAAGTGATACCAAGTAATGACATGATAACTAATATGTTATATGATATATGATACGAGAGAAATAAAAAAGATAATCAAATTGTGCCAACATATGTATCAAACATTATTAGTGGTCAAGTCATCATCTAATGTTATGTTAATATATAATTTATTAAATATTTAACAAAAGACTAGCAATGTGTTTTGGTGGCGTTAGAAGCCCGAAAATTTAATTATTTTTAAGAATTTTTCATTATAATAAATGAAAATTTATTTGAAAAAATATAAAATTCATTAATTTATCAAGGACTAAAAAAAGTGTCAATGACCAAAAATTAAATTATTATTTTATTAGAAACTCAATGCAAAAAATAAAAAATAAACACAAAATTCAAATATTTATTAGGGATCAAAAATATGTTTTAGCCAATAAAAATTAAAAAATAAAATAGGGAAAGAAGTGAGATGGGAGAGAAAATACATATGTTTTTTTTTCTTCCTTTTTTTCATCCTTCAACAACTTTCTTTTTTCGGTTTTCTAAGTTTCTTTCTTTGTCACTCTTTCTTCAAGTGCAAAAACTAGATGTGTAAATCAATGTTGTTGTAGAAGGAAGAAAGAGAGAATAATTAATTGACAAATGTACAATAAAAAAATGTAAAGAGAAGTAGAGAAAAATTGGGGTAGAGGTGAAATGGAAGGAAAAATAGATGTATGTTTAGTTTTTTACTTTTTTTTTTTTTATCCTTCAACTTTCATTTTTTATTCTCCTAAGTCTTTATCTTTGTCACGCTTTTTCCAAAGACATAAGAGGTGTAAATCAATGTTGTTGTAGAAAGAAGAATTTGGATTGATGAAGACTTCAATAGTTATGTATAAAGTAGATTTTGAAGTTGAGATTCTAGTTGTAAATCACTAAACAATCAATGCATAAAATGTCAAAAGTGCATTAGAAAGATAAGCAAACAAACTCATGTTCGATTCTTACAGTTTTAAAATCGGTTTAACAATTTCTTTAGCTAATTTTTTCCACATCCAATTTCAAGGGTTTATCGAATAACAAATCAGTTCTTAATAACTAGTTAAACCAATCGATCTGTCCTATTATTGACAACAATAATGATAATGATATAATGATGATGGATGAAAATAATAAAATGGTGTTAAATATGATAGTATTTATCATAATGATATGAAAGTCTTATTAAACAATAACACTAATAATTTGTCTTTACCTTCATCATAACCATTATCACCAACTATATCATAATTTACTGTCATTATCACTACCACATTGTTATCACTATTATTAATCATCACGATTATCATCGTCACTATATTCACATTATTATTATGATGATCATTGTTATTGTAACTATCACAAACACTATCATAATTGTTATTGTTTCCATTGTCATAAATTTATTATCATTATTGTCATCCTCTCATCCCGTTTACTCTTTATCATTTACAAACATTTTGATTGTGGTCAAATAATATCCAATCAATAGTAATCAGTATTATTTGTGGATTATAGTTTCAATATTAAATTAAAAAAATAAAATAACAAAAATTTAAAAACTTAAAACTCACAAGTATATCGAATGACTAACAAGTTTCTAAATTTTAAAATTCGAGCTATTTTTTTTTAAAAAATTATTAGAAAACAATTTTATTTGAAGTTTAATATTAAAAAAATGATAAAAACAAAACTATACTAGCGGGGTGACTTTGGTCTTTTTCAGCCAGGCCAGTGTGTGTGACACCGTTTATAAGCTTAGCAAGGGTTTAAAAGGTCGAACGAACGAGCGAGCACTGAGCAGCGGTTGCCGGAAAAACCATTGACGGCGATGGCGGAGACGGTGAGACTTCGCTTGGTGTTCGAGGATCGTGGTATGTTGAGCAAGTCAAAGAAGAAGCAAGGGCTCAAGCGTTGCTGGTTTCTGCTTAAACCCCAACACACCACCATTTCCGATGTTGCCTCTCATCTATTCAACACTTTCCGCCTCCACCACACCTGTCCCCATGGCATCGTCCTATCGGTATGTATGCATATATTCATGTTGTTCGATTACACTTTCCCATCATCATCATTTTTAACAATCATGAAACAAATTCGCATATCTTCATTTGATGATTCGATTGGTTTATTGAGCTCTTGAGTATATTTCTTTGACGATTGAAATTTTGGATAACTGTGGTCATTCCGTATTTTTTTTTTTATAATGCAGATGGATGGTTTTGTTTTGCCATCTTTTGAATCCACTTGCATTTTGAAGGATAAGGACATTGTTTGGTGAGTTTATGCAATTATCGGTTTTGTTTTTTCAGTTTTCACTCACATTCATGTGTTGTTGCTGTCAATATATAGTTTCTGCTTGCAGTGTTATAATGCTTGTGTATCTGTGGTAGTGTGAAGAGAAGAGGAAGCGTATCAACTGATGATAATAAACCTGCAATGCTGCCACCTGCGGCTTGTGAGGATCAGTCTATTGAGCTTCCGAAACTTCTCACAATTGAGGGCCTTCAAGAGGAGTCTGGGGGAGAAGAAACCATGTCCCAAAAGGATGGCGATGACCAAATTGAAGATGCAGTTTATGTGGAATCTGAATCGGACGGGAATGTTGTCTCCAAGAAAAGAAAAGCTTCAAAGAAGCTCAAGAGCCCTAGGTTTGTTTTTTCCTCTTTAATTGTTAGTGCAACAAAGCTTACAAAGTTGTCAGAGTCTCTTCAGCATTATTTATTAGGAGGTGTTTTCTCTTCTGAGTGTTTCAGAATCTAGTTTTGTATAAGTAACTTTTGTGAGGTTGCTTTTCTGCTCTGACTAGGTAACATATTTTGGCAAATCTCTGTATGTGGGAGTAAGTTGGGCAATGGCATTAATCTTTCTGCTCCTTATTTAACTTTAATTTGTTTGAGTGTATGATTACCTAGGGATCTCTCTTTTTCCTTCGAAACCTTTTTTTCTTTTCCCTTGTTTGGAATTTTGAGTAGTTATTGGAGCATGTAAACATTATTTGGGTTGTTAACTTGATTCCATTATCTTTTACATTCAGTCAGAAGAAGATTAAGTTGTCTACTGCTGAAAACTTGTCATTCATTCCTGAGGTCCATGAGGAGGAAAACGGAAGCTCTGAAGGCGATATTCATCACCAAACAAGTGTTGTCAAGAAGGACAAGAAGAAGCCTTCCAATTTATCTAGTCAGTCAAATAAGTCAAGCAACCTTAATAAACAGAAGAATGACAAAAGTGATCCTACAAGTGATGAAACAAGGTGCAATTTGTTCACATTTGTGATTTATATAATATGTCAAATGATGTATTTTCCTTCTCTGATTGTGCATTGCAGTGCATATTTCGTCCTTTTTGGGCAAGGCAATTAGCTGATAAAATTTTATGGACAATTTTGTGTTCATGTCTGGTGTTTTTATTTTTATCTTGGTTGTTTTATATTTATTTAAGAGTTGTGCTTTGATGTAGTAGAAAACAATAAAGCTTTTTTCTGTTATGTATAGATTGTTTGATTCCTGAGTTCCTCCTATTGTTTCTTCTACTTTGAAATCCCCATCCCCTTATGATGAGGATGTTGGTTTCCGGAATATCAAAAATAAAAATATTTTTTTTCCTTATTTTTCTCTGATATGCTGTACAGGTTTGTCCAGCCTCAAGATGAAAGTGAAACTAAAAAGGTAACACTTTATTTGCACTGTTTTTGAATACACATATAGTTCTTTTTTGCACTGAACTAAATATAATAAAGTTCCATGTTGTCATGATGACCCGTCACATTTTGATTTTCATTTAAAAATTTACCAAATCTCACTTGTAAACATAAGAAGAATATTTCCAGTTTAAGGCTTTAAGCTTGATTCTTTGGTTATCAATGCTGAGGTATGATATAGCAAGTAAAAAATGTATATAATTCCTTCAAGTCAAATTAGAAACTTCTGCTTGTAGTTGACTTTCTGACTTTTTTCGTGTCCTTCCTTCCCTAAAAAGGTAAAATGAGGTGTATCAGGATATATGTTCACGTGTGTTTAATAGGACTTAATGTGGCCAAATAATAGGGTTTGAAATAAAATAGATTAAATACTCAAATCGAGCCTCCAAAGATATATATGACATCATTCTAGTCCTCCAAAGATTTTGTACACCAATTTGGTCCTTCATAGCTTTAAATTAGTGTTGATTTGGGGGTTAAATTGGTGTCCAAAGATATACCATCAAGTGAATTAATTGATGTTCATGTTAAACAATCAAGGACCAAATTGATATCTAAAAATCTTTGAAGAACCAACTCTACGTCCCATGTATATACAGGACCAATTTGAGTATTTGGTCAATAAAATACTCCTGTCCCTATGAAAATAAAAGCAGGATGGCTTTCTTATTTAGTTCATGATAGTATACTGTGGTCTGTGAAGATTAGTTGGCGAATGATTTAGGAATTTCCATTTTTATGGACATGTTTCTGGATACTTCATCTCACATGGTCATTTTATCCTGTTTCAATAGTCAATACTTGCTAGTCCATCTCTTGACAAAAGAACAGGGGATGTCAAATATTTACACTTTAATATTTTATTTTCAGTTGCCTAGCAGAAGTGCTCGGCGGAAGAAAGCTAAAAGAAGATGGCTGAGGGAACTAAAATTAGAGAATGAGAAGAAGGAGAAGGAGAAGGTAATCTGGTTCTGTAATGCTACTGTAGATGTATTTATGGAGATAGGATCTTATGAACAGTGTTGTTAAATAGCCACTATAGTGGTTCTACGGTGCCATTGTGTTGTGGAATTCCTTGGTTTGCAATAATGACCTTGTTTGCTATTGCGGCATCTCAATAGATGGATGTGGGTCTGCATGTGACCTTTTTCCCAATCAATCCCAGTGTCCCACTCCCCCCATGCATGTAAAATTTGTTAAACTTCTCCCATATGTAAACCTTTGTTCATGGCTTCATGTAAGGATCAAGGAAGGACTCCTCCACTCCTCCATTAACATTTATTCACCTCATCCTGGACCCTCTGGTCATCTTCAACGAGTCTCCGGGCAATTGAACATGAGTTTATATTATGCCAAATTTTATGCATTTTATTTTTATTTGCATACAACTTAATTTTTTTATATATGATTTATATATTGATATATATCATTTATTTCAACTGTTATGTGGCTTCCACTATTTGCCTGCAGTCCTGCACTCTATCCTCTATATGATATAGCAAATTATTGGCTTTCTGCCATTTTCCGCGATCTGCAATTGATAACATTGCTCGTGAATGATAATTTACTAGCTGTATTTGAGATTGTTGACTTGTTGAGTTATAGACTTTTGTACCCAGGTCATAGTATTGCAAGAAAACTGACAAATGATTAAATACATTTTGCAAATCATTTGTCAGTTTTCTTGGATCACTTGTCTAAGCTTACTATTTGCAAAATGTATTTAATCATTCTTTCTGAAAGGAAATGTTCTTTTGTTCAAATTGTCAGCTCCATCAGACTCCAGTGCTTGAAAAAAATGGACAAGAATTACCTATCAAAGATAATAATTGTGTTGTTTCTGATGTACATCAACAACCTGATGAAGAAAGTGGAGAAGAGGATGACATTGTTCCTGTGGAAATTAGGCCAGGGCACATTCGGTTTGAGTCCCTTAAGAAAGGTTTGAATGCAGATCTCAGCTATAAATTTTAAAGTAGCAATTGTGTTTTTGGGATTCAGGATTAATTGCTTTCATGATTTGATACATGTCCATGCTCTATTTGATGCAGATCAGGATCAGGCAGTGACACAGGATCAGTTTCCAGTGGTTGGTTTGATTTTCCTCAATAAAAGATTTACAATTTCCTCTATGTTTTACTCTCCATCATAAATAGTCAATTTAATATGTTAATTTTGCAGAAAATTGTACTATGCATTAAGATTATTATTATTTGCATTTGAACTTCTTACTTTATGTTTTATCTGGGTTTTAGACTTTAGGGCTTGATGGAGAATAAAGAATGTTCCAGTCAGAAGTGACTTGTGATTGGAAAGTACATAATTTACAAAACAGCCTTTTCTTCACTCTTAGTTCTTTCTTGGGTGTGTGATGGGTAATGAAGTTAGGCGGGAGGGAGCTAACAAAATTATTTAGGTTTATTCTCGGGAGATACTTTGAAAGGAATCAATGTTACGTGTTATAAATTTGATAGCACTTGAACAGCTTGTGTAATCCATATCTTGATTCTCACTAAAGAGCTAAGAATAGCTTGAAGTTGTAAAACTTACTATCTTGATTAACTAATCAAAGTTTGGTGCACAGATGTAATTCCATGCCAGTTCTATAATATGGTCAAAACTTTGGAAGTATTAGAGTATTAGGAGATTTGCTATTATTTTTGTCATGATATTTCAAATGATTTGTGAATGTAAACTTAATGTTTCAGGAAACATTTCAGTGGAATGGAATTACCAACAAGAAGAAGGGCCAGAAATGGGGTAAAGAGAGAATGTCATTCCGTAAACAGGATGGCTACGAACATTCCAGTCAAGATTGTCCTACAGTTCAGAATGCTGAAAAGAAACAGCCATCCAATGCATTAGATTTTGATAAGCTTAAACCTTATTATACAAGCTTGCCTGAGGTGTTTTTCTTTCTTTCCCCCTAATGTATCCTTATGGCATTTCTTATTCTGCTCAGTATCCTAGAAGTTAATTAACCTGTTGCAATATGTTAGGAGCCATTTCAGCTGTTTTTGGTTATACCATTCAAATTCTTATCTGTATTCAATGCTATGAATCTGTAAATTCTGTTGCATGGTACTCTTTTGGTGCTTTTTAATAACTTATGTATACACTGCAGGAAGGTGATGTGATTGCTTATCGATTGATTGAGTTAACAGCATCTTGGACTCCGGAACTTTCCTCCTTTAGGGTACATATCAAGTCTGCTTTTGGATTACATTATTAAAAATTAAAAAATTGCATCAGAAGTTTAATACGTATTACATCTATGTCCTTGCAGGTTGGGAAAATATCTCGGTATGATGCTAAATCAAACAGGATTTGGCTGGAACCAGTTTTAGAATATCCATTTGATTTTAAGAAAAAAATAGATGAGGATGCATCTTCTGTACAGTATAACCCATCCCCTTATCAAGAGAATGGTTCTTTAGAGGTAATAAAGTTATTTCATTTTTGCACTGTAGCTTATATGGTAGGGGAGAGTCAATATGTCCACTATGGTAAACAATATATAAGTGGTGCCTGGTTTATGTTAATCCAATGAATTGATGGATTGCAGGTATATAAAACGGCTAATATCCAGACATCTTGTGCCGGTGCATTTTATGTATTTAATTTTATCTTACTCTGTATCACGACGAAGTGTTAAAGCCCTAATTTTAATTGAATCTTCAAAAAACTTTTCTTTCTAATAAAACTAGCATGCTGCTGCTTATTTGCATGAAAATGACATTGTTTTCCTTCTACAGATAGAGTATACATCGCTTGCTGATGTTCGAATGGTTAAGCATGGCAATCCTGATTTGGACACTATGTTGTTTCTAGTGATGCTTGGGTT
The DNA here is from genome assembly GCA_007407185.1 of Glycine tomentella. Lineage (NCBI taxonomy): Eukaryota > Viridiplantae > Streptophyta > Magnoliopsida > Fabales > Fabaceae > Glycine > Glycine tomentella. The sequence continues at coordinate 1,035,874 of PYAF01003910.1, read as the reverse complement.
AAGCCAACAAAAGCAACTAATGATATTACCAAAGAAAAACTTGCGGAAAAAGTAACTAATGGTAGTAGCACTGAAGAAAAACTCGCAGCTGATCAAACTACCATGGAAAGTTGCCAGCCAGAAAGAGGTCATATCACTGCTAAAGGTAATGTACACTTTACGATTATTGGAGTGTATGGTCTATAGAAAAATGAAAACATTTTGATGCGCTGAACATGTGGAATTTCTTTACAGAAAATGGGGAAGTAAACGTGTGGGACGAAATTAACGAGGCATTAAAAGCAAAGAAGGCCAAGCTGTCGAAGGAGGATGGTTGGAGTAGAGGAGGAGAGAGCTCTAGCACGAGGTCATGGTCCCATAGAGCCATGAGATGCAGTGCGCTGGGTCCCACAATGGCATTATTAAGGTCCAATAATGGACTTTAAGAAACAAGCCTATATCTGTTGTGTATCGCCTATCCGCAGTATTTTGGTATATATGAACAAATTACCGAAGCCACCATCATCTTTTTGGTATATATGAACAAATTACCGAACCACCATCAGCAATTCAGGCTGCATGTCCTGATTTCAGTATATTATAGGCAAAATATTTGAAGGCTTATTCTTATTATCCATCTTTCGGATGTTATTAGTTGCAGTCCTCCTGAAAACCAAGCAGCAAATTGAATCAACTGCTACACGAAAATATGAGACCATTGTTCACCATCCTAAGTACCCAACAAAAAAATTATGATTATAGATGAAAACGCTTCTTTTCAGACAATTTACTGTTAAAAATTCTATGGTTGTTAGTTGGCAAACCGTATTGTATGTAAACCCTGCAAACTAACAGTTGTCTGCGACTGATTAACCAGGCAGACTAAAAGAAATCAGCGTTCCATCACTCAAATTAAATATGGGTTTTGAAACTTAATTGTTTATTAATTAATGGAAGCAGTAACTAATGACAGATGATGATTCATTCTACAACACCGTAAGCTACTTCTACTAACTTGTACACATTAACATCAGTTCCTGACGAGTTAAGAAAGATAGACTCCATATTCAGTTTAACAACTGTTATGTACTTCAATTGCAATTATAAGGCACGGTATGCATGTAATCACTTGGCACGCACGGAATAATCTGATCGTGAGTGCAAATTTACATCCAAAATTTACACAATTTGTGCTCAACTCATCCCATTTCCTTTCTCCTCTATGTCAAGCTCAGCCATTATATTACATAACTCTGTACCACGATCCTCTTTGTCATTAATCTCACTCTGCGGTTCAACACCTGAACTAATGATATAGTCATCTGATATTAGCCATTTTCCTTTGTTTTCACGGTCAGATTGTTTGCAAGTATCATCATCCTTCACCACATTATCATCTAATTCAGGCAAAGAGAAAGACAGTGATCTTACCAGGTTGTTCTTGGGGACATGAGAGGATTCACTGGTCGAGGGTAGCAACATCAGAGGCGGTGGATGATTCCCTCTGCGCTCTGCAATGGAGAGGAAAGAACCTTTCAACGGCAAATTGGAGTTCGCCCCTCCGAATGTGTGATTAGCCGAAAATTCTTCCAAGGGTGAAGAGACATCTTCTTTGTGAAGTGAAGTGGAATTTTCTGAGAAAGACACGTCTTTAACATAAAAGGGTTCAGCCGATTCAAGGCCAGATGGTGATGGCTGCCGAGAAGACACGAAGGACAAGTCAGACCAGTTGGTAGAGGAAGGCGAAAAAGTAAATGAACTGGCGTAATCAGAACTTGAAGGTGAAAGTGTTGGTGACTTGGAATTGAATTTTGGAATGCAGCTTATGAAGCAAGGAAAAGGATTTGATGTGCCGGGAGGAGACAGTGGCAATGATGAAGCAACACCATGAACGGAGAAGTCCATGGGTTCAGGACTACCTTTTTCCCTATTTGGATAGCATTCAAAAGAATCCGGTGAACCACACGGAGGAATTGATGATGGTGACAAAGGCTCATCTGCAGCTTCCTCAGATACACTAGGTTGATGATCATTGCATGGGGTTGAATCAGCATCACAGTTGAATTTGGGGGATGTGAGCAATCCACTAGCAAACTTCCTCCTCAGTCTTGCCCAACCTTGTTCTCTAGCAGGAAGACAAGTTTCTGATCCTGGATCAGACAAGGAAAAAGGTGGAACAACCCCACCAGCAAGTGCCTTGTGGAAAATCTCAAAATCCAAATCATATGCATCAACTTTTCTTGGACCAGTAGTCATCCCTGAATCAACCGGCTCAATAACACTCTCCATGCCTTCAGAGGGCTCCTCCATGATCACCACTTCTTTGTCAGAATCACCTGATATTCGTTGCTCCATAGAAAGAGCAATCCAAAACCCGGGTGGTTCTTCACCTTCATGGATTGTCAAAATAGGACCTTTTGCCCCCTCATAACGGATCACCTGAAAGGCTGCACTCCTTGCATTACATGACATCACAGAGTCACAATGTTTCCCATTCCAAACATAGATAGCAGAAGGAACATGAACAATGAATGCCCCACGAGAATCAAGAGCCTTTGAACCTGGCTGGTTAACCATCTTGGGGACAAGATGAAGAGGGTCATAGGGGGAGTGAGGAGCCATACGATACATCTTGAGAACAGAATTTGGACTTGCAGGCATAGCATGAACCCTTTTCTGACACTGCAATAGTTGACAAGCAAAACCCATGTTCGGGTTTGTGACAGCCCTTGCAGTCTTCACAAACTGAAAAGCATCTTCAAAGCTCTGCCCTTCCCTCCACATGAGGTAAGCAATCACCAAAGCCGTTGATCGAGAAACCCCTTGACAACAATGGACAAGGACACGCCCACCTTGCTCTCTAACATCCTCAAAGTAATCAAACACATCATAGAGAATACTTGTGATGTCCTCAGTGGGGCTGTCCTGCAACCAAAGTGTCTTGTACACAAAATCACCTTTGAAATACTCAGGACAAACAAAGCCAACACAGTTGAGAACGTGAGTGATTCCATTCTGCCTGAGTAGCTCATGGTTCTTGGCTACCGTGTCACTCCCCAAGTATATGTGCTCGGCAATTCTGGAACACTCTTTGTCAAAGAAGGCCAATTTGTCCCTCTTGAAGAGAAAATCCTTGGTGGGTTGTTGTTGACTTGAGGAGGTTGAGGAGCCTCTTGGAGTCTGAGGAAGTGGCCAAACTCCAAGATCATCAGATCCAGCACTAGGCCATTCCTCCACGTTGCGTTTGTTGATTGAGAGAGGCTGAAGGGGTGGCAAAAGTGGTCTTGTTTTGCTGTTTGTCGGTGGCTTGCGGCTATTGGGAGACCTCTCAGTCCATGACACAGAACGAGAATAAGTTTTCCATGCAACACCACCGGGGGGGGCTTTGTCCTTCCTACCCTCTTCCCCTAACATGGTGTTTTTTTTTTCTGAAGAAAAAGGGTGTGCTATAAGATGGAAAAGACAAAAACTTGATCCGCACCCATTAAAGCATTGTTACTCACTATTGAGTACTACACAGAGAAAAAATTAGAAAGGAGTTGTTCTTGTTCAAGTTCAAAAGCGTGGTAAATGGGAGAGGAGGTATTTGCAGCTTTGAGTTTTGTCTACCCCTTGTGTTCCATATTCCCACCTAAAACACTTGACCCTGTCGTTGTCTCTGACTCTTTCTTTGGAACATATACATATGCATGTTGATAAATAAATAAAAAAGTGAAGGGAGAAGGAAAATTCAAAGCAAAGCAGACAACACAGCAAAAAGGTTGTTACAGAAAGAGAGTGGCCGATCTGCAGGGAAGGTTAAGGATCATGTTCGTAATCCTATGTAATCACCACAACACAACACAAACCCAACCTTGTCCGTAAGAACATGCCAGAGGGCAAAGAAAGAGTGTGTTGTATTTGGCTCAATACCGAAACCATTGCATTTGCGGCATTCCAAGTAGCTTGCCACCTAAGAATTTCTCACTATCATGAGGGAATCAGTCAAATTGCCACGTCATCATTCACACTTTTTTTTAAAATTTTTTTTATTTCTCTCTTTTCCTTACCCAGAGACCAGAGTAGTGGCGAAGCTGAAGTTCTATTAACATATCATGGTTGAGCGTATGAGTACAATGTAGTGTAGAAAATTTCTAAGTATCTTTCTTATAAGGCTAATGGATAAAAGACATTACACGCCTCTTTCTTGGCTCTTGCAGTGTCGATTAGTTAAGCATACGTCCACCGTCTCTGAACTCCTAATTCTCTAAATCTACTCATTTTAGTCAAATGAAAGTTACAGTCTCAATCATGTTGCAACTCTTTCACTGGTTCCTTCCTTCTACTTTTATTAGTTCAGTCACGTTGTGTGCAAAAGAATACATATCTGAAATATATGTATATGTTTAGTAGTACCACAAAATTCAGCAAAGTAGTTTAGCATACCCCTAATACTAGTACTACTCAGTCGTTAGTTCCTTTTGTTTTTCGTTTGAACAAAATAAAGTAGATACCTTATTGTATCTTAATGCATACATAGCATGCACATTGTACAATTCAATCTTTTTAATTTGTCCAGGCTTCGTTGCCAAACCAAATTTTAATCTAGCACACACATATATAATTTCCAAACCATACACACAAATAAATAAATATATATATATATATATATATGTGTGTGTGTGTGTGTTTTAAAGACGTAATGGTCAAAGGAAGGGAGTTGTGAGCTGTGACTGAGAATATTTTTGTTTGTTGAACGTAAGAATATTATACAATAGGAAATTGCCAAGTTATTGCAAATTAGTATATGAAAAGAAATTAAAATAAAAAAGGGTCAAAAAAGGGTGGCGATGCAACTAGAAGCCAATTGGTTAACTTTGTGGTCCGCATGGAAGACCTTTCCAAACTAGCCGCCTTAGAATTATTTATCTTGCTAAGCACGTCATTATATGTGATCCCATTACTGTTGCATCTTTACAATATATCCAACCACAACCACCCCAACTTTGTCCACTCCCAAATTTAGTCTCTCTCTCATAAAGACTAAAGAGTGGTGACCTTAAAACTCTCCCAAGTTTAGATGCAGATGGGAGTGGATAGAAAAGAGACTACAAATTGCATTGATGAAGTCAATTTTAGGCGTTAGGTAATTTATGCATGTTGAAAAAAAATATAACTTTGAATATGAAGTTATTTATTGAGATACATCATACATATTATTATTAGATGCTGTTTGAACATTCCAAAGTGGTAAACAGGTTTAAATTTTAAATTTCTTGTGCATAGCTTAATTTAAATGATTGTGGATTGTTTTAGAAATGATGATCAGGCATTCTCGCATTTTTAATTCGGGTTTCGAATTAAAATTTAAATAATAAAGTGAGTTATGAATGACAAGTGCCATCTACCTTTTGTCCGATGTTCTTTTTTCCCAGTCATGTAAATTATTGCTAGGTTTTATTAAAATAATATGTTCATTTATTTTCCTCTTCGTTGTTAGTGCTTTTAAAAAAATGTAACATTTTTTAAGCATTTGGTAGTTGACGGCATTTTAATTTTTAAAGCTGCTTATGAAAAATAGGCCCAAGTGAAAAGTGGAGCCTTACGGAGCTTCGTTTGGACCACCCCATTTGGATAGGGCTTGTTGGGCTTTGGTGAAGGGAATTGCTGGGCTTGTTGATATGATCAGAACTATGATGTCTGACCCAAGCAAAAAGAAAAAGAAAAGATTGATTTTTTCCTTATGGTATGGTCAATTCGAATCCATATTGGTCCAGAAAACATGTTATTTGAACATTATAAAGTGGTAAATAGGTATTAATTTTAAATTACTCGTGCGTATCCATATTTGATTGTTTTAGAAATGATCAGGCATTCACACATCTTTAATTATCAGGTTTCGTATTAAATATAAAATAAAAAAGTGAGTTATGAATGAACTAAAAATTGAAGTGTCAAACCTATTTTTTCCCCACTCAAGTAAATTATTGTCCTGTTTCATATATATATATATATATATATATATATTGGCTGTTAGTTATTTTAAAAATGTCATTTTTTAAGCATTTGGTAGTTAACAACTTAGGCATTTTAATTTTAATTGCCGCTTGGAGAATACAAGCCCAAGTCAAAGGAGTAAACTTAAGAAATTGGGAATTACTATTAGCCCCATGTAAATTGCTCTTAGCCACTATTAAGGGGCTGAAATTTTTTTATTCCAGAATTATCCTTCCCTTGGGATCATGATTCCGTTGAATAAAATGCACGACAGAATCATAATTTCGTTATTATATAGTTTTCACATCCCCATTATTATAACAAAATTGTGATTTCATTACATTTTTTTCATCCCAGATATAACAACGGAAACATGTTTCCATTGTATAAAGATAGGGTGCGAAAAAATTACACAAGGAAAATGTATTTCTGTGTACAAAATTCAAAATGGAAATACATTTTCGTTGTGTAATTTTTCTGCACCCCTGTTTATACAATGAAAACGTGTTTCCATTAGGAAAAATGAATTAAGTTACCTTTTTACTTGGATTAATTTTGATACAAATTGTATTAATGACGACACACAGTACCTTTTTAATAGTAATCAGATTAGTTGTTACATAAATTATCTTTTTATTTAAATTTAAATTAATGATGACATAAATTACTCTTTTTAATTCTAATCAAAATAATATCATAAATTGATTTGATTACGATAAATAAAGATAATTCTTATAATAATTAATTTGATTATCTTTATAAATGGTAACTTGTATCCAATTAATTTAATTTTAATTAAAAAATATATTGTGTATCATTAAAAATGGTAAGTTATATCACAATTAATTCGATTACTTAAAAAGTTTAACTTGCATTTATAATTAATAAGAAAAATCATAAAAGCAACAAAAATATGATTTTGTTGTTTTTTTTAAAAAAAAAATACACCACGAAAATACAATTCTAATGTGTGTCTCAACAAAAATCACAACGAAATCATGTTTTTGTTGTTATTTATTTTTTGTTTTAAAATATAAACGAAAATATGATGTTGTTGTGTATTTTAACAAAGATCACAACACATTGTGTTTCCGTTGTATATTTAATAGGGGGTGAGGAGAAGAAGGACACGGGTAAGAGGGGTGAAGTGTCTTTTTTAGAGAGTTTATAGTTTTGTAGGGACCAAGAGCAATGTTTGAAGGGACCAATAGTAACTCCCTATGAAATTTAATTCGAACTTAGCCATGGCCGTCTGGATAAGGCTTGTTAGGTATTGGTGTGGGAATGCGAAGAGGCTATTGCTTCCTACACCCCATGAAAATTTAAAAACGAATTGAATGGGAAAAATAACCTTCAGGTCTCACTAGACACCCTTATCTCACCCTAGCAAATCTAGTGCTTCGATCAAATCAATGACCGAACTGGTTTTCACAACATTGGAGGAAAGTGATGGTCGAAAGGGCTTGTTGATGAGAAAAATCTTGTTAAGTGTTTATTGTAGTATTTAGAAGAGGGTGGTGATAGATGGTGTCCAGAACATATATTTCGAAAGTGTATAGGTAATCTGGAAATCTATTATGGAATACATATTATGAAATATGTTTCTAGATTACTTTTATGTTTTTGGAATGCTTAATTATTATTTTAGTCTCTAAATTTGAGGGATATGCATTTTAGTCCTTGAAATTTTTATAAAAAAATTAGTCCTTGAATTTTAACAATTTACTTTTTTTAGTCCTTGACACAATAAATTGATATTTTATGGTGATTTTTAGCATTTTGTGGTGGTTTTTTTTAGCACTATGGCAATTTTAAAATGCAAAGTCAAAGGGTTAAAAAATAAAAACTAATTTATGAAAGCTAATAACTGCCACAAACTATCAATTTATTATGCTAGAGACAAAAGAATAATTTGTCAAAATTCAAGAACAAAAAAAAGTTTTAAATTTTAGGGATTAAAATAAACACACACCCCAAATTCAGAGACTAAAATAATAGTTAAGTCTTTTTTAAAACTAGTTTTGATATCAAACACTAATTTTTATACTTATTTTAAAATTTGTTGAAATCAGTTTGACAAGAAAATGGATCAATTTTTCAAATTAAATGATAATGTTGATTCATTTTAAAATTGCATTTTAAAACTATTACCAAGTGCTAAAAAAATTATCACAAAGTGGTAAAAATCGACATAAAATATCAATTTATTATATCAAAAACTAAAAAAACAATTGTTAAAATTCAAGGACTAAAAATATATTTTTAAATTTCAGGACAAAAAAATACACCCTAAATTTAGGGGTTAAAACAGTAATTAAATCTTTTGACCATTTCATAATAAAGTTGATAGAGTGTTGTAAACATTTTGGTATTTGTCTTAGCTTTTTATGAATTAAAAAAATTTATAAAATTAAATATGTAAATATTATGATTAAAATATGTTTTATAATATATATTTCAAAATAAACAATATCATATTATATAAAATAGTATATATTAAGTCAAAATTTTTATTATTAATATATAATTATTTAAAAATATAATTTTTTTTTATAAAAACAATATAGAAAAGTAAAGTAAGTTAGAATCCCTCAAATAAATGTACCAAAAAACAATCACTCAAAATATATGATATCTAACTATTAAAATTTGAACTTGTCAAAACTAATTTTAGACCAAATCAAATTAGTTTAGTGGGGGTAGAATCATCCTCTTATTCCTTAAATCTGGATAGGGATGGAAACAGGTCAGACCAGGCCAGGTTTGGTTAGGACTGGTCTTGACCCAATTTCAAAACATAAAGCTTGGTCTAGTTATTTACCTGTCATAGACTTTTTTTTTTTTAGGCTTGACCTAGCTTATTTAAAAGCTAGTTTGGCCTACGAGCCTATTAAAAAATCTATTTTATAATAAATATTATATAAAAAATCTAATAACCAGTGATATTTTAAAAATTTGTATAGTACTTTTTAAAATTTAATATAAATAAAGATAAATACTTCCCTTTTAATTTGTGCGTGAAAAAAATAAGTTAAAATTAATTATAATACTTTCAGTATTCAACAAAATATTATAAACAAAATAAATAAGCTAAATAAAATATAGTAAGTTTCATTCAAATATATATATATATATATATATATATATATATATATTAAATAGACCCGTCTGATGGGTTTAATAAACTTTTTTTAAAACTTGAGCCTAATCTTTTTATCTAAATAGACTTTTTAAAAAGTTTTAATCTAACATTTTTAATAAACAAGTCAGACCATACCTTAAATAAATAATACTAAAGACTTCTTATAAGTGATTTGGTTCATTACCATCCCTACACTTGTCATTTGACAATGGCTCCTCGCCTCCTCGCTGCAACTTTCAACTTGATGGCTACTAAATTCGAAAGCTATCGTACCCTGTAGCTTCCTTGAAATAATGTCATCCTTGACAAAGGCTATAAAAAAGTATAAGGAGCCCATTAAAAATGGATCAAATGTCATACTTTGAGGCAAAGTTCCTTAGTAAAAGTGTCATTTATAAGGACTAGAGTTATAAGTTAAAAATTAACATATTATAATTATAATAATAAAAAATAGATGAAAAATTTTATAATAAAAAAAATTCACTAATTTTATAGAAACGAAAAATATATTTTAATATAAACAATAAAACATGAGTTGATATCATTAAAACATAAGTCACTAATCTACTATGGTTCCTTATGAAATTAAGATAAACTCATTTTCTTAATTTCCTAAACACCGGTTCCTTGTAGAGAGGTAATGGTTTCTTAATTACTACTCAAAACTCAAATAGTAGATCTAGATCTGAACAAACAAACTAAGTTAGCAACTCAAAATGCTTATTAACCTAAAAACGCCAAAACTCTTAATTCATCATCATAGGCAAGCTATTAACTTTTATGGCTTATTAGCTCACTAAATTTATCATTGAGAGTCAGAATACTTTTCACATTTTTTAGAGGTATGCACTATCTCTGTTTTTTAATCTTACAAGCAAATCCAATTACTTTCTTTTAATATTGTTCACTGGAATTTGCTAAACCACTACTAAATCGAAACAAATCTTTACCAAACTCAAACGCTAACTTGTTGGAAGAAGACAAAAAGAAAAAAAAAACAAGGGGATAGTATAGATATGTGAATCATTGATTCATTTTCCATCGAGTATACGCACATGCTTATGCAATTCATCTCTACCCTATGTTAAAATAACACATTAAGATTAGTGTCTCTATCTCCTGTTATAAAAAAATTGTCAAACATGCTCTTATTCTAGGATGTTTCGGATTGTGGGCGTAATATACTTGTCAACAGTGGATTGTTTACAATATTACACATGTATTTACTAGGAAGGATCCACAGGAAAAATAAATCCATTGCAATGTGCATTTTTTATCGAATAAATAAATAGAGAAGATTTCGTGTGAACTTTGTGAAATGATTGAAAAGTACTAAAAAACACAATCATTAGTTACTTGTCAACATGGTACAAACATGTACATGTGAAATTTCCCACACAAACTTAAGATACCTCATAAGAACCATTTTAACATGTAGGAAAATGTAGGCATCATCATAATGTATAAAACATGCTAAATCTTTAAATTACATCATTTATAATATCATGTATTATTTTCTCTTTCCTTTTTATATTTCTATTATATATACTCCTTGTAGGGTAAGATGATTCATTTTTTTAATAACTATTAACATAGACTAATCTTAAAGAACTAGTTTGAAGTGGAAGAAAGGGATGAAAACAGTTGACCTGACCTTACTCGATTCCTTCCAATAGCACTCTTCTTCTCTCTGGTCATAATTCATTTGCAATTCTTGTTGAAACAATGCATCTAGAGGTATATGAACAAGTCTCACTATCTTTATTGGTCTGCTGTCAGTGTTTGTGACCTCGAAATTTCGTTCAGCAGGGTTTTGGGTTGAATTCTGCTTACCCTTCAAGTATTTTTCAGTTTCCCAGAAAAAAATATTGGTGTGGCTAGTCAAAGTTGAGCTTTTTTTGTCCCTTTGGGTTATTATAGTTTGATTCCTTCACCAAAGTTATATAAACATGTTGTATGTGTTTTGGAGTTTCAGCTAGAGACTTGGACAATTTTGGTTGCTATTGTGTGCATCTTGGTCTTTGTTCTGAAGGAGTTTGTTATGGGAGGGAAGAGCTCAAAAGGGAGTGGTAGGAGGTTTGATTTTGGTGCTTCTTCATCTTCATGGGATAATAACTATGGTGGATACCCTCCACAGTCACCATCCACTTCTTATCAAACACCTCAGCAACCTTGTGCATCAGCATCAGCTCCATTTTATGACTATGCACAGCCAAAAAGGAAGTTGGATAAGAAGTATTCCAGAATAGCTGATAATTACCGTTCTTTGGATGAGGTGATTAGATCATTGCATGTAACAGTGCTTTGTGATTTTCATATTTTTTTTATCGACAGACAAATGTTAATTGTGAGTATTTTGTTAGCGGGGGAATCGAACCCATGATCTGTCCCTCCCTCCCTTCTCCTTTGTTAATTGTGATTTTCATATATATTATCAGCAACTATTTGATCTCCTTTGATTTTGCTTGTTGTCATTATCATTGACTCTTGTCTTGTTGGGGGTTACAACATTGACTTAGAAACCTATACTCCCTTCTATGCTAATGTGAAAGCAGTTTAGATAAAGCGTTCAAAGGAAAAGGGGGTGCCAAAGAGTGAGGTTCATTAATATTTGACTACCGATTGTACAAGTAATCTTATACAGAATTGTAGATATATCAGAATTACAACTGTTTGGTTTATAATAATAATTTATTAACTGCGTCAACTAACAATTAACATGTTCACAACTCCAGAGAGAAAATACACAATATTTTTGTCCAATAATGAAGTAATGAACACAGGTTACTGCTGCACTTGCGAATGCTGGGCTGGAATCTTCTAATCTCATTGTTGGAATTGATTTCACTAAGAGCAATGAGTGGACAGGTGTTATCTCTTACTAACAATATTTGATGCTTGAATCTTTTGTAACGAGTTATAATGCTAAATATATGCGTTACTTTGAAAATCAGGGAAGAGGTCATTCAATCGAAAAAGTTTACATGACATTAGAAGTGGTCAAAACCCTTATGAACAAGCAATTTCTATTATCGGAAAGACTTTATCTGCTTTCGATGAAGATAACTTGATTCCCTGTTTTGGATTCGGAGATGGTAATGTCAGATATGAAACTAACTGCCTTTCCAATGAAGTTGCTCAAGTTTCCAGACTGCAACCATGATTTGTGTTTCTCCTTTCTTCATTTTCTTTCAGCGTCTACACATGATCAAGATGTATTTAGTTTCTTTTCAGAAGAGAGGTTCTGCAATGGCTTTGAGGAAGTTCTGACACGATACAGACAAATTATTCCTTCCCTCAAACTCGCAGGTGTTGCATTTACCTATTATGATCTTAGAAGTTTTTTAATTAGGTTCATTAAAAGTTACCGCATTCATGTGACAGGACCCACTTCATTTGCCCCTATTATTGAAATGGCTATGACTATTGTTGAGCAAAGTGGTGGCCAGTATCATGTCTTGCTAATAATTGCAGATGGACAGGTAATTCTTTAATTCATATTTCATGCTGTTGAGCTGAATACTTTTTACTTTTAAGCACTTTTTATCTGTATCAGTCATCTTCAGTTTCATATCATAAATGAAGAAATTGTAAAAACCTGTAGTTGTAACTGGTTTTCCTTAGAAATGCTATTATCTACTGTAGCTCACCCGCTCATAATATCAAATGTTACATGTCACCAAATGCAGAAGAAAACTACATCTGCACAATTCCATCAATACCTGGATAAATTACATCAGTGTGTTGTAGATATTCATTGTTTCTTCCCTGTGCTAGGGCTTCAAAAACTGATACTCAGCTTGTTGCACAGGTGACTAGAAGTGTTGACACACAGCATGGCAACTTAAGTCCGCAAGAGCAGAACACAATAAATGCAATAGTAAAAGCTAGGTAATTTGTTAGTTTTCTCTCTAATGGAGTACCATTCTGCATTCTTAATTTCTTATATTCCTTTAAAATTGCAGTGATTATCCACTCTCAATAGTTTTGGTGGGAGTTGGAGATGGACCATGGGAAATGATGAGGGAATTTGATGATAACATCCCTTCTCGGGCATTTGACAATTTTCAGGTTTGGTATAATTCACTTAGCCTTTTTTACTTGCCATATTTAAATCTTCCTGTTATATTGAATGTGATATTTTTATTTGGTTGGATGTAGTTTGTGAATTTTACTGAAATAATGAGGAGGAATGTAGATCCAGCCAGAAAAGAGACAGATTTTGCACTTTCAGCTTTGATGGAGATACCTTCTCAATACAAGGCAACCCTAGAGCTTGGCATATTGGGGTAATAACTTAATATCATTTCATTACATTAGAACAGGGAATTTACAGCCTGTTATGTAGGGTTTTTTCTAATGTAATAACCAATAACTGAATTTGAAAATCTCATGTCTTCATTGATATACGTAGTTCACGGAGGGGACATTCACCAGATAGGGTTGCTCTACCCCCACCTCTTTATAGTAGAACCTCTTCCAGCATCAGCACAAAATCTACAAGGTCAAACAGTTTTCAGCAGAGGACATCTACACATACTAGCTATGATGGTGGTGTTCACACAGAGACATCATCAAGTTCTTTATACGATAATAAGGTATTAAGACCATGCTTTCTAATGTTATAAATGTCTTTCTTAATTAAATACGACAAAGTTTAGCTTTCCACCCTTAATTTCATCATAGTGATTCATGATCATTTGATTCATTTCTTTATCACTTGAATAGTGTGGTTTACATAATACATATATATAATATGACTTGGTTGACTGCAGGTTTGCCCCATTTGTCTTATCAATGCAAAGGATATGGCCTTTGGTTGTGGGCATCAGGTAACCAATTAAGTTACATGCCACTAATTACTAATCTCGATTCTTATATTTAAGGCTGTCTCATGTCTGCAAAGGGCCAAACATATATTAAGTTTTGTTCCTTCTCCCGTGCATTTTCTTTGGTGGCAGACTTGTTGCGAGTGTGGAGAAGACCTCCAATTCTGTCCCATTTGCCGGAGCACAATCCATACTAGAATAAGGCTTTACTAGTTAGCTTTGATGCAGAAGTGCTTTCAATGAAAATTTCATCATTTCCAGAATAAGGTTAGTCATAAAAGTTTCATAACCTTTGAATGTTCTATCGATGCTTCAAGTCATAAATTAACGTGATTGATACGCAGGCAGGGGCTGCAAAAGGATGTGTAGATTTGGTCTGGCTCTTTTCACAGATGGTTTCTTGTCCATAAAAACTGCATTCGCAATTTCGAGGCAAACTTGTATTCCCAGTTACAGTTAGGAAGAAGTGTTCACAGAAAGAATTGGCCTTCCCTGTTATATATATGTAGTTCCTGTGTCTTGGAAGGCATCATGTTTTTAAATAAACTGCTTGTATAAAAATTGTTTGCATTGTTCTAAAGAGCATTTATTGTTTTGGTCAAATCTAGATTGTCTTTCTACAAAGCATGAATCCATATATTTGATCTTTATCATGTGAATGGCTGGGGAATAAAGTCAGCAACTCACGAAAGTATGTTGATGCGAAAATTAACGGTCAACATTACATGAACATGCATAATAAATTATAAATGTGTTAGAATATCAATAGTTGGTTTTCTCATTAATAAATAATAACTGACATTATTTACTTTAAAAGATCTAAATCTGGAAAATATTATTCTAAATTGACTGACTTTGAATTAGAGTAAGCAAGGTTATGCTTATAAATTTTAGGGGAAGGTGCACTAAATTCCCTAAAAAATTCTTTAATTGACACTCACTTCTAGTCTAGTTTTTAAGTGAACGCACTTACCTCCCTTGTTTGTTTCTCCAAGTGACACCCCCTAAGTTAATAAGACTGTTTGCGCTCTGTTAAAAGAATTTAAATCACGAGCTTTTATTAAAAAGAGAAGAAATTTTCAAATATGAGATGCAAACATTATTGCCTCTTAATGTTCAAATATTCAAGGTCAATACTAGTGCTATTTGTACTGATGGACAGGCTTAACCTGGCACCACTTGTGCTATTGTTTAGCTATTTCAATAAAGTTACTTTGTTTATCGAAAAAAAAAAATGACCGAACGCTTAAATTGGATATACAATCTGGTGGGTCACCAGAGCTCAATGTCTGCTAAGGGCTCGGGTAACAGATCATACGGCCAACTTCATCAACTTGAACTAAGTTTCCATAGGGACACCAGAATTGAAGAAAGATGTAGAAAAATTTGAACAAAATTAGAGAACAAATGCAGAAAAAAGATAACTTAAGCAAGGCAAGTTAACAGTAACAGAGTTAACATTACGGAAGGGTCTTTGCTTTTTAAAAACTACAATTAGGGGAGGTCAATGCAATTTTTCCTAAATTTTTATAAGTTAAAATTATAATTTACTTTAATTAAATTAAGGATGAACTTGTGTTTACTTCCTTACCGTGACAGAATTATATCCTAGATGGCTTCATACCATATCTTAGTTTGAGGACGGCCAAATCTATGTTCTGTATAAATTCTATAGTGCTCGTGCCCTGCAGATTCCTTTTAAAGCCTATTTTGGGCAAATAGCTTGAATAAGTGCTTATTAAATAAGTTCTATAGTATATAAGTATTTCCATGCAAGTTATTTCTATAATTGAAGAGAAAATAAAGATAAATTATTTTCACAAGTTGTAAGGTTTCTCTCAAGTTATTATTGACAGAAAAATATTTGTACAAGTTATACAACAAATTGTACAACCAAGACCAAGAGAGTTTGAAATGTAATAAATGATAGAATAGAAAAGATAGATACAAAAAATGATGTTATATAAATGTTGTATGAATTGTTGTATGTGTATTACATCTCAAAATAAGTCTAAATAAACTGTAAATAATCTTTTCCAATAGGAGTAAAATGAAAGCTGCCTCAACTAGTTTGTGCAAACTGCAAAGTAAGCCTTTGCTGAGGCTTGTGAAAGACCTTAAAATGAAAACAATCACCGATCTCCCTGAACTTTTTTCTACCCAAAAAAATAAGCAATAAAATCATTCAACTTTCAATAATAATTATTAAAACTAGGCTTCGGTATCCATCTGTCTGCCTCTTGAAGTATCTTGGTTGATAACAAATCAGACTGCAGGCTTCTTCCTTCTGGCTCTTGAAGGAACTTCTTATCATCTATGTAAGTCTGTATCTCCGTAACCGTCCTCGCCAATTCTGGTATATTCCGTGATTTCAGATCTACTAAAAAGTTCTCAGAGACGACGTTCAGCATCTTTAAGAATTGAGATTTATATCTTTTATAGAGAGCAAATCCAGCCATCTGACAAAGTAGAATTTGTTAAACTTAGCAGATCTATATATGAAAAGCACCTCAACATTCTATACTACTTACTTGCAAGAATGCATTAAGTGAAACAGCTGTGTATTGATTTACTGGGAGTGTATTCAAGAACCTTGCAAGCCATGCCCAACCTTCTTTCAAGCCGTGAAAATTTTGACAGTTTGTAATTTCAGTCTGTTGATACAAACAAGCATGGTCAAACTTCTCAGTGAAATCAGTGGCTGGCAAAACTGTCAATGTAACTTTCTCGATTAGATATTCGTGACAGACCTGAACCAGTGCACCATACATCTTCATGTATGATTCTAACCGCTTTAAATAATCCTCTGTACTCTCCATCTTTCCATCGTCTTCTCGATATCCAATACTTCTGAAGTATGCCTCTTTTGATTGAAAGGCAGACTGACAAAGGCAAAATTAACAATACAGATTCAACCCCAATCTATAAAATTATATTTGAAGAACATGTGTGTGATCATTTAACAGAAAAAATAATTACCCTCTAGCCATGATTAATGTTATAAAATTTGAGTCAAAATATTAAAGGCAGTGTAGAATAAGGACAAGAAAGAATTAGAAAAGATCTTTTATGTATCTATCTCCAACATTGCAAAATTATCCTTTCTGGCTGCAGTAACTAATCATTCTATATGAAAATGTAATTTTTACATCAGAAAAGTTTGATAGCTAATGTTAACATTAGAGCAGTTAAGACATAACCATGCTGCTTTTCTCATAAAGAAAAATTGGGCTCAGACCTGTTAATTTAGGCAAAATGTGATATCAAAAGGACCAATAAATGAATTTTATGTAGAAAAAGATTTTTTTCCCCTTCAAAGTTCAGATTGACTTCAAAGACAATTCAAATATACAAAATACATTGCTTCCTTAGCAACACAAACATACCACAATCTCTATAACACAAGGCTAGGAAACTGCACAAGAATAAACGGCTCAGCATTGTTTTCAAGTTCTATGAAGCTACCTTCTTGTAAACCAGGTGCTTTGGGACGGTATATATGCAAGCCATGTGAAGCTCAGCTAGCAAAATATCCATAGCATGTGGGACCTGCTTTGCAAATTATAAATAATTAAACCCCAAAGTAAATAAATAATTATTGGAAAAAAAATCTCTATTCATTCTTTCTTCCCTGCAGGCTTGGGATTAAACATGGTGTACCTGAGATGTAACAAGAACAATGACATAGGCACTTGCAAAGGGTACATTAGCGGGGTTTGCAGAGTATGCAACAACCTGTAAAGTATGTTGTCAGTTGTCAACTAACTTCATTTACTAACAACCATAGGCAAGTAACCTAATTCTACTATTTCTCAGAAGATTTTGTTCCTCATTTCGAACATCTTAAGCCAATTACATGGATTTTAGCCACATTATTTTATCACAACTAAATATGGGGGTTGCTCAAGTGACTTACATATAGTTTTTATTGACTTGGAAAAATTTTATGATCAAGTGGCAAAATAAATATTATGGAAAAGAAAGATGTTCAAGTGGCTTACATCTAGGCAATACAAGACATGTATGATGGGTAACTACTAGTGTGAGAACTCAAACGAATGAGTCTAAGGACTTCCCTAGTAGGATAAGATTATATCAAGGCTCAACCATAGGGCCTTACTTGTTTAATCTTGGATGTGCTTATTTGCAACATACAAAAGATTGTCCCTGATTGCATGATTTTTTTGGATGATATAGTTTTGATTGAAGAATCAAGGGAAGAAATTAACTTAAACTTGAGACTTTGAAGACACTTTGGAAACAAGTAATTTTGCTTACATAGGAGTAAGGATGATTTTCGTGGATGATATAGTTTTGAATGAAGAATCAAAGGAAGCAATTAACTTAAACTTGAGACTTTGAAGACACTTTGGAACAAATAATTTCGTTTGCATAGGAGTAAGACTGGGTATATGCATTACAATTTCAACAAGAGACAAGAGGAATATAACTTGGAAGTAAAGATGGGAAAAGATGTCATAATAAAGGTCTATGTTTAAATATTTGGGATCAATAATATAAAATGATGGGAAAATTAATGAGGATGTTAAATACAGGATACAAATGGGATGACTAAAATGGAGAAAGACAACTAGAGTTATTTGTAATTGCAAAGTACCTACCAAGCTTAATGGAAAGTTCTATAGTATTACTATGCGTTGGCAATACTCTATGGTAAGGAACATTGGGCTTTAAAGGAATAAGAGAAAAAGGTAGGTGTGACATAAATGAGAATGTTAAGATGAATGTATGATCACACAAGAGAAGACGGGATACGAAACGATAGTATAAGAAGAGATATCCGTGTAGCACCGATAGAGGAGAAGATGACAGAAAACCAGTTAAGGTGGTTTGGAAACATACAAAGGTCACTGGAGGCACATGTGAGGAGAGTAGATTGCATGGACTTTAATTCTGTGAAAAGGGAGAGAGGAAGACCGAGAAGGAGATTGAGGGAAGTTGTTAAGAGGGATATCATGGTAAATAATATCTCTCAAGATTTGGTCTTTAACCAAGCCAAATAGCATCATGTGATCTGTCACCTAGTAGGATAGGGTTTTTGTTGTTGTACACTATTTTGCTTAATGTCAAATTTAGAAAATGTAAAAGCAACAAAGTTGGCACTTTACATACATTAATTTACTCGTATAATGATCCATAATCATTCTCAAATTTATACTGAATTATATCACAAAAAATTGCATTAAAAAATATTATTTTTTAAGGATTTAAAGCAAAAAAGGTGGGTAATCATAACTTATCAGTAATATTTTAATTGTGAATTGATGGAAAAATAAAAAATAACATCCACAACAAGTAACTAAACCCAGTTTTGATATTAGTCTATTGTTTCTGTTGTTCTCTTTTTTCTAGTAAAAAAAGCAGAAAGAAAATGTGACAGAATTGCCAATGACATGAAATTACCTTTTTAGCAAATATCTCAATGCTGATTGATTGAAAACATTGAGGATGATTCAAAAGTTTAGTGAGTTCACTTGCTTTTGACCTACACAATGTTCAAAACAGTAAACAGACATGTATTACTAATATCCTATTTAAGGATAGGGATTGCCTTTATTTGAAATAAAATCCTAAGAAATAATCTATTTCATACAGATATTCTTGTTACTTTTGGGCAGGTTGAAACATTTCTTAAACATTTTTGCAACAGAAACAGATAGAACATACAACTTTGTCCCTTAAAAAAATTTAAAAGGTACAAGAAACAATGATAAATTAATAAATAGAATTATGCATTAGCGAAATTAAAATATTCACTTCACCTGACATTGTCACTTATACCCCTTATTTGCCTTATATTCCGGGAAATATGACCCTCGTGGCGGGTACAATCCTGAAGAGATGTTGACACAAACAAGTTATAACATCAAAATCACAGAATGCTACTGGTAGAGTTAGCACAATCAAAGTGAGATGAAGGACAAGCAAATTTCTTGTGCTGCAAAAAAATTCAAGCCTCGGATATGAAGGTGCTCACAAAAATCATGAAAAATATACATTAGATTAGCTAGAATAGTATTTGATTAAGAAATATGATAACGATAATCAACAAAGAAGTTGGTATTGCTTCTTGCATGTAGGATACAAAACCTTAAGATAAACATTCCAAACATCTAATTTCAAGAATACCTCATTATAACTTGATCTTATCACTTGGTTTCTCTCACATAGCTCTTTCAGTTTCTGCAGTCTCCACTGTTCTAGATTCAAAGCATTTACTGCAGCTCGATATAAATTACCTAAGGATCGTGTAAGGTAGTTGAATTCTCAGATACTAAAACATGTAAAAACTAAATAATAATACATAGATGATAGATATAAACATTCAAGCAGGGAATGAACCAGTTGGGGACAAGTTGGAGCACTTGTCTCCACCCTACCCCCCCTCATCCAATCAATCCAACATTTAATTAACAATATATGAAAATTATTCTTTAATTCATATTAAGTTTTGTTAAGTATTTTTAAACCCTACACTTTTGATACAATATAAACAACAATACAACAATAATTAGGTGGGAACTTTTTGATTTACAAACAACAACAAAGCTTTATCCCACTAGGTGAGGTCGGTTACATAAATCACACGACGCCATTCAGCACGGTTTAAAACCAAAGTTTCAGAAATATTATTAATCCTAAGATCTTACTTGATAATTTCCTCCAAAAAAAAAGTAGTCATTATATTGCATGTATACCTATATAGAATATTAATAATCAGATCGTGTCTAATGTTAGCTCTAGCCATACTCCTTTTACTCTAAGTTCATTCTTATTTAAATAACCAAAAATTGACTTGACCATTTAATATTTAAGAAATGTCATCATTTCAAATTTACAAAAATATAAAAATTCAGAGTTTGAAAAGTGAAAACTCAATACAGTTTTATGAATATTTAAGATATGTGAGTGCAAGAGTGACTTTATTATAATTTTGCAACAAAAGGAACATTTATTTTACCTGATCTCTCAACCTTGAGTTCAAAATATATTAGCTTCCATAATATTGATGTTATGTTAGTTGTTACGGAAGTTCCAAAAGTTCTAAACATACCTTCCAAGACATGCCAAAAAAATGATGATATGACCAGGAAAAAAAATGTTATGGTGTTTGAAAATACAAATAAATAGTTTTAGATATTATTAAAATTATGTATTCTATTAAGAAAAATAAATTATCTTAAATGACTATATATTTAATACTTTTGCATGCAAGGGAATACACCAACATGCACATATCAATATGCATCAACACCAATTGCACCAAAACCTTACAACTTTACAAAGCAGCTCAATGCACCAATGTTTTTATTTTCCACAGCAAAGCATCAAACCAAGAACAAAAGACAGCAAAGATTTAAAACAGGAGGGAAAATAACAAAGTGCACAAAACGGAACTTTTGTAATTTAAAATGTGGTGACTTCAGATAAAAATAGAAGATTCAAATGTCTTAAATCACACCAAATCATGCAGGTAGCCACATCAAATCAATGTTGATAAGACTAGGGAGAGGAATACTAATTTCATTAATATGGAAATGTAGAAAGAAAAGCAAATTTCCAACTAAGTGATAGACTGATTGTCAAAAAAGAAGGCAAATCATTCTTGCATATCAGATGTGGAAAAACAGGAAAACAACAAAAACTAACAGTGTCATTGGAAAGATAAATTATTATAAATGTAAAAGAAGGTCAAAAAAGAAAAGCAATACCAGATTCCTTGGTTTCAGCATTGGATAGGCTTGATGCAGTATCTGTTGGATGGGCAGTAGTATCTTGGGTCCCTCCAGAAGTAACTCTTTTGGAAGTTTCAGTAGCTTCTTTTTCTGCTCTTCTTTCAGCTTCTGCTGCTGCGCTTTTTTCAGCTTCAATTGCTGCCTGTTTCTTGGTTTCCATTGCTGCTTTTCTCTCAGCTTCTTGTTTTGCTTCCTCAGCTCTAAGTTTGGCCTGCACCCACAAAAATTGTAAATAATGAAGGATAACTAAGCTTGTAAAGAAAACGTACAAGAAAAAAGGTTGTAAACAGGTGATAAGTGATAACTAAGCTCATCAAGCATTAACAGCTTCAATGTCAAATGAAATTGACATCATATATGTATAACGTTTTGACAAATAACTAAGAGTCAACTAAAATATAAAGGTTATGGTACCTCTGCTTCAGCTTTAGCCTTTTCTTGCTGCTGCTTTTCAAAAGCAACCTTTCTCTTGGCCTCTTCATAAGCTGCATCACTTCTTATTTTCCTTTCTTCTATTTGTGATCTAAGTTCACGGTCCCGTTGAACAGCTGTCAAGTGATTATCAAGTGCTTCTGCACTACAAAAATTTGAGAGAGGTAAAACATCAGTTTCTTCATTTTTCAAATAGTTCAAACATAGTAATTATCCAGAAGAAGAATAAAAGAACCAGAGAAAACTGGTTTTTTGGCAGGGATGGGATTATTAGACTAGTATAAAAAATGCTACGATGTCAAATTTTAGTTATTAAAACCAGGAATTAAACCAATATTAAAGGACAATCAAATTCAATTTTCAGAAAATAAAATCAGATTCCCAAGTTTTGAATTGATGTGCATTTTGATAGATTGTCTTCCTCCCACAAACAAATTAAATTATTAATCTTATATCCTTTCACCAGTATTTTTTAAAGAGAATTGTGAAACACATTATGCCCCCTTCCACACAAAAATCATTGTCATACAAATAATCCACTGTATAAAGGTCTCATAGAACACGTTAAAAATGTGAACAGAAAATACTATAGTGGCCTTCAATTCATAATTTTTGCATGCATTAAAGTCTGACAATCCAGGTATGGAATAGAAAGAAAGAATCTTAATGCCTAGAAAGAAAAGCTGAGGGGAGGGGAGACAATAAAATCTTACATCCGACGCTGATATTGAGTGTCAAACTTTTTATCCAAGTCCAGCCTTGTTTCTTTATATTTCTCAACCCGAAGAAAGGAAGAATTAGAATTCTGAGTTTCATTCACCAGAGCTGTCTCCAATGCCGAGATCTTGTTCCTTATTTCATCCTGACAACCCAGAAGATTAGAAACAAGTCCGGTACACGGTATAAAACAAACCATGAGTTTGATTAGCAATTTATTACAAGTTATCCGGTCATCCACCATAACAAGTTATTCAATTTATAACTGATAAATCAAACAGGTAACAAGTGCATTGATATCAACAGTACCATAGCTCACCTTAACCCTAAGCTG
This sequence comes from Glycine tomentella, assembly GCA_007407185.1. Lineage (NCBI taxonomy): Eukaryota > Viridiplantae > Streptophyta > Magnoliopsida > Fabales > Fabaceae > Glycine > Glycine tomentella. The sequence continues at coordinate 1,012,708 of PYAF01003910.1, read as the reverse complement.
ATGTTCATGTGTCAACTCCAACAAGGCACCTTCTACCTCTCCCAATTCATCCATCAAGTAGGGCCTCACTTCAAAACCAGAGGCAATGTCAGAATCATCATCACTGAAACACCAAAGTAAGTGCAAACATTACCCTCAAAGCACCCCAAATATGTGAAAAACGACAACCTCAATTTGTTTTCTACAAACAAAAAAAGAGGTCCAAAATGACACTTTCATAATTCAAAATAAGCGAATAAATCTAGGGTTCAAGAATTGAGCACCTCAGATAAAGTTCATCACAAGTGAACCGTTTGCCACTGCCAGTTACTACCAAAGCCCTGTCAACATGATCATCACCGTCGCTCTCTGAGTCCTCCATGTCATACTCGTCGGCACGCAACACGAAAGCCTTACCTCTATGGGTTTCTTTTCCACTGAACACGCCTCAGACGTCAACACAATTCAAATTAACAACAACAACAAGAAGAAGAAGAAGAAGAAGAAGAAGAACCACCAAAAAATTGAAAGAGAGAATGAATGTACCACTGCGATATTGATTTATCGAAAGGTGAAGAACGTTGGGTGGAAGAAGATGCATTAGTGGCGAGCTTAGTCTCCAAAGCGTTGAGTTCCGAAACAAGATCGTCGAAGGTCCAATGAGGCTCGGGTTCAGCGGCAACGCCATCGACTCGTTGCGAAGAACAACGAAGATTCAATTTGACAGCTCCCCTACATAGTGAATTGAAATTGATCTCGCAAAACCATCAAATGTTGAGAAATTACTGAAGTCACAGAGAGAAAGGAATTTACATTGTTCGATGCTTCAAACAACGACGCTTTAAGGTTGGCCGAAAGCAGAGGGACTCCGGCTATGAGAGCTTCAGTTGGACGGAATAAACGACGTCGCTTTTGAGCTTTGCAGTTTGCATCCAAGAACCCAAAACCCCTTCCTGCTCTCCCTCCACTACTTCTCTCTGCGTCTACATTTTGTTTTTATTTTTTTAAAAGCGTTTGTTTTCTCTGAATCCTATTTTGAATTTTTTTTATTGAACTTTTTGAAAATAATATTGTATTAAAAAGATTAAAATATAAATTTCATTCTCCTATTATTTTAAATATGTGATTTTAATTTTTTAATTGAAACATTTTTGTCCTTCACTTCTTTTAAATCCAAGCAAATTTAGTTTTCCTGTTTTTTTAATTAAGACATTTTATCTCCATTTTTAAAACAATATACTATTTTAGTCCTCTTTTTTATTTTAGATTTGACTATGTGTTTTTAATTCTTCTTTTTAATAAATTAAGCTAAATAATTTTTAAAAATAACATTAGTCATGTGGATAATACATAAGCACGTGTTCATCAATTTTTATAGAATATATAAATCAATAATTGAAATTGAACATTAAGATTAAAATTGTGAATTTTTAAAAGTGAAAAATAAAATGTCTCAATTAGAAAAAAAAGACTAAAATAGCAATAGCTTGGTAGGTCTTCAGGTTCGTCTGCCATATTATTTTAAAAAAATTAAAACTAAATTTAAATTAAAAAAATCTTGAAACATATGTGTAATATTAATGTTTCTTGGTAAATATTGAGATGTCAAAACATGTCAGTCCAACCAACACAGGTTGGTCCACCACGAGTTAAGACTTAAACGGATTGAGTCAACTTGACTCACTTTAAAAAATCAAAAATAAAAAAAAAATTTCTCTATTTTTTATTTTTTAAAAGTGACATTTTTCAATAAAGACATTCTAATGATTCAAATAGAAATAAAAATAATAGACAAATGTCTTAAATAATCATTTAAACATCTAATATAATCATTAAAATGGAATTCAAATCAAATGTCACAATTCTCAAATACATAAAATATCATTAAAAAATTTTAAAACCCTAAAATCTTAAATCCAAACATTAGTCTTAAGAATTTGGGTTCTCCCAACCCAAATTCTTAACTCTTTTTTTTTCGTGTTGCTAAAGAACAAAACAATCTTTTAAAAGATAATAAAATAGTATAAATAAAGAGAATTAATTAAAAATAAAATAAAATTAGAAAATATAATAAGTATAAATTAATTCTAAGTAGTATTTTAATATGTGTATTGACACATAATAATAAAAAAAATTTATTTTTCCTTTATGTCATTTTTAAGATTTTATTAAAATGTATAATATATAAAAATTAATATTTATATTTGTTTAAATTATCATACAATTTTTTGATTGTCACAATAGTACTTAAATAACTTATAAAATTAATGTAATTAAATTTTTATTTAACTACTTAAATAATTTGTTGTCCTCGTTCTAGTCAAGCAATTTTTTTATTTACTATTTATGTTATTAATGTATTTAATTTCATTGCAAGTTATATATTTTAATTATATAAATCACTCTATATATAAATTAGAAAAAATTATCTTACACATTTAACTATAGTATTTTTAGGAATTTTCTCGATTTCTTATCTTCTTTAATATATTTTTTTTTAATTTCTAATCTCTTTTTAAATATATTTTTAAATAAATCATCAATAGTTAAAAATAATTTTATACCACAATATAAAATATTTATCATAAATATAAAAGATAATTTATTTTATAATCTTTTTTATTTTAGACTTTCATTATATTATAATTTTACAATAAAATATTTGTATTATAATTTTAGTTATACAAAATAAATTATTATTACATGTAAATATACATGTTAAAATATTAATTAGAATTAATTTATTCTTATTTATATTTTTTAATTTTATTATTTTTAATTAATTTTCTTTATTTATATTATTTTATCATCTTTTTTATAAAAAAATCTTAAAAACCAGAAAAATAAAAAAAAAAATAGTTAAAAATTTAGGTTTGGGAAATCCAAATTCTTAACTTGATTTTGAAAAAAAAAATTGAAAACTTATCGTATAAATTTGGGTCTTCTAATCCAAATTTATAATGTGAATAATAAATGTATATATATATATATGTTTATGTATATATTTGTTATTTGTTGTATGTTTGTGTGAAAAAATAGCCCACAACAAGCTTGTCACGAATGCATGCAAATGCCTGAGTGGTGATAAGACGTGTGACCTGCAAGCCAATGATTCAAACTTGTTGACAGCACAAGAAAGTCAGCTGAACATTATATATAGTACATGGATTGGAGTACATGTGTTGAGGTTCTTGGAAAGAATAATTTATGGAAACCCATGAGAAACATGATAATTAAGTAGCCCTGTTGAAATAGGAATAGAACTACACATGAAAGAATTGTATTAGTACTCTGCTGAGTACATATATATGTATGATAATGGATTAGTCTTTTTAAACATAATGGATTAACTTATATTTTATATTTTTAAAATGAGGATGGAAGAAAAAAATTTCAGGTTTCTGTAAAGTTTTATAATCCAAAATTTAGCCTCAAATCAGGTAATGGCATACCATCATCGATATGCACCAATGCCTTTTCAGGAACGAGTAAAGTTTGGGTTTGTGTCGTGGGAATTCAGAATCAATCTTTCAAAAAAGAAGACAAAGCACTTTTACTTGCCTTACGACAAGAGAAAAGCATAACCTATAAGAAAGCAATAATACCCCCGTGATATAAGAGCTAATGATTTAAATAAGTTATTTATCTAATGTGAGTTTTATAATGTAACATAAATTTAAAAAATTTACATAACAATTTATTTTAATATTAAGGTTGTTAGAATAAGTGTTTAATTTGAATCAAAATAAATTTTATAATTGAAAAATATTTATTTAATTGATAAGAATGAATTGAAGACCAATTACTTATATAAAAAACGTACATCAAATCATTTGTATTCCAATAATAAAAATTTATTAAATAAATTAATTTTAAGCAATTCATAAAATACCATTAGAAATACTCTAAGATAAAAATTTCTAGAACCGTTGTCTGGCGTTCGTGGAACCCACATTTAGGGGATTCTGTAATAATATGAAGGGGTGTTTATGAGGGGATTCTAAGATACATGCTTATAAATTCAAAATTTCATAAAAAATAAATAATAACTTTTTTGTGTGTGTAAAATTAAATATGTTTAATTAAAAAACTTATCATTCAACTTTCAAAAGTTAACAGATTTTACAATAAATTTTTTCATAAATTTTATCATGTAACTTTTAACATTTCGTAAATTTTATCATTCAAATTTTTAATTTTTGTGTATTTTATCATCATATCAATAACAAAACAATTTAAAAAGTTATTTTTCTAGATTTTTTTACACTGGTTATAGTTATAATTATAGAAAAATAACTTTCTACTTTGATTATAGTTATAATCGATATGAAAAGTCATTTTCCTACCATGATTAACGTTATAACAATGTAAAAAGTCACTTTCTTATATGGTTTATAATTACAATTGAAGTTAAAATTATTCATCTTTCATCATCGGTAGAAAATGTGCAAAAATTAAAAATTTAAATGATAAAATTTGTGAAAATAAAACTTAGATGATAAAATTTACAAAATGATAAAAATTGAATGTGAAATTTACAATTAAGTCTATTAAATAATATATTTGTTGTTGGTGCTGGGGGTGTTAATGGTAATATTTTTCCTATTTAATCCTTAAAAAAAAAACCCATGACTTATTCAACCATGAAATAAGAGGATATCTTAATTAATTTCATATTTTTTTTCTTTACTAAAATATATTTTTAGTCTCTTTTCATTTTCCTATATTTTTTTTTACTTTATCTTTTAAAAGATTTATCTTAATCTTTTATTTCTAAAATTTGGGCTAATGTTAGCCTTTGGATACATTTATGTTTTTGTTTATTTACTTGGGGACACAACTTAAACACTTTTTTATTGATTTAAAATGTGAAACTGAAGGAGAATTAGTTAGATATTAAATAAGAAGTCTCAAATATCTCATATTCACAAAAAAAGTGTAAAAAATATCTCATTAAATTTACCTAAATAAAATTATAAAACTCAACTAATTGATAAACTAAAAAATGACATAAAGAAAAATTATATGAAAAGTGAGTCATACAAATAATTAAAAATGAATACTGTTTTTTTTTTTCAGTCGTTAGTGAGACTCTTTTTGTTTCACAATATTTATTGAGTTTAATTTTTATTTAGATGACTTCAATGAGATAACACGTTTTAAATAATAATAAAAAATCAAAATCATGTCTTAAAATATATTATAAAATAATGAAAAAGGTAACATATATTAACCCAATTTCAAGATATGAAAAATAAATATTTTAAAAGCTAAAACATCCAATTATCTAAATACCTCATCCACATACTAAACAAGTTGCAAAATAAAAAAAAATTATATTGAATTCTTGAAATATTCACGTTATTCATTATATTTACCCCCCCCCCTCCACCAATTAAACTAAAAATAATAATAGTAACACTTGTACTTATTTAATTACTTTCAGAAGATAAAATAAAAAAAAGCTTGTACAATATTGTTTTTTTAATCTTAGTCCTCTAATTCATCAGAAAAAAAGAAATTATGATTAACATGGAGTTCAGAAAATAAGTAAAGTTTGATAAAAAAAATTGACCAAAAATCAAACTCAATAATATTTAAATAATTTAAACTTAATTTTAATACATTAATTACTTATATGCGTTGTTTAGAATATTGCCATTTGATAAAGCTGCTTCGATATTTACATAATAATCGGGATTTTATAATCTGACTTTCACGTTCAAGAAACTCTTAACTGTGGCCCCGATAGATCTGCAATGCCAAATATCTGCTTTGTTCCGTCCTTTTCCAACTAGAGTTACAACATATTTCAGCTATTTTTAAGATATTAATTTTTAACTTTTAATTTTTAATATTTATTTCATTTTTATTGTTGAACATTTATTATATTTTTAAAGTAAAATTTTATTATTTTTATTCTTTATGTAATTTTACATTTTTTTAATTATTTCAAAAAATATTTTTATCAATCACTTATGGTTCATTAAAATAATTTTTCTGTTTTTAACTATCAATTAATTTTTTAATTTTTCAGTTTCCTTACTAATTCTTTTAAGCTAATTTTGGCATAGTCTTATAACACTAATTACTTCACAAATCCAAGGAATTAGATAAAAAAAAGATAAAGAGAAAGAGAAAAAGAAAAAAGTAACGAGGCATTTTGCTTTTTTAGGTTATATAAATTAGCATAAGGATACTACAATCGCTTAATAGAGACAGATTGATGGTCATCATTTATTTATTTTAGACAGCGATGGTCCCCATTTTATGAATCAAAGTATCAAAACAACTAGCTTCATCTTTCTGCTTGCTCAGATGTGCATATATATATATATATATATATATATATAGAAACAGGATTATACACTGATAAAATAGAACCTCGTAATTTTTATAGCATGACATGTGCATTTCACCATAGTTTCAGCCTTGAGTTATTCCCTTAGAAAGCATTTCACTTCCATTCTCAATTCCAAACATGCAACACGATATTCTTATAAAGAAGCTCCTCCTTACACATGATCCAGATGGTCGCAGGCTGGATTCTGAAACAATGCTTCTTGCTGTTGGCAACATTATGTTTCATACTTCGACAATAATAGTAAATTTTACTCCCTTGATACACCGTGCATGCTGTAACTATAAACTCATGCATTTTCCATATTTAGGATATAATTAATGCAAATTTCATATTCGTTGGTTCAAGTGGTATGGATTCAGTTTCCTTAAGCAAGGTCTCGAGTTTGAACCTTGTGGATAGAAAAATTGTAGTAGGGAGGGGAGAACCCCACTAAAGGTGGTCAGTTAGGATCCCCGACGGAGATTAATCATCAACAAAGCTAGTGAATACTTCATACAAATAACATGATTGCCAAAAAGTAAATATACTATATTTTAAATACAGTAACTAGGAATTCATTTTACCTGCATTGACATTGAAGTTTTCAGATTATGATTTCTGTTGGCTTGTTTCAGGGGGCTTTTAATCTATATTCTGCTTCCTTTCAGAAGAATGACATAACTGAAATTGAAACGATTGGTTGTAGTGAACCAGTAGGATTCATCATCACAAAAATAGGCAAGGTACTTCATATTCGTTGTTTTGAAAATGTTGGTGTATGCACATGTGCACTTATATGTATAATTAACATATCTATATTATTTGGCAGGTACTCTGCAAATGCTCTGGTGAAGGTGATATTAACTCAAGGATCATAAATTTGTTTGATTTGATAGGGAAGTATAGTTGGGATGCAAAAGTAGTATTAGTGCTTGCTGCTTTTGCAGTAAGATATGGTGAATTCTGGCAACTTAAGCAGCTATATCGTGGTAATGCTTTGGCAGCTCTAATTTCAAGTATTAAGCAGCTGCCTTACAACTTAAAGCCACTGAAGCTACAAATCAAGGCATTGAGCTTGTTGGTTAAGACCATGATGGATGTGGCTATGTGTATCATTAAGTTTGAGTACCTTCCCCTTCAACATGTAGAGCCTGGAAATGATATATTCCTTGTCACAAACACAAAGTCTCGAATATACGAAGCTGCATACTGGATCACCAGAAGCTGTTTAGCATGTCTTTCTCAAGTCATGGATTTCACAGCCAAAAAACATGACCAAGTGCAAGTTTCTTCCCTTGAGGCTCAGATAATGTCAAACATGCATAATCCTTTTCAGGTTTAATTAATCTTTTGGTCCCTTTACCTGCACTAACTTTAGTTTTAGTCCCTGTACCAAAAAACCGTCCATTTTAGTCCCTTTACAAAACTTTTAGGTAGAGAGACTTAAACAAACAGTTGCCGCAGGTATTAGGACCAAAACATTAATTAAACCTTTTAAATTATTTGACAGTGACTCAAAATTATTGATAGTCTCAAATGCACGTAAATTTTTTTAACTTGGGAAGCTCTTATGATGTATTCACACATTTCAGGTATTCAGATTCAACAATAATTGCTGCTTGGGAGCTTTCAAGTTTGGCGTATAGATTAAGTGGCATATGCTGTAATCTCAGAAGACAGGTGGATCTGTGTCACAAAGAACTAGGTTACTTTTCGGCTTCTTAATATTGCCTATAATGATAGGTTTATTAACCAATTCTGATTTGTGCACTAACATCAGTTACTTATATAACAATGTTTCAGAGAGAAACTTGTATGACAGGCTGTTGGATCTTGCTCGTGAGGAGAACATTGATAATCAAAAGATTCTCACTATATTTTTTCCTTCCAAGAATTACTTGCCATTGAAGGATTGCTCAACAGAAGTAAAGGTATTATGCTCTTTGATTGTGCTGAGAAGTATTTTGCCTTTATATTTGGAAGAGAGAGATCAATAGGTATGTGTGTGGAATACACACAAAGATATATTTCCTGACTGCAATCACATACTTTTAGAAGGATTATTTTAGCAAATTATACTTTTCGGTGTGTTTTAAAAAAATAAAGGTTATAATTTGCTAATGGCTATACCGTTTCTAAAAAAAGCAGGTATATATTAACAAATTCACACACACATATATTTGAAGAACAAATCTGACAACATCATGGATTAGAAACAAATAAAAGAATATAAGAGGAACATGAATCTAAAGGGTTCAGGTACTTTTAGACAAACATATCATTCAGGTTGAGAGCATTTCACAGATCAATAAGAATATTGTAAGAACTACAAATGTAAACCATACAACTATAAATAAATGATCAAGATTCAAAGTTAATCAGTGGTCATCTGATTATTTAAAAAGTCATAAACTTTTGCTTGTTTTCCAGAAGTAAGATAATTACTCTAATTTTAGATTTGTTCAAATATTTCCAAGGATATGACTTGCTAATATATCTTTCTAGCCTAAGCAATCTTCTAATCTTAATCTTCTGTCATCTACAGTTTGGTGGTTCTGAACTGAAAAATAAGACAGTTCTGTTGTTGATCTCAAAACCGCAGCTACTCAACCCGATAAATATATTCTTACTGGTCCAGCAAACATGTGATCATCCTCTGAATGAGAGGTTGAGGGAGAGTTATATTATTGTATGGATTCCCCTTCCATCTTCTGATACATGGACTGAAGCTGAAGAATGTAGTTTTAATTTTATGTCATATTCCTTGCCTTGGAATGCTGTTCGGAAACCAAGGTTACTTAGCTCTGCAGTGGTGAAGTACATAAGGGAACAATGGAACTACAAGGATGAGCCCATCGTGGTAGCTTTAGATTCAAAAGGGAAGGTCACAAATTACAATGCTCTTGATATGATCAACATATGGGGAGCACAAGCATACCCCTTTTCGGCTTCAAAAGAGGAAGAGCTATGGCAAGACCAGAATTTGACAATGCAACTTTTGCTGGATGGCATCAATCCTCTCGTTGCTTACTGGGTATGAGTCTGATTCATATCATATTTTCATGCAGATTTTAGCAGTTTAATTTCACGTAACATTACAGGATTTTACATTGTAATATGTACCAGGTTGAACAAGGCAAAAATATTTGCCTTTATGGGAGTGAAAACTTGGTTTGGATCCAACAATTCAATGATAAGATAACTGAGATCAAACGAGCAGGTCTGCAGCTGGAAACAATATATGTTGGTAATAGTCAATCAGGTGAAAATGTTAAGCAAATAATGGCAAGAGGTGGTGAAAAAAGTCTCAGTGATCCACTTTCCTTCACAAATGTGCAATACTTTTGGCTTCGGTTGGAGAGCATGAGAAGGTCTAAACTCAGACTAGGAAAGACACCAAGTTCTGATCATGTACTAGCTGAGTTGTCAACTTTGCTTGACATGGATGATAGAGAAGAAGGTTGGGCTGTGATTGGATGTGGGGGTTCAAGCTCAACTGATATTCTTAGGTTTCAAGGGATGCAAGTGATGGAATTCTTAAGGAAATGTTCTGAGTGGAGAGAAAATATAACCAATTTGGGATTGCATGGTGCTCTAAGAAACTTCCTAGACCCCCATTTTGTTGAAGGGAGTTGCAATAACTCATACTTTGTTTCCTCTAGAGAAAATGAAAGGCCAATTGAAGGAACTGTAATGTGCCAAGTGTGCAAGCGTCCCATGAAGAATTTTGTGGTGTACCAGCCATGAATAGGACAGATACAATAGTTGAGTTGAATTGTTTTTGTTACCATTACCACCAAGTTTGTTTCTTATTTTGAGTGTCAATCATTTGAACCGGTTTTTGAAAATTCTAATCAGAAACAAAACCAATTCTTTTGAGGGTCAATTTGATTTTTATTTGAATCGATTTTGTCTCTATTTCATTTTTATGATATTAGCTGAGTAATTTAATTTTTGGAGTTGTATGAATGTTATATCCAAACCACAGACAAAATAGTACAATTTCACATTTTCACCTGTTAGATGTTACTGTTGTGTTTGTTACATATAAAAAGCAATATCATATCCAGGTATATATAACTAATTAACTTCGCGTTACTTCGATAAGCAATGCAACTTGAAGTTTAAAAAGTGAGTCTTTCTCTCTTTCTATTCTTTTTTCAGGTAAGACTTGAGAGAGAAGGCGAATTTCACAATTAAAAATCTCTCGATTGTGTGTAATAAAAAGTGATACCAATCCAAATGTGACTCTTAAAAAGAAAGTGATATCTCAAAAATGAGTGACAGAGGAATAGGATCTAGCTATTTTTTTATGCCACATCTAACTATTATTAAGAAACATTGTCCATTTCTTCCAAATGCACGACCCAAGAAATATTGATAATTTTGGAGTTGTTAGAAGTATTCACTTATGAAGAAACATTGTCCTCCATTTGTTCTAAATGCAAAACCCAAGAAGTATTCATTACTTTAAAGTTTAAACTAATGTTTTTAATATATATTTTGGGCACAAAACTGTTTATCTTATTTTAAATTGCATAATGCTTGGTTAGTACATTGGTGATATAGTGGAATAGCAAATTGTAATCCAAATTCATATGCATATTTCATATTTGTACATATCACTTCAAGTTGAGTGACCATGTTGTGGCCTAATCAAGGAGAAATAAGCACCATTCGATCCCATGCTCAATAACTCTGAGTGTGACCCTTGTTCCACCACCTTCCCATTTTTAATCACAGCTATGGAATCTACACTTTGTATTGTTGACAAACGATGAGCTATAACTACACACGTTCTTCCAACCATCATTTTCTCGAGTGCCTCTTGTACTAGATTCTCTGACACACTGTCAAGAGCACTTGTTGCCTCATCTAACAGAAGGATTGAAGGGTCCTTAAGCACTGCTCGAGCAATTGCAATCCTTTGCTTCTGCCCTCCTGACAGCTGCACTCCTCTTTCTCCACAGTAAGTGTCATAACCATCTTTCATTGAACTACATCAAAGATGTTGTGTCACTGAATGGAACTAGCTTTCTATGTTCTTATGCAAGAGTGAGAGGAAAATACAAAAGGGTAAAATGCGTTTTAAGTCCTTCGAGATTTGGTTTAAATTGGTTTTAGTCCTACATTTTAAAAAATTGGTGAATGCGGTGGATTTGGTTTTTATCTCTATACTTCATTTTGACTTAGCCAGGGACGAAATTCACCATATTTAAGAAAATATAAGGATTAAAATCATCATTTTTAAAATGCGGGGACTAAAATCAATTTTAACCGATTCTTGATACTAGAAAGTGTACCTTATAAACTCATGAGCATTTGAAAGACGTGCTGCCTTTCTTATTTCATCTTCTGATGCATCCTTCTTACCATACACAATGTTGTCACGTATAGTTCCTGCAAAGAGGGTTGGCTCCTGACTCACCAAGGCAATATGTGATCTCAAACTTCTCAAGTTAAATTCCCTGATGTCACATTTGTCTATGGATATAGATCCCTTCACGGGGTCATAAAATCTTTCAATTAAGCCAATGATGGTGGATTTTCCAGAACCGCTTTGTCCCACTAATGCAACTGTTTTCCCAGCTTCAATATCAAGACTGAGGCCCTTGAGAATCATTTGGTCTGGCCTTGCTGGGTATGAGAAAAAGACATCTCTCAGTTTTATATGGCCCTTCATAGAATTTTTGAACTTTCTAAGTCTAGGATCTTCCGGTTCAATCTCACTTTTCCTATCCAGTATCGCAAATACTGAACTAATGGCTCTTCCACTTTTAGCTATGTCAGAAGTTGTGCTTGCTGTCTCTGCAATTTGTCTACCAGTGCCCATCAAAATGAGGAAAGCTTGCAAGAGAGATTTTGATTCCACCCGCCCTTGATTCAATAACCGGCCTCCATACCAAAAAGTCAATGTTATAGATGCCGTTGTTACAAAATATGAGGCTGACAATATGGAACCTGAAATCCATGATTGCTTGATGCTTTCCTTCTTGGGGCCTTCCATAGCAGTTCTGAACAAATTTAGAATCCTTTTCTCAGATGAGAATGCAGCAATAGTCCTGTGATTGATAGTGGCTTCCATTGCTAATTGACTACCCTCTCTTTGAGCCTTTCTTGCTTTGCCTGCCATACTTTTCATGAGAATGTTTTTTGAGTAGAAGCATACAATGATCAACGGCTGCATTGCGGTCATGACAAGAGCCACCCTCCATGTGACAATTAAACTTAGTACAAAAGCCAAGAAAGCCATAACAGAAACATTAACTAACAATGACATTCGTTCCGCAACAAGGGATCTAACCAAGTTGGCTTCAGTTGCCAAACGAGCACAAATTGCTGCACTGCTGTTATCCTCTTGGTCAAACCATCCCATCTCAAAAGTCAGCACCTTCTCTAGCAAATTTTCTCGCACCCGTTTCAGCAAACGTTCTCCCATAATGGTGAAATTGTAATGTTGAATGAGGCCTGAAATGAAGTTGACAACAGCTATGCAGCAGAAGATGGACGCGTACAACCTGATTTCTGATTTGATGAGAGAGCTATCCTTTATAAAGTAGACCGATGCAACTATTCCCAAGCAATAGGAGTAAATTGGCTGACATATTCCAGAGCCAATGGCCCCTAAGCAACCAAGCAGTGCATGTTTCCACTCTGGGGAATTCATTTTAAGTAAACCCCATTGAGAGAAGCTTGCATTTGAAGATTTCTCCCAGTTTTCGCTGCTGTAGTCATCAAAGCTGGACCCTGGAACACTGATTGAATAAATGGGACTAAACGGTTGTGCTGAGCTAAATGCATGATGAATCGGGCTACTTTGCCTGCTAAAAATTGGACTTGTTTGATTTACCATAGCTAAAGGGCTCTTGTTTATTTGATGCAATGCATTTTCTTCTTGACTTGTTGCTTGTTGCAGTTGTAGCATTTTGCTGTAAGTCCCTCCTTGTCCATTGTTCAGTTGGAGTAGTTCATCATGGGAACCAGATTCAACCACTCTTCCTGATTGAATAACTACTATTGAATCAGATTTACGAATTGTGGATAGGCGATGCGCTATGATGATTGTTGTCCTGCCTCTGGAAGCCTTATCAAGGGCATCTTGCACTAGTCTTTCGGATTTTGAATCCAATGCACTTGTGGCTTCATCAAGCAGTAGGATTTTGGGCTCTCTTATTAAAGCCCTTGCAATGGCAATCCTTTGCTTTTGCCCTCCAGACAATTGAGCTCCGAATTGTCCTACCTGAACAAAAAATTGCAATTTTCTTAGTAATCAAATTGAACAATATAAAATAACAGTGTGTGCATGTGTGTGTGTGTGTTTTGGATCTTGCTAATCAAAATTAAGTGGGATAACTGGATAAGAAGTATGGAATGGGACAGAATTCATATCTTACTTGAGTTTCATATCCATTAGGAAGTTTAATAATGAAATCATGTGCATTCGCTGCCTTTGCTGCGCTTATAACAGCTTCCATTGAAGCTCCTTCCTTGCCAAATAGAATGTTCTCCGATATGGATGTTGCAAAGAGAATTGGTTCCTGATTTACCAGTCCCATCTGGGACCTTAACCACTTAATGTGGAGTGTCTGTATATCATATCCATCAAGCAGTATCTCACCAAATACAGGATCATAAAATCTTTCAAGCAAAGAGATGATAGTAGATTTACCAGAACCACTCCCTCCAACTAGGCCAACAGTTTTACCCGCCTGCACTTTCAGATTGAGTCCTTGGAGAATCAGTGCATCTGGCCTTGATGGGTAACTAAACTCAACCTCGTTAAATATGATCTCTCCTCTTGTATGTGTTAAGACCTTTCCTTTTTCTTTATAAGAATGTATGTTTGGAACTCGGTCAATCACCTCAAAAATTCGGGTAGTAGCTGTTGTTGCCTCTAATATGAAGCCAAGATTTGGGAGTGCATTCATCAGAGACCTGTGCATTTTAAATTGAAGTTAACAGTCATAGCAAGTGTGAAGTCCTACAGACAAGAGAAGCACATTTTTTTCTCCAATTCAATATTAGTTCATTTCATATGTACAAATCTAAATTAGATTAAAAACAGGTCCCTACAAATAAAAATATGTGGGTTTCAATTCAATAACTTATTTTAGTTTCTGTAGTAATACCAACATGCTCTCCCTAATTAAGAGTCTTTGTCTTAGCAAAATATCAACATGTACTCCTACAAACTTGTTAGATTTATTACTTGGCAAAAAACAGAAACAAGAAAAAGGGGAAAAATTCTGATGATACTTACAGTCCTCCCCAAATGATGCATATTTCAGCACAAAACACAGGGCCACCACTTTCTCCTTTTGTCCTCACCAGAATACTACCAACCCAAGATTGGAATGCCCAAGTAGCATATAGCATCCCAAAGCTGCCAATAATCACTCCCTTGGTTTGACCTAGTTTTATGCCAATCTCCATACTTTTCTGAAGACCTGAGTTGAACGCTTCCAGTGTCTGCTTCTCACCTACATATGAATAAACAGTGCGAATTGATGAGATTGCTTGTTCAGCTACGCTACCAGCAACTCCATATGCATCCTTCATTTTATTTCCCAGCTCTTTCATGCTCTTCCCAAATATGACAGCTGGCATGATCATTATGATTGAAAATGGAAAAGCAGCTAGTGCAAGTCTCCATGAAAGGAAGAGTGCCACTGTGAAGCTAGAGAAAAATGCTGAGAGGTGGCCAATACAATTGGGTACCTGCAACAAACACACACATACAAAAGAATTTACCTTACCAAAAAAGGATTCAAAAGAATAAGGAGGAAGGTTCTATAAATAATGAAGAAGTAAGTGTGTGTTTGGTTTCACGTTGAATAATTGGTTTTGAATACATTTTCACATGTTTGATTTCGGGGAAGACTTCAAAATTGATTTTTGGTCAAGAGTTGATTCTAGGTTGAAACAATTTAGAGTAATTTTTGCGTTAGATCTAAAATTTTATACTGAATTTTACTTCTAACTTGAATTTTATAATAAGAACATTGAAACATAAATCATATTCCTTTAAAATCAATTTTACAAAATTAATTTTGCCAAAGTTGAACCAAACAAACACTAAATATACCTTATCAGCCATGGTATCTTGGATTGTTTGAGCATCTGAAGTTATGGTGGCAATAACTTGGAAAGTTGAGGAAGAGTCAGTTTGCTTGTCGAAGTAAGCAACTTCTTGCCTTAGGACTGATTTAAGATATTCAGTTCTCATGCGGGAAGTTTGTCTTACTGCAGTTCTTGTCCAGCATACCCCTTCTGCAGGACAAATATCATGCATGCATGCATGCGTTCTCTTGAAATCAATATTGAATCTTACTACATGAAAAGTAATTATTGTGCTAACTGAGCATATCTCAATTGGTTAAGGTGGGACATTAATTTAGGCAATTGTCAGTTCATTGTGTCAGGTCATGATATCCACTTGTCAATGTATCCAAAGAAAAAAAAATGAAAAAGGTAATAATTACTTTAGCTGGACAAGGATTTTTTTTTTTCCATATAGTATTTACTTGCACAAAGAAAAAAATTATTAATGATGTTACACATATCCATGATTATTTTGCTAGAGGAGACAGAAAAAGGGTAGAGTTCAGCGGCCCACGTTATCATTAACAATGGAAAGTTGAAAACCAAATATCCAAAATTTGCAGCAATAGTTTACCTATAAAGGAGGATAAAGCAACCCCAATAGCAACACCCAGCAGCCTTAGAGCGTACTGAAAGAATTATGAGCAGAACTTTTGTCAGATTTTTTTAAGCAAATGAAGTTTTGGAATATAAAAACTATATTTTATAGCAATTTATATTGTTGAATATCATCATAACTACTAGTAGCAAGAAAAATAACGAAACCATATGATTTTGAATTTTTGCATTTATTCTGTTTTCATTGTCTAGAATGAATGAATCAAATGAATATAGCTCAATTGGTAATACATATTAAATTTGTGAGAAAAATGAGATTTAATTTTTGCATAATACACTCTTGGAATTGAAGAGTTTAAGGTCTTAAATACGATGATGCAAAATAAATAAAAAATATTGTAAATTCACTATAAGAAAATGTCAAGAATGAATGGCTTCAGTGATGACCTCATCACGTCATGTACTAATTAATTACCTTGTGTATAACATGGTTGGACACAGAATGTCCAGATCCACCAGCATAATCATTTATCAAACTGCCAAGAACAAGCATTGTCATAGGGGTTTGTAGGCCACCTCCAATGCAACCCAAAGTCCCAAAGAGTAATAGCAATTTGTCAAAGCCATCTGCATAACGGAAAAATCCACCTTTGCTTCCCATATCCCAGGTGGGATTTCTTTGCCACAAAATTCTTAACCTCTTGAACACCTTATCATAAATTTATAATGGGTATCTTTTCTCTGCTCTTGTTTTAAGTTATTATAAATTTCTGTGTAGAGCTAATTTATTGTCATTTGCCAAATGCCAAATCCATTATTTTAACATTTGCCGGCACTTGTTTGCTAATTGTGGATTTCTCTCAATTACTGTCCCTATATGAGACATCATATCATTAATTAATTATAGTTTGATCAACAGGAAACTCTTTTTGCTTATATTATTTTGGTTTTACTTGTATAGTTTTTATCACAACGAACACATATAATGTCCAGACATGAACGACGAGGAAGATAAGTTAGAAAAGGAATCTACCCCAAATCATGATCATTGAACCAATCGAAGTGTAATTGAAAACTAGGACTACTGTCTTTGGCAAGATAGTGTGTTGTAGTGTTTGTTCTACACAACTTTTTGTTACTACTAGACTGAATGCAACATTAATGAATAATATAATCAAATCTCAATCAGTGACGAATTGACTCTTGAGTCTTGAGTTATACATTTCTTTCATTCTTTTTTTTTTATTATATAATAATTTAACAAAAAAATATAGAATAATAATGAGAATAAAAGTTCTCCATCTTTCGTTTATTCATTCTTCTTCCTTACCACCATTATGTTCTATTAAATTTGTATAGAAGTTACTTTATATTACATCAACTAAAAATAAGTACAAAATAACGAAGAGGTGTACCCTTGCCACCAAGTTTCCAAATTCAATAACTAACCATAAAAAAGCTTGATATTAGTAATTACTCGTACTAAGCAACCACCTTTATCCTAACAAACCAATCATTTCACTGACATGTAAAAATACGTTATACGTACGATTAAAAGATGTTTAGTTTAAAGTAGCTGTGCCGAGGTCGATGGTTTAGATAAGAAAATGTTACATGAAGTTGTGAACATACATTCTACTATATTTAACACTTAGAGAGAGGTATCAAAAAGAGAAAAAAAAAATATAGGTATAATAAAGTTTATAATATGATAGAAAGAGAGATAAAGAAACATAAAAAGTGTTGAATAGATATTTAAAATAATAAAGTGTATATGTATATTTTTTAAAAATTAAAAAAATATACATATATCATTATTCTTTAGATAAATAGCATCAAGATATATAAAGAGAAACAACTATCATATTGTTTCTTAACTTAAGTGTTCCCTTCAAGATAAAAAAGTACACTGGACAATAAAATAATGGAATATCTTTAGATAAATAGCCACAAGATATATAGAGAGAAAGAACTATCATATTGTTTCTTAATTTAAGTGTTCCCTTCAAGATAGAAGTTACAGTGGGCAAAAAATAATAGAATAGACAATAAAATAAAGTAATCATATTTTTTATGCATTAAATAATTAATCACACATTCACCAAAAAAATTTATCATACAACATAATAGAATAGAATAGTTATCCAATATAAAACCTTTACAACCAAATAAGTCCTCAGCAGAACAGAAAAATATTTTTAAAACTTGATAAAAATAAGATATTAAATTAATACTTTATGAAATATATCACCATACCAATTCATTTTATTCAAGTTGTTACTTAATAAATTATGTTTTATTATTTTAACATTATTTATAATTATAAGTGTATCATTTTTTTATATTTTGTTCTCGTTTATTATAAATGAATGTAGTGAATTTTATTATAAAATGTGTAAAAAGGAAAAATTAGGATATATTTTCTATTATAATTATAAGTTTCAATTTTATGTTATATTTATTATATATTTTAATGTTAATTTAATAATTTGTACCAATAAAATTAAAAAATAAAACAATTCTATTTAACTTATTTTATAATAACTTAAATTGAATTAAATGCTTAAATTTTTTTAAACTTATAATGTAATTACAATAATAAAATTTAAACACTAAATTTTTTTATAACAATTCAACACTAAAATTTCATGTCTGTTTAGATTACAACTGAAACGGTGAAGTTTAGTTGAACCCGACTTTGTAAATTTTATTTAAAAATATGTTTGTAATTTGAGTTATAAGATTTGTGTTTGGTGGTTGAAAGGAAAAGAGAAAGAGAGAGATTATAAGTTCAAATCTCTTTCACAAATAAAGATTAACAAACTAATAATAGATATTTGCCTATAAAAAAATGTTTGAAACTTTTTATGTTAAATAGAAAAATAAGAGGGATGGTTTTAGAAGGGAAAAAAAATCCTAGCTTAAGTAAAAGTTGGATTCAACTCAACCATAAAAAATGTTTTACCAAACAAACTAGTACAAATTTTCATGAAGGATCATTTATTTAATTGTCTAGATACCAAACGAAACACCCTCGAAGGTTGATTTAAACTTCTATCGATTGAATGCTAAATAAATAAAAAAATTACTAGTAAATCAAATAACTGTGAGCAAATTGTACTCAACTAATGAGTTTTTCTTAAATTACATATAACAACATTTTTTTATTCTTATACTGATTTTTTTTTGGTTTAAAAACATTGTTATGATACTTTTGTATATGTTACATTAATACAGTAACTACTACAAGGGAAATAATTAATTGTAATAACTAAAAAATAAAAAAAAAATTTGTATAATTATTCGAAATCTCAAAAACAATTAATAATGTATAGTAATTTATTCAATAACTTTTGGCAAGGAGCAAGGCACGTAAAAGACAGGGCATCCGTACAAATGGTGTTTCCAAAGTAGTTTGGTGTCCAATTATGTAAAGCTTTAAATTAAATTAAACTTACCATTTTTATAGGTTTTTAAAAATAGGGTATTTATTTATTGAATTGGTCCAAGTGGCCAACCGTGTGACCTTGATTGCATCAAAAGTACATCCACGCTTGCCTCAGTCACAGTTTCCACGGACTTTGTTCCATAGTCCCTCCCTCCTCGCCATTAGTACTATCATACAAAATTAATTAAAATCTTATACAGTACTGTATACTTTACTGTTATTTTTAATTAAAAATAAATATTTTTCTTAAATTAACTTTTATTGGAATTTAATTAAATAAGACATAAGAAATTAAGATTTTCTAATTTTGATATAAAAAATAAGAATTTTTTATTGTTTATATTTAAAATAGGAGAAAGTATATACATTGAAGAATACTAGTGGTTTTTAAAATAACAATAATGGAGTAATATTTTAAAATAACGTTTCACTTACATAAAAAGCATATATTTTCTATCAAATAAATCCTACCATTTCTTATTAACAAAATGTGTAAAATATTGAAAATATTAATCTTACAGTTATTTATTGCAGTTCCCATGGGAACGAATAGTCTTTTTGGTTTGACTTGATAATTATGATTATTTTTTGATCCGTTGATAGTTATGATTATCAAGTTAGATTCGATAGATGTGCGGAAATAATGTCATAATTAGTAATTAAAGTTTTATTAAAATAATAGTATCGTTTTTCTTATGCTAGTAGTATTTAAGTTCTTATAGTTAAAATAATAGTATCGTTTTTCTTATGCTAGTTTAAAAATATATATTCAGTTTACAACTGTATTTTTTTAATTTCTTTTCCTAAAATAAGAATGATGTTAAGTTATTTGACATAAATAAAAAAAACTAATAAATAAATGAAAAATAATATTAATTTTATAAAATTAATATTATTGAATAGATGAAATAGAGTAATAGTAATTTTAGATTAAAAATTAAAGTGATATTTATTAGTAATATTAGTGAAAAATAAAAATTAATGTTATATTAAAAAATTAAAGATGACACTTATTTTATAATAATTTTTTAAAATATTTTGAAACAAAGAAAATATTTGATTCTTATAAAATGAGAATTCTAGCTAGATATAGCTTCCTAGCTGTCGCAATACAAAATTGCGAGATGAAAACATGAGCAAGTAGTAAAGACAAATCCTATTCTGCCCAATAGCATAAAATGAAAACATTTGCATGTGGAACAAATGCATAAAACAACCATATTCTTATAATATGATAATCAAATAATTTTTTCAAAAATCAAACCAAATCAAAAGAAAATTAATTAACAAACACAGCGATGAATGGTACCTTGAACTAAATCGCAGTCTTCATGAAATAGATTACTTGACTGCAGTAAAACCGTAAAAGCTAGTGGATTTGGAAAAAAGATATTACTCTACCGAGTGTTACTGCCTTCAAGGAAGAGAAAATAATTATGTGATGGGAGAAAGAAAAATCTAGGATGAGAGAATAGAAAAGTCTGAAATAAAAGTACGTATGAGACTAAAATTTTGTTAACAAATTCAATTTAATTTTTTTTAAAAAAAGGCTAAATATTATTTTTAATTCATTATATTTAAATTTTTATTTTTTAATATTTTGGTCCTTTCTTTCATTTTTTATTAAGAACATTTAATTAGAAATTAATATATATTTTTATTGGTAAATGTTATTTATTGAAATGTTAATTTTGTCCATGGAAGAAATTGAAACCACAATCTTTTTTTTTTCTTTTTTTTTTCTCTTTGATCTTAATCATCCAACTCATTTTATATTTTTATCAGAAATTAATATGTATGATAAATTTATTAATTTTTATAATAATTATTTTAAAAATTGTATTTATTATGATATCTTATTGATTGTGTATAATTTATAGAAATTAATTTTTAATTATCAATCAAATTAATAAATATTTTAATATTTTGTCGTTTTTTATTTAATTTTTTAATATTTAATCAGTTCTACTCCTACACCACTAATCAGGTACTTGACTTAACTTATATCCATGAAGGACGATTTTTAAGGATAGCGAGTATTGTCAAACTATCCATTTCGAAATCACATAATTACAACTGTAAAGTACTCTCAACTTTATTTTATTATATGTAAAAAAAATTGAATTAATAACAAATACACACTGTAAATAAAATGAGTCTATGAGTTAATGCATTGGAAAAAATTCGTGGTGCCTGACCCACAGGGAAAAATAATATATTCTAGCTATCAAAATCTTTGAAGTACACCATCTAAATCTAGCACATGAACAAGAGAACACACAAGAGATCTCCAATAAAACCACTTGTAGCAGTTTCTTCTGCAGTAGTTCATTTCAGAACATTTATATATCTTCTTAAATAGATAGTTAAATATTTATGTATTTTCCTCCTATATACTATGCATTTTATTTATCTTTGATTGCTGCTAAGATCTAACACATGCGACGAGAATTGGTCAAAAAACAGACATGCATGGTGGTGGGAATGGGCAGCATATATATTGAGTTATGATATTAACTATACGAGGTTTGAGTTGGGAAGAGGGGAGGAACCGGTGATGACGTGGGAAGCATCAGATGGTCCACGTGTCAAAACCCCAGAGCATGATGAAAGAAATGAACAGGTGAAAAACTGACAGAAGGAAATGCAGAGCATTAAATGGATGGCCAATATAGGACAGGTGTGAGAATATCATGGTCCACAACAAACTTAGAAAAACCGTAAAAATACTTTTTTCTTTTTATACCCCCCAAATGCTAACACATCCTAATATCGTACGTATAATCTGTATAAATAAAGACAACAGTAGCTCCAACTTCATTCAACACACACAAAACAGTAGCTCCATCTTCTTCTAACACAAGGACAACTCTCTTAATTAAAAACTTTCAACTAATCTATTCTTAAGTCTCACATGTCACATGCTCTTCATGTTGTAAGTAAATGGCATAGTAATTAAAAAATATTATATACTGACAGACAGTGTTAAATAATTTTACAATCATTCAATTATAAATTATTATATAATAAATTTACTAACTTTTACAATAATTACCTTAAAATTATATAAATAATAATTTGTGATAATAATAGTAATTATTAAATTTAAATAAAAATACCAATCAATACGGTAAATCATTATTTTCTATTTCATTTTTCTCAAAGAAAACTCCTTATTGCAGCGGAAGACTTATTTTTATAATCCAACTAATCTACTTAAGAAAGTTCAAGTTTAATTAAATATATTTATGAATTTATATTAATTCAAATAATTGAAAAATTGGTTGCTTTCCAGCTCTAATATTAATATTTTTTTTGATAGATTCAGATTTTAAGAGACAAACAATTCTTTTTATTAATAATTGACACATTCATGTTTATTATCTAAAATATGACCTTTTTCTACTTTTCAAGTTTCTTTTTTTAGGTGACTTTTCAAGTTTCTATAGCCACATACTTTCTTATTTCTGTAAAAAGATTTAAAAAAAACATTTTTATTAAACGTAACCAAAAAGGTAAAAAGAAAGAACTAAGCTTATAATAAATTGTGTACTTTTATAAAACAAAAGTTAACGACACGCTCTTTCCAATATTTTCTTTATGATCTATCAAAATATATTAAAAATCACAAATTAAAAAATATTAATGACCCTCTTTTTAACAATCTTTTGACAATTAGTTAATTTTTTTTTAAAAAAAATACCTAATTTGGTGAATTATATATCTCATTTAAATAATTCTTTCTCCTAAACTATGTAAAACCTACCAAATTTTATAAATTTCAATTCAGTCATAAAATATTAGAAAAGGTCCCTAACATTTCTGTCACCATGTTTAGCAGGTTTTTATTTCTAAATTAAGAAAGAGTCGATAAATAAAAAGTATAACCCATCAAAAATAATATTTAATAAATTTAAGTGAATCATAATATAGCTAGCATTTCTCTAGCATGAAATCCTTTCTACTGATCCTAGTTTCTAGTATTAAATTCCTTGAGAAGTGCACCCGGTTAACACAATCACATCCCCTTAATTGTTCAGTGGTTCATCAGCATCTCTAAACGTAGTAGTAATAATTGCCAAGCACCAACTAAAGTTTTTCTATGTTCTCTAAAGTTTTCTATCGAAATTAAATAGGCAAAACTAAATATTACTACAAGCTCACAAACAAGTGAATGAAAGAAGAACAAAAAAACTAGAAATTAAATTTCACTAGACAAAAGCAGGAAACGAAAATATAAAAGAAAAAAATGAAGATAATGGAGGAAAGGTGAGCAGTGAGCAGCAACAGGTTCAGTTGATGAGAGATTGAGAAATGGTTGCTGTAGTTGTAGCCTTGTTAGGTTGGTTGGAACACAGGTGTGGCTCGTTGCTCAACCACCTTAAATGCTGTCTGTCTGGTCTCCTGCTAACATTGATTCAGAATCACAGCACTACCCTTGAGAACTTACTAGGCCACTTCTTCATTTGTCTCATCATCACCACCTACGCCGCCACTTTTGCTGCTAGCCACGTCATCATCACCGCCACTTGAGATTGGAATTGGAATGGCTTGTTGCTGCTGCTGCTGCTGCTGCTTGTTCCCCACTAATGGAAGTGGCTCCGTCAGTTCTTTCCCATCTCTAGGCGGTGAAAACACCACTGGCAAGTAATGCTCCATCTCACATGGGAACTTTGAGTTCTTAAAGTGCTCTTTCAATGCTTCCAAACCCTTCATTATTATTTACTTTTAAATCAACAATATGAATAAATAAATTGTACCACTAGTACTAGTATATACATATATATGTCACACTTAACAATTAATACTATGAAAAGCGAAATAGTAATACCTGAACTCTAGCATAGGTGACTTGGCAGATTTTTCTTGAATTGAAAACCTCCCAATGTTGAAGATGGAAGGCCTTGTAGAGCCTGAGTGTTGCCTCCGGGGATGTCATGTTCACAAACCCATATCCCACGTTGCACTTGTTGCTGTTTCAAAAACAATTAATAATAATAATAATTGACACAATTTGCTGGGTAATTAATTAATTAAATAATAAGATTGCACGCATGGAGTGGAAATGGGAAAAATACTTGAAATCAATGGGGAGGTACACGAAGTCGTAGGAGGATAGAGGCTGCTGCTCATCGCCGTCTGCAATCTGCTCGTTGCAGTGTCTGCAGTGATTATCCAGCATGCTTAATAGCAACTTCTGGCTGCAACAAGTCAAAACACAACACACTCAAAATATATATATATATATATATATATATATATAATTCTCAAATATTTCATTTCAAATAAAAAAAAAATACTACTCTGCTACATTATACTTGAATTTATTTCATACTCACTTACACTATCATTATACTTTAGAGCGAAAGGTTTTATGGGTTTTTAAGGGTAAAAATCCATTTGTTAGAAGAAGAAATTTTTCATTGGTATGTGATGAGTGAGTTTCTTCAAAAAAAAAAAAATTGGGTTAAACTCACAAAAAATTGGGTTAGAGTATCTAATGTGATAAGTGAGTTTTTTTAAAAAAATAATTGGGTTAAACTAAAAAATGGATTACTAATATAAGAAATTATTTTTATATTTTTTCAAATATCACCAATAGTATAAATTTTTTTGAATTTTTTATAATTTTTTTTATTGCAATAAAATTTTATAAGAATTTCTGACGAGGGAGATAAATATGAAGATTACAAAAAGAGATGTGGGGACTAAGACTCTTAAGAAACCATATGAGGGATGTTCTTACAACACATGTTAGTATTTTGCAGCGCCTTTCTTTCTCTTGAGGCTTTTATACAGTGTTTTGTTTGTATGATTTAAGAGAGAGAAAGGGTATCTTCAAAAAAAGAGAGAGATGGAAGCTCAATTGGTCATCTCTCTTGGTCATAGCTCAAACTCACGTTTTCTAGTAACAGAAACACGAATAGAAGAAGAAAATGAAGCAATAGAAGTAAATAATAAAGAATGAAAAAGCGGACCTGTACTTGTTGGGAATGTTTTTGATCATGACAGTAGTTCTAGCATCTTTGGGACCAGATTCTACAATGGCATCCTCTTTGATTAGAAACCGAGTTTCGTGTTTCTTCGTTTGTTTTCCCTTCCAGTGCCTACTTCTAGGTACTTGTTGTTGCTTGGGGTTTCCTACTACTAGTGTAGTCTCGCAATTGTGCTTTCTGCCAAGATTCCTCCGCGTGGGGCCATGTGAAGAAGAATGCTGCTCTTCAACTTCTCCTCCGGTCAAACTCATTGACCCCATTTCCGCATCAATAGATCCTGTACTATTGCTGGGGCTTCCCGGTGATTTCTTCTGAGAGGAATGCAAGCGAGGCGGAGCAGCAAAACGACGTCGAGGGGAAGGAGGAGCATTGAAATTGAGAGGAGGTACTGTGGTTTTGGAATGATGATGGAAGAAGTTGCGGGTGTGACCACCGGGTCTACTGAACTCAATAACAACCTGTTTGCCGTGAATTTCCTTGCCGTTCATGTGTTTCAAGGCCTTGGCGGCGTCTCTTATGTCGAAGAACTCAACGAATCTTTGATTCTTTTTCCATGGGGTATCTCTCAATTCCTTTATGGGACCTATTATGTATGGATTGATGGAACAAACAAGCAACAAAATGAAAAAAGGTCGGAAACAATAATAAAGAAAAGAAAGAGGTTTAGAGTACCGAAAGGTTGGAAGAGTGGAAGGAGTTGGTCGGCGGAGAGGTTGGGGTGGAGGTTGAAGATGACGAGGGTGCCTTGGTTGTGGGCGTCGGGGAGGGCGTTGGAGTTAGGGAGGACGTAGTGGGCAGAGAGGAGGCAAGGGTAGGGGTGGAAGTGGAGGTGCATGGAGCGGATGGCGGCGAAGGCGGACTGTGCATGGCGGAGGTCGAAGAAGTGGACGGTGAGAATACCGTGGCGGAGGGATTCGGTTTGGAGGGCTCTGATGTCTCCGAAGGCCTGGAGTTGTGCGAGGAGGGCGGAGTGGGAGGTGAGGGGGAGCGGTGTGAGGAGGAGGGAGCGGGTGGAGGAGGTGGAGAGGTGAGGAAGGGGAAGAGGAAGAGGGTACCATTGGCATTCAATATTTATGGTGTTGGGTCTGAACTCCTCTGCTCTCGGGTCTAAGTTTCCGGTTTCTCCCATTCAAATGATGGACTCTTCTTCTTCACTTGTATTTGGTTGCGTTGTAGGAGGTTAACTCCTTCTCTTTTCTCTTTCTCTCAAAAACTCAAAAGGAGCTCAAGGAAGCTGGAAGGACTCACTCACTCACTGCCTTGTTTGTTTTTCCTCATTCTCTACTTTCCTATCGAACCCAAAGTTGCTAAAAATGTACTTTCCCACCTAATGCCACAACCCAATTTACTTTATTACCCTCCCTGCCCCCCTCTCTTTTTTCTCCCTTTGCAGACCACACCACCACCAGGACCATTTAGGTGGTTTTGTTTTGGATCATTATGGTTTTCATTCATTTTTGCAGTATTCTAGTACTATTCTACATACTATGTAATTGGCCAGTATTAATTAGTTCTCATAAATTCAAAAGTTGAACCATGTCTCTCGTAAATATAAATATTGGTAGAGACTATGGCCAAGTTATTGTTTCAAAAGGCTTAATAACTTTTCCAATGGTACTTGCATGTTATGAAATTGAGAAACCTTAAAGAATACATTCATTAACATATTTTTTTAAACACATTATTTTTTATTGTGTAAAATTTATTGAAAATAACAAAATTTGGTATAATTTATATCATATTTAATTACTTCTTTTTTTAATTTTATAATTTTTAATAAACTTTAACCAATTAAAAAATGCATGTTTGGAGGAGCTTAATAGAGTAGGAGTTTACTAGAGGGTATATTTCTAACACTCGTCATGAAAAATAATTAGGTCGATCAAAAATTTATTATTTTTTTAGTTAATTGTTAAATTCAAATGTGTTATAGAAATATACTGGTTGAAAATATGGTTACTTAGTAATTTTATATTATTTAATAATTTCTCAAAAGATTATCTCTTAACAAGATTTTCACATTTAATGTCTAAGATTTAAACTCATGTTCTAAGATAAATAACTTACTAATTGGATTAATTTTTGTTGGTTTTGCAAAAGAAAAGTACTTGAAATATACTATTTTGGACACACTATAACTTTTTGGGAGTTTTATGGGAAGGGGGTCAAAAATTTTTTTATTACCATTTAGGAATAGAATTTAAATTATTTTGTAAATCGTAACAAGAATTATGACTTTTAATTCAGAAGTCTTAACACATACTACAATTTATAAATTTTTTAATTTTTTATATTGAAGTAGTAAAAAAATTGACAATTTTAATATATTTTTTTTACACGGTACGACTTTAAAGTCAAAAATTTTCTTACGACTTTAAGTTTTTTTTTAATTTTATTTTATTATTAATTATATATATACTACTCCAAAGTCGTATAGTGTAAAAAAAAATTTATATTGAAATCCTCTAATTTTTTATTTTCAATATAAAAAATTAAAATATATATAAGTCCCCACTATTTTCTACTGGTTAAAGTTTTTTTATATAAAATTAAAATTTTTCACATCTTATTTAATGATTATTTCTCTTGATTTTATAATTTTAAATAATTTTACCATTAAACCAACCTTTAATTATATCATCCTATTATTTAAAAATACAAGTGATGTTTTTAAACAAGTCCCATAGTCAAATCAGAACCCAATAAATGGACTGTTTGATTTCCATTTGAGTTTGCAAATATAATTTCCTATAATACCTTTTCATTCACATTTTAAAACCATGATGATTAATAAATTATTTAGGTTATTTTCCATTCAACGTTGAACTTGCAATGCTGTATAAAACCAACAGATGCCAAAAGAGGACAACAATAAATGGCTCCGATGCGTGCTTGGCAGCTTGGGTACCGTACTATTTCATGTTTTTGTATTTTCTACTGCTCATCATAATTAATGCTTTTATCTGTGAACACTTCCTTTACACACTGAATTTTGTGACAGTTTCTCTTAGCTATTTTCACTGCTCCCTTTTCTCATTGCGTTTGATTATCAATAGTAAGCTTTTCCTAATAATTTGTATTTGTATATTAGTTGTCGAGGCTTATAAAGTGAAAATTTAAAATAATATGCATCTTAAATAAAATCCAAAAAAGGCACTCAAAAGTATCATGTCTTGTTATATGCAGACAACTCCGGATGGCTCTTCTGTAAATAGTGATTGGATTATTAATAAAGAAAAACGAATTTCATTTCCCATTGTGTGTGTGATTAAAGATACTAGGAGAGAGTTGACGGGGTGGTTGGTGATAGCCTTACAATAAGTTTAATAATTTTCTCATTGAGTTGAGTTAGGATTCCAATCTGCTGTGAAAGGTGAGATTTCTGAAGTTTTGAAGCTCTCAATCTCGATCTCATATAGCCTCAACACCGCACCAAAGCTATTTTATTCTGAGTATTTTGATTCTTTGCATGAATGACACTGTCTCCATCTTCCACGTCTCTCATTGTCCTTTTCTAATCTCCATGCAAGTATTTTTTTTGTTCCTTCACTAATTTCTCACACTTTTCCTAGTACATGTTTTACACAACTTTTCCATATTAACTAAATATATTAATCTCATTTAATTAATAAATTACCTATAACTAATTAAGAGTTATGTAACGTTAATATTTATAATTAAATGTATAACAAAGTAACAAGTAAGTAAATTATCAATTATATAAATATATGAGGAAAATATGTTTGTAGTTTTTGTCAATATAGCTAAATTTGATTTTAGTTATTTATTCAAAAAGAAATATTGGTTAAACTTGTGATCACCCTAATTACTGTTACATTTTTCCCATTTACTTTTAAAATTTTTATATAAAAATTCTTATTAATTATATAACTTGTTAGATAAAAAGTATTAGGATTTTTTTTTATGTATCTAAGATATTAAACATAATTAATTTTTTAATGAACTATTAAAAAGTTTTGTAGAAAAATATTATAGTAAAAACTAAAAATGTAACATTAGTGTTGCTTTATTTGTTTTGGTTAAATTGTACCATTTGCACAGGGCAGTAGCCAACCGTGACTTCTCTGCCCCTCTCTATTTCTTGTTTGGCCGTTGCCATTAATTAAACAAACAAAACCCGTTTGTTGTGGCACTAAAACTGAGTGAAAGCGATGTTTCCCTGCCTCTTCACCATTTTTAAGAAGGGACTACGTTTCTAACAAAGCACATTGACGTTCAGATTTGTTTGGCAATTCATCAATCGACCTCTTTCTTTCTTGTTTGTTGCTTGTTGCTTGTTCCCTCCATCCTTTGTTGTCGTTTTGTCAAAATACAGTTTCATCAACGTTGAAAATTTTCACGGCTATTGAGCGCGCCTTATTGTAGCACCCTGCTTTATGCGTTAGATTTCCATTTCCCGGTAGACCGTAGGAGGGCATTAAATATTAAGGGTATTAAAAAAAATCCTTGCATGAACAACATCATCAATTATTTTTAAAAAACAATTTTCGTTACTTATTTATTTTATGAATTTACAATCTAAAATAATTAGAAAGTACAATATTAATTATTATTTTAGTGGGAAGAGAAAGAATACATTAAACATCTATATTGTTGGATCTTAGATATAGATCTTAAGCTCAAGATCTAATTTTCTCTATATCTAACCATAAAACACTTATCAAGATCTTTATATTAGAGATGTAGTTCTTCCACAATAAACTTTAAAATATGCACAAATTTTAAACAAAAAAATTAAAGGAGTGTTATCAACACATTTTTTTTTCCACAAGAACTCTTAAAATCACAACCCATTAAATTTATCTAAGATCTCAAAATGAGATATACCACTAAAGTAAAAAATGGAAGAGATCTCGAGAAATCTTTAATTCTACGTAACATTGTGGGATCTACCAAAAAGTGATCTAAGTTCCCAATTTGGGATTTACCACTAAAGATGCTTAAAATTATTTTATCAAGTTTTGAATGAGATAACTTACCATTTTCAAAATAATTAGCAATTACGATCATCGATAAAAACATATAAATTGTGTTTATCAATTGTCCAACAAAAGAAGATTCGATAACTCAAAACACACAATTAATGGTAAGTAACATACTCTTTAACCCCATTTCCCCCACTGTTTTGAATAATCGATTTTTAGGCAAACCTTTTGTGAGAGCATCAGCCATGTTATCCTTCGATCTCATATCGACCAAAGTGATAACTCCTTGTTCTCTCATACAATTCAACAACGCATGTCTTAGTCTCACATGTCTTCTCTTTGAATTAAAGAGAACATTCTTTACGACTTGGACTGCTACTTGATTATCACAAAATAAACTTAAAGCAAAAAGTTTTGATTCCATTGATGACAATGCAATACAAGTCTGTGTTTTTTATTTCCAAGTAATAACAGCTCCACCCAGAGTGAATACATATCCACTGTTGGATTTATTATTTCCAATTTCTGAACACCATGAGACATCAAAATATTCATTTACAGTTGAAGGATAACCAAAATAACATAGAGCATAATCTTTAGTATCTTTAAAGTATCTCATCAGTCTACTGAGGGCATCTCAATGTTCTTTATTAGAATTATTAGTGAAACGACTCAACATGCCAACTGCAAAGACTATGTTAAATCTAGTGCAACTTATAATATACATGAGATTACCTATCAGTTTTGAGTACTTTAACTAATTCACTTTGGTCCCTTCGTTAGAACTCATTCTTTTTAAATATTGTTTTTTTTTTCCAAAGAAACATAATTAATTAGTTAACAAAGAATTAATTGAAAATGGATATTTAATGAAACATGTGGAAAATGGATATTTAATGAAACCTTAACCTATGATAGAAAAATATAATTAAGAAAGATAATTAACTGTATTTAATTATATCAACTTTAATTGAAAAATAATTTTTTTTCTCAATTTACTATTTTTTGGAATTTGATATCAAGGATTAAAAAGAGATATTTAAACTAACAACTCAATTAAATGAATAATATTTTAGAGATAATAATATTAAATAAAATAAAATTAGTTAAAATTTTCTTATATTTAAAATCAAGGAAAAAAATATTTTTTTCTTATATTTGAGACCAGATAAAATATTAAATATATTATATTTTCAACATATTAAATATTTTTCAAACATCTCAAACTATCATCTTTTAATTTTTTATCTGTTTACTTTATTTCCTTAATTGTCCATCCCTCTGAATCCACCTTCGGTTAATTTTTATTTTAAAACTAAATTTGAATATATTTTTAGAAAAATTATCAATGAATAAAAATAATTTTATATTATAATTTAAACTATTAATTGTAAATTTAAAATATAATTTATATATTTAATTGTGTTTAATTATTGTGCACTTTAAGTATAATATGATTTATATATTAAATTCATTTATTATAAATTTTAATCATATAAAATAAATAATTATCTTATCATGCATAGTCTAAAATATCCATTAAAGGAAAAAGTAAATATATTTGATGTCTTTAAAATATAAAAAAATCAACAATTCTAATACAAAATAGTAAGTAAATGATATTAGAGGTGAATTTTATTTATTTATTCAATTATCCTGTATGGTAATTTGTAGGAAGATTCCTCTTTCTATTTCTGTTGTCCGTACTTTGACCTCTCCACTCGCTGGCATGTAATATAGGCATCGACAACGTTTCTGCACACCTAACTCCACTGTATCATTACATGAACGCCCATATATACTTGACCAATTTGTTTTGCAATTAATTAATTACAGTCTCAAATTGTTTTTATGTTAATCAATTAAAATTTCCAAACTTGAATTAATTAAAGTTAAAGATTTTAACACATTGTGAAGTGTTTTGTTATTGAAATTTAATGTTTAATTTTGGAAATTCTACGTTCATTTTTGGACGAAGGAGGTGAGATTTTTAAAAGCATTGAAATTGTGAACAGAAATAAATTAGAGTATTGGAAAAAGGTTACACTTTGTCGTTATAAAAGGTTTTGATCCTCGTGAAAAGAAGTAACGAAACATGCTTAAAATTTGAGTTATAATATTGATTTGACTGTGGAAGAAAGAAAGAGAAGAACATAAAAATGAAGTTTGAATATTTTTTATTAACAAAAATTAACAAATTAATTATTACTATTTTTTTAAAAAAATATTGCTTCAATTTAAATAAGTCATGCAAACAATTTTGATTTTTTTATTTTAAAATAGAGATATATGGTCATTTATTTTAAAAAATCATAATTTTATTTAAACCAAAATTATTATTATTTTTGAATAAAAATATTTTAAAATAGATGGATGAAAATTATATATCCAATAAAATAGGATCAAAATTATATATAGGCTTGTTTTTTACATATACAGAAAAGCTAACTATTATTTCATATCCTATGAAAAATATTTAATACCAACTTTGCAAAATGGCACTTTTAGCATATGAGAGAGAGAGAGAGAGAGAGAGAGAGAGTCTGAGGACTGAAGACTGAAGACTGAGGGTGGGCACACGAAGTTCAGTGTATAAAAAGAAAAAGTAGGAAGAGTTAATTACAGACAAAAAGAAGTGGGATTTTGAACACCAGTGGAAGGAGCCATCCTTCTTTGCTCCCCGGACCTTGTTACAAGGAATGTTTGCCGATGCCTGCATCTCTAGGTATGTATGGCTATAACTTCAAACTAAAAGGGGGTGACAATGAGTACTCACTTATATATATGCCACAATTTCTATTTTAATCGACTATGAACATGTCTAGATTATAATTAGCAAACTCTCTAAAGACACACACACAAAAAAAAAATAAAAAATTAAGCACTTGATGAAATCATAATTACATTGGGTTTGAAAATTGAAAATGTTTTTAAGTCTCAAATTATATTTTGAAGAGTCATAATATTTCAACATCCCATTTTTTTTAAAACATTCCCCCAACATCATATATCTCATTTCTCTTTAATTATCTCTTTCTTTTTCTATAAATTATATCATTTATCATACTTATAAATTTTCTTTTCTCTCTCACTGGATATAAAATAACACAATGGATGTCCAAATATATTTTTCCTATTTTGAATGAAAGTGAAAAATAGGATTACTATTACTTCGCCTTTACAAAATAACAGTTATTTGTTTTTTTTTTAAAATAATAATAAATAGATGAAAGAAAATAATAATTTTATAAAGTGTTTTTAAATTAGTATTCTTAAGACATTAAGACATTGATTAATAGTTTAAATGAAAAAAATAATTATTATATAAATCATATCAAAGCGTAAATAAGATCATGAGCACTGTAATTTTTTTCTTCCAATAAAATATTTCATTATAAGTTTCTTAACTAATATTCTTAAAACACTAGTTAGTATTTGTGTTTTATAAAAATAATCTTATATAATTATTAATTCATTCATAAATTTTGTAGCAATATAAAAAACATAAGTGAGAACATTACATTAAAAAAACTAAAATGATAATTATATTAAAATAATTTTTTCCTTAGCTGATAATTATAATAGAACGGAGTAAGTAATTTCAAACTAGTCAGAAATTATATAGTCCTGAGGTGAAGTTAGAAATAATTAATTATAAACTACAAGTAGTTGATTTCAACTTTCAAGTCTCGAGTCTCAATGATCCTTGGGGAGTGTTCGCGTAATGCGGGACCACGGACCAAGATATCATATTATCATGTCTGTCGGGTCACTGTGGCAAATCGTTTCGCAATCTTCACGTACGTGTTGCCAAAATCATAGATTTCACTCTGTTATCTTTCCACTAGGAAATTCTAATTAATCCACCTCTGTATTCTTCTGTCTTTCTGCTGTTTGTGACTACAATTGAATTAAAAACAAAGCAAAAGGGCTTTAACTATACAAATAGTGTTAAATGAATGATTTTTAAGATTGATAGGCAAGTATTGTTAATGCATTTAATTAGGATATTTTCACTGACTCAATTGGGTAATAGTTCAGTCACTAAGGTGGTGCCGAGTTAATGAATCAAAATTGAGCTAAAAATTCTAATGTATTAATTTGTCAAATCAAATTAACCGATTTCAACCTTTTATGTTTTTTTGGCTAATTAGATGGTAAGCTAACAATAAGAAAATTTAACCCTGTTAATTGACCATATGGGTGGATGTTATAAATTTCTGTTATTGTTTTTTATTTTTACTAGATAAAACAAATGGTAAGTTGACTAAATAATTTTGTCAAATGAGCATCTTATGAATTAGGAGCACGTTGAACTTGAACATATAAATGAACCCTTTCCCTCCCTTTCCCTCCCTTTCAAAGCTCTGTAACTAAAGAAAAAAATGTACACACATCTCTTTCTAAGAATCTAGATGCTCTTGTCACTAGCGATGCTATTGGGATTATTTTACAGGTTTTGTTTGGGCTTAAGGTTAGTTTGCTTGCTTTCTTGGGCCTTCGGTCCCTTTTGTTATTAAAAAAATCAATAATACGGTAAGGCTGCGGAACATTGTGTCTAACATCATTTTGATAACTACACTGTATAAGA
This sequence comes from Glycine tomentella, assembly GCA_007407185.1. Classification (NCBI taxonomy): domain Eukaryota; kingdom Viridiplantae; phylum Streptophyta; class Magnoliopsida; order Fabales; family Fabaceae; genus Glycine; species Glycine tomentella. Next base: position 977,745 of record PYAF01003910.1, on the reverse strand, counting down.
TCTTCGACTTTCTTATTTTCTCATACTTTCCATTGACAGAAGCAAGTAGCACGTGTCGTTTGTGCCAGCTAGATTTGGGCAAGCTTTAGTAAAATAACTTTTTATTAGATTATGTTCCTCAGCCAGTTCATGGTATTAGTTTCACAGACTAGAAAAGGAAACTGTTTCATGTCCAAAATCAATGTGCCCAGATAATGAAGGGCATGTTTGGCTTTTAATTGGGAAACCCCAAGGTACTTTCAAAATGTAAAGCTGAAAAGGCCCATTATTTGATCTTCAGTTCAGTCCAATTGTAAACTGAGTAGTGTTTATTTTTGTTTCGAAACTTAATTTGAATTGAAAGAAAAATCACTTGTTTTTTCAAATTAAAGTTATGATTTTTTTTATACAAATGATATTGGTGTGAACTATCTATGTATGTTATCATAATTAATTTTTCTCGAAGAATCGGATTGATTACTTAGTAAAATCTCTTTTCTTAATCACAGTTTTTTCATTCATAAGAGTCGAATTTGATACTTTATTTAAGAAGATTGAACCCGATATTACTTGGACCAACTATATGTTAATAAAGTTACAATTGAATTACAATTAAAATTCTGCTGGAGAGTGCTAAAATTAACTCTTTTACGTCTTTTACTCTCAACATATCTTTAGAAGAGTGCAAATGGTACTCAAAACATGCACTAAATTTGCAAAATAAAATTCATTCAAACTTAAATTTATAAATTTTAATCCAAACATGTACGAGTCAAAGCTAGTAATATAAATAAATGGTGAACATGGCAAAGGTCGATAAATAAGTAAGCAGTGGGTTATTAAGTGAAAACTTCGTTTCCCAGCTATCCATATTTATTATTAATCTGAGGGGATTACAGATTTTGTTGCCGGAAAACTAAAGCTCCCATCGAATCATATGACAAGCCTATATAGTTTGGAATAGACCAAATATTCATCATAATATCCTCAGCTTAGTAAGTTAAGAGTAAACAGACAGATACAAAAATAAACCCCATGCTGAATGATACAAACATAGTCAATTTCCTCCTAAATATGAATGAAAAAAAATCTCTTGAACAACCTTTCATGCTATCAGTTTCTAAGTACAATAAAATTCATCGGTTTCAGATTAGAATGAGCATCCATCAATCCAAAGTGTCAATAGCAGCTGACTTGACTAGAATTTATACATGTGAGAAAAAACATAAAGCCTCTCAACCTGTCATCTAAACTACAACAACCCTTTTTCTATTATTAATGATTGTGTCCTTTTTTGAGCATGCCAAAATATTTTTTGTACCTCTGGGCCAACCCAAACATACCCAACGTGCCTCCAGTGTGAAGCAACACCACTTCTGGTCCTCCTTCAGTTTCGTTGCTGGAGAGAAGCATTGCTGTTTCCCAAGCAGCTAATGTATACACAGGATCCACCAAAATCCCAGTTTGTTGGGCAATTTGCTGACATGCTTCCACTTCCCCTTCCAAGACATTACCAAATCTAGAATTTGCATTTGTGTGATTGAGAGGGAACAAAACAATTAGTCAGAAAGACCAACTATAAATTGTCATCATAAGATTCCATAAAACAACTATTTTTCCTCTCTGATATAAAGATATTTAGGCATGACCTGTTGTAGCAGCTAACTATAGGAGTCGTTTGTCTTTATCTTGCAGGATGCTTAGTCTAGTTGGCATTTAAGAAACCCAATAACCAATTTAATGATGATGCAATAATCAACGTTCAATAATAGTATTGAAATGAAGACACTATCCACTCTAATAATCAATATTCAATACTATTATTGACATAAAACTGAGTTTATAAAATTAAACAAAGCGATAGTTTCAGCTTATAATATCAATGTGTCATTAAAATTTAGCATGTTTCAACTACAACAAATCCTACAATTTTTTTTTTTTTAAATGTTACTATTTCACAATCAATTAAAAAAAATATATTCATTAGAATCTTATTAATTGAAAAACTCATTGATAATATGACACTTTTTAAAATTATAATTTTACAAAATTACAAATAAAGTAAAATTTAAATTGTAATCATTATCAATATTCTGTGCAAATAATTTATTAAATTATATAACAATTAATTTTTTTTAATAACTCTAACATTGTTGTACCAGTGAAGTCTATAACATGATTATACCAAAAAAAGGTGTGCAAAATCTTACTTTCTTGGACGGCTACGCTCCACCCAATTCACAATCCCTGCATCTTCTCTGTTTACATTGTGGTCAATAAACTCAATGTTAAAATGCTTCTTGAATTCAGAAAGCAAACGCTCCTCCTGTTTTCTGTACCCATCAATTTTGTCAGCCAGCATGACAGCATATATCTCCCATGGGAGTCTGCAAGGAAGCAACAACTACTACTTTAACCATGACTTATTTAATTCCTGCCTTTCTATTGTGATTCTAAACTCAACACATAAGCAGTTGTAAAATGATTCAAAAATATTGTCAATTAAAATGGAGATATAATGTTGGCCTAGTGGTTAGAGAAGGGTGAAGGGAGAAGGGAGGGGGGAGAGGTCACTAGTTTGAACCCCCAACTAACATTTCTAACAAAACTAACATTTACTAATAAAAATAAATAAATTAAAATGGCATTCTACAAGATCCTCACCCTAAGCAATGGGCTGCAAGTCCTAAACCAATAGCTGTTGTGCCAGTACCAGCATCTACAACAAATTTCAAGGGCCTTTGTTTTCCAAGTAAATGATTCTGTGATAAGTATTGCACTAAGCGAATAACACCTATGCAAAGAAACAATTTTTTCATAAAGTTATTGAACAATCAACCATTAATGTTAAGCACCAACTTAGAGAATTAAATGAAATGAATAAATACCAACAAATAATTTTCTTTTTAAGAAAAAAAATGCCAGTAGTCTGAACATGAAAAGATGTCAAGATGTAAATTCTGAAAAAACGTATGGCCTGCCTAGACAAGACAGTGCAACGAACAACTAAACCACATGAATGTGCATGTCAGGCAGAAGACATGTTTCACATTATTCCTTGCACAGTTGCATATGAATTTTACTGTCCTTTGAAACCAATTCAATAACCATTTACAAATTTGGTATGTAAATAAGATGTTTGTTTCTTTGTGATTATACTAGGATCCAAACCTCACTTGATCTTAAGGCTTTTACATGTTCACTAAGAATCCACAAGATATGTGCATCTGCAAACAAAAAATATTTTTTTTCTGATAAAAGAGAAATGATTTTTATCTAGGAAAACATATATAGGCACCACCTAAGCAAGAATTCTGATTACTCAAGCCCAATTCTATCTGAATTTTTACCTAGTTAAAAGAGAATGTTCCTGAACTCATTGTTGTTTTTTGAAACTCCATCTTCTCATTACCTAGTAGAGCAACAGAATCACCAGCACCTTCATTGACAACTAAAATCTTTTGTAGATGGTTTCCCTCACTTCTACTTACATCCATTTGCATAAAGTTTGGATCAGTAGACAATTCGGTTGCTGAAGAAGCTTGAACGATATCACCAAACCATAGGACAGAACCGTCATTACCAGCCACGGACTCGGCATAGCTCTTCAGCATCTCTTCCCTGTTGGCATAAACAGTTCTTGGAACATACGTGACATTTCCATACATTGTAGACATCAAATTATAGCCTGTCAAGATTTCAGGCTGCTCTCCTCGTAGAAGCAGATGTGACACAATTCCTCTCTCAGCGCACAGAACAGCTGCAAAATAAGTAAATGATGGTTTGGAAAGAATAGTATTAGAACATTTACAAAATCAGTTTTGAATGAAATTGATTCTGATTAGAACTGATTTTGAAGTGAAGTAATTTATATGAGTGTTTTTATTTTAAAAGCAAGTTAGTACTAAAACTCTATAATTTTTTAATCCAACACAAAACTACCTAAAGTTGTTTCAATTCAAAAACAATTTTGGGTTCAAAAATAAAATTTTCAACATGAGACCAAACATATAAACATTTATGTGTTAGCATTTCAACGTGAAACCAAACATGCATTAAGAATATAACAAAGCTCTACCAAAAGTATAATTCCCCTCTAAAAACTCACAGCAAAATTCAACCTAGGAAGCTACTTACCAATAGCAGCTGTGTGAGCACTCTGACAACCTCCACATGTAACCTAGAAAATGTCCATTTTGAATGTTATTTGAAGGCAATAAAGGAAAGGACCAAATAACAGTATACAGTAATGAGTTGGTGGAATATTGTATTGTATTGTATTGTATATTGTACCACATCAGTGACAGAATAATGTTGAAGCAAAGGAAGTAGTCCATCTAGTTTTCTTGCTTTGTTGCCATTAACAAGTGGGTGCAACAAATCATCCCGAACCACATAAAAGTACTTCCTTTGTTCATTCATGCGATTGGCATCGCCAAAAGATGGATGGGTGTTCAACAGGAAAGTAGGACCTTGAGTATGTATTAGTTGGTGAATTTTTGCTTCGGGGCTTGGCAATGTCCATCTTCTGTTGTTGAGTACCTTTTGGGTGAACTCCTCACTTACCAGTTCCGGTTTTGAAACAATCTACTTTAAAATGGAATGAGTTAACAGAGAAAGATTGAAACGAGGAGCAAAAGCCAAAAAAGAAAAATAACAGAGGAAGGACCTGTTTGTGAAGAGACTTAGAATGAATCATGGCGGCTGAAGTACTGGGAAGTCGAAGCCTCATATCAGATACACATCCACTTCATCATATTATCCTTTGACTTCACTTTCACAACTTGTTAAGCTAAAATCACATGTAATTCGCGCACAATCAATATATATTTTTATTTAATAAAACTAGTTTTTTAATTGTACTTTTTTTATTATTATTATTATTATTATTGTTATTATTATTCTCATTTTGTGATTTTATTTTTTTAATGTTATTTATAAATTTGGTGGCACCACTATTTTAATGATATTTTTTATTTATCTATTAATATAAAAAATGGAGAACTAAATTTGAGAAATAAGGATAAAAATGCAATTAACTAAATAATGTAATTTTTTTAGAGTACATGTAATTATTTTAGGAAAATTAATTTTATTTACATCAACCTAAGAAAAAGAGAGAAAGGAAAAAAATGTCGATCATCTGCTAACAAAAATTAGTCATTAATATTTGATTATAAAAAGAAATATCCGTCTTAAAATTGATTTTTTTAGAGAAAAAAAGGAAATACTTAAACTTTTATAGTTTTTTTTTTCTTTTTCTGGATTTTAACTTTTATAGTCTTTTGATTTTTGTTTTGGGCCGTAAAAAAATCTAAAACAAATCATCAATAAATAAGTGGGGTTTATGTTAGGTTTTTCATTCCTTCGTTGGTGGTGGAAATACAAAACAGACTCAACGAACAGAGAGTAGTATGGGTCCCGACGGCGTGGTCGCAGCGGAGGCGCTTATGGCGTCGGGTCGGAGTTCGGAGAAGCTGAGCCTTCCATCACTCCAATCCAAAATGAAGTGCGATCCCGAAGGCTACGAATCGGAGCTACTCCTTCTCTACAACCAATTCAATTCCTCGCTTGAACTCTTTCAGAAACAAGCCGCCATGAACTTCACCTCCATCTCCGGCATCGGCAGCGACCCCACCGTCGCCAAGGACCTCGGCGACAGGGCCATGTTCCTCGCCCACGTCACTCCTTTCTACCCCAAACACCTCGCCGATTTCCCCAAAAAACTCGCCGATTTGCTCCGCTGCGCCGCCCGCACGCTTCCTTCCGGCCTTCGCTGCCACCTCGCACACGCGCTCATCCTCCTCTCCAATCAAAAGGTTTGAATTCTTGAAAAAACAGTAGTGTCGTGGTTCGATTTGATGTTGCATTCGATTCAATTTCGTTCCGTGAAAGTAGTGTTAGTGGTTTTGATGTTACATTCAATTCAATTTTGTTTCGTGAAAGAATGTAGTGTCATGGTTTGATTTGATGTAGCATTCGATTTGATTTCGTTCCGTGAAAGTAGTGGTGTGGTTTTGAAGTTACATTCTATTATTTCGTGAAAGAAAGTAGTGTTGTCGTTTGATTTGATGTTGTATTTGATTTTATTTCTGTGTAGATTGTTGACATTGGAGAAACGCTGTCGTTGTTCATGGAGCTTCAAACCCTAGGTGACAGAACGCTGAAGAAGTTGGCGTTTGATCATGTTGTTCATAGTATAAGGCGTATGAACCAAAAGCATAAGAACGAAGCTAAGAACAGAGCGCTTCAGAATGTCTTGTTTGACTTGCTTCAGGTTTGTCAATCTTTTGCTTTTATTATTTATCTATGGTATTTTGCGTGCAAGTTTGGTTTTGATAATTTTTTTTAATGAAATAATAGCTCCCTATTTTTTTATACAAACTAATCTAAACACACAATTCTTCTAACTTGTGAATGAATTTTGTGTATTTGAATAGAAAGAGGCTGAAGAGCCCGCCAAGAGGGCGCTCGTGACTCTGTGTGAGCTTCACAGGAGAAAAGTGTGGTTTGATGAGAGAACAGCAAATGCAATCTGCACTGCTTCCTTCCATCCAACATCTAGGTTTTTTTTATCCTTTGTTCTGTTTTGTATTTGTTGTTGGGTTACTGTTGCAAAAGTAATCATAGGCCTAACTAAGGGTTTTGAGTTTTTATCTGTCTCTCAGGATTATGATAGCAACTTTATCATTTCTGCTTGATTATGAGAAGATTCAAGATGATGATGACAGTGATAATTCAGATAGTGATGATGAAAAGACAGAATCACCTCAAGTTGTCCTTAGCAGGGAGACAGTTTATAAGGTGAGGTCAAGTGATAACTGTATATTTAACAGTAACATTGTGTTATATTTTAATCCGTGGCTTTCATATATATTTTGATGGGCGTCCCATCAAGTTATATCACAGAAGAAGAAAAAAAGAACCCAGGTAAAATAGGAAATGACATGGATATTTTTCGATAGAAGTCTGTTACTAGTGGAGGGCATTCTGTTATGTTGGATAGTGGATACTAATCAAGGCAGCAAGGGGGGAGGAATGGGAGATTTGGAGGGGAATGTGAATATGTGAGAGAAAGGATAGAGGTGGAGGGTGGAGGCAATCACTGGGTTAATTGTTGGGGTAGCTGTTGTGTTGCTACAAGGAAAAGAAGTTTCCTTCTCTGATTTATTTTTGCTCAGAACTTTTCTTATTTCTGCTACATATTTCCCTTGGTACTCAGAGCTTTGTTCTCTGAAATTTACCTATTAACCCCATAGTAAATTGCTCTTAGTTGATGGTAATTATTGGTCATTCTTACAAAATTTTAGGCAAGCCACCAAGGTACAGCAGCGAGCAAAAAGAAAAAGAAAGCAAAACTACAACGTGCAATACGCAGCATGAAAAGGCATCAACGTGTGTCATCTGATAGGAGCAAAAACAGTTATTATTCACCACTTAACCATTTGATAGATGCTCAGGTTTGTAAAATTTTCTATCAACATTGTAGATACATTTTGGGTTTGAATTTTGTTTTATCAACTCAACATCTTGATTCCATATGATCTACAGGGTTTTGCCGAGAGACTGTTCTCACGTCTTAGGAGTTGTAATGAACGATTTGAGGTGCATACTCTAATTAAATTTTAAAAAAGAAGACTTGCAATTCCTTTTCAAATCTTCTTGTGGTTATTCAGAAGTACATTTATTTGGTTTTACAATTACCCTCTGTAATTTTTAGGTAAGGATGATGATCTTGAAATTGATTGCTCGAACAGTTGGACTTCACCAGTTAATTTTGCTAGAGTTCTATTCTTATCTTCAGAAATATATTCAGGTATCATTTGATAAGTTTGGTGAAATTTGGTATTCGGTTTATAATTGAAATGTGACAATTGTGATATGTGCATTGTGCAATCAGCCACATCAACGAGACATTACAAATTTGCTTGCAGCAGTGGTTCAGGCTTGTCATGATATGGTACAGTATGATTGTGATTTGTTTTCAATCAGTTTTTATTTATAATTAATAATTAATAGCTTTTTCTTTCAAAAGCTGACTCTTTAATAGATATAAAGCATGTTGTTCTTGTATGTTTTTATCTGTATCCTATCTCATTCAAGGTGTTATTTGGATTCAGGTTCCTCCTGATGCAGTTGAACCCTTGTTCAAACAAATAGTAAATCAATTTGTGCATGACCGTTCACGTCCAGAGGTAATTTTTCGGGGCTGAGTGGCTGACTAACGTTGCATATGTTGCTGTATTTTTTATTGTAGAGACACTCAGCTTTGCTTTGTTGATGAATTTGGTTGATAATTTTTAGGCTATTACTGTTGGAATAAATGCAGTCAGGGAGATATGCATGCGCATGCCATTGGTAACTACTGCAATCTCATCACCCTTTAGACATCTGCATCTTACTCATTTATACTTTTTGCAAAATATATATCGTGTGCCACCACTAAGGCTGGTTAACTTGTCATTCAAACTATGTTGCTAAAATGGTGTACGGGTTCGATTCCTACTAGTGTCCCATAATTGGTAGGTCATCCATGAGCGAGCACCTTGTTTAGTGGGCTTGTGTCATGGATCTTGGAATGGGACAACCTCATTTGCTCCTAAATTTGTATAACCAATATCCTGTGCTTTTTTTATGTTCCCTAACCCTTTTTTTTTTATATTCTCATATTTTGATTTTGGACTGTAGTTAATGAATGAAGACTTGCTACAAGACCTTGCACTATACAAGAAGTCACGTGAGAAGGCAGTTTCAATAGCAGCTCGATCTCTGATAGGGTTATTCAGAGAGGTAGTTACCCCTGGCTCCTTTATGAGGGGATGTCTTGTGCGCTTAAGCACAAAAGCATGCTCATCACAACATTTAATTAATTTGTTCATTTGCAGGTTTGCCCCTCACTGCTAGTTAAGAAGGACCGTGGGCGGCCTATTGACCCTAAGGCAAGACCAAAGGCCTATGGAGAGCACAATGTTGCGACTGACGTTCCTGATGTTGAGTTATTGCAGACAATTGACAATGACGATGAGCAGGAGAGTGATTCTGATGGTTCTGCATGTAGTGTCTCTGACAATGACCAGGAAAATGATTTGATGAGTATAAATGATGACGATGACGACGATGAGAACCAGTTATGCTGTGATGATCATGAAAGTGATGATGAAGCCAAAGATAGTGATGTTATATCAGACGATGACGACGAGAGAAGTTCTGATGACGAAGCTGATGTTAGTGATGCTGATAATGATGAAGTTAAGGGGGATGACATTGAAGACAGCGAACAAGCTGATGAAGAGGATAGTGATGTTTCAGAACATGAAGAAGATGGTGATCTGCAGTCTTTAAGTGATGATGGACTTGTGGAGACAAAAAGTACCATGAAAGACTCAACAAAAAAGAGGAAGTTTGCTGATTTTAATGGTCAACTGATAGCTGCTGATACAAGTCTCCGAGCTCTGAAGAAATTAGCTGGGAGACAAATGGGGGATGTCATACCAGAATTTAATGATGGAATTCTTTCTAACGAAGACTTCAAGAGGATCAAAGAACTGAAGGTTTGTTTGGCTTATTCAGTAGCTTTCAATTTCTAACATTTGTAGCTTTTTTTCTGTTGAATTTATTTATGTAATTTATAGGCAAAAAATGAGGCAAAAAACGCGTTGGCTCAGCAAGGGCTAGCGAAGTCAGCTGCAATTAAGATTCCAAGCTGTGATCAACTAAATCGAAAGCGAGTGGATGGTACCGTGCTTGAAGTAAGTAGCTTTAGTTCTGTGTAAATTATTTCATTCCAAAAGGAAGAAATACAAGCCTTTGTTTAAATGAGAAACATTTCTAAATTTTCTTTAAAAAAATATTGTATTTCTTGTATACCTCAGTAATCAAATTTATATTATGCACCTTCTAAGGCTCATATAAGGAAAAAGTTGAACAAGGATGAAAGGTTGGCATTGGTTAGAGCAGGAAGGGAGGAAAGAGGAAAATATCAAGCTCGAACTGCTGTGAAACAGAATAAGGTATTGTGATTTACTCTTTTTAAAAATTTACTTTGGTTATGACTTGTGACAAAGGTTAAATCAACAAACAATTCTGCAGTACTTGAACTACTCACTTGGCCTTAACATACTTCAAAAAGTTATTTTAACTTCTAAATTGTATAAATTCGAATTTGAAATTGGATAGAAGAGCGTATTATATAATGGTCTTGCTTTTTGATTGTAATAAAATCCAATGAACAAGTGTTGTTTCCTGTGAACAGACGGGTGGCTTAAGCAACAGACAAAAGGAACACAAGAAGAAAATGCCCTTGGCTGCAAAGAGAGATAAGGTATCAAGAACTCGGATAGACAAAAAGAGAAAAAATCAGCGATCTGGCAAACAGTTCCGTGGAAAGAAAGCGTGGAAGCAATAAATATGGAATGAGATTTATGTTAACGAACCCTTTTCAAGCATTTTTTTTTTATCATTGTTCCCAATCTCATTTCCGTCCGCAACCGATAGATGATGGTAATGGTTGCTTCTTTTGTTACAGCGTTTCATTAATAGAAAATTTTCTTTCCCATTTCATCTGCATAATCCGCATGACAAGAAAACCTGATAAATATTATACAATGTGAAAAATGATCATGTTTATTACGATAATAAGTACGCAATATAGCATGTTAATGTTGGAATTTGTGCAGTCAAATCATCACAATAAGTTTGTTAATTTTTATATTAGTGATTTATGTGGTGAAAGTGTAAAATGTTACACTATTTTTATAAAGATTTTATTAGTTATTTGGTTAACACTAAACAATGATTACTAAAAGGGTTTTTAAAGAAACTATTAATTAGAAATAGTATTGATTTTATTTTGCCAATTTTTTAATTTTTTTTAACATGTAAATTTTATGTAGGGGGTCAATCAATTGATGAAAGCGTAAAATAGTTTTATGAAATTTAACATTGTGATTTATTGCACAAACTATTTATTAAAAAGATTATAAAAATAAACTTGTCATTCATGACAATTGATGATGACAGAAGTAATAAAAACTTTATCTTCTCCGTATTTAAATAAGTTCAACGTAAAAGGACTCTTTTATCTTGTTGGAAATTAAATAGATGGGTTTCATCAAAATTTGTAGAAATATATCGGTAGTAGATAAATTTTGTAATGAAACTCACGTTTAGGCTGACTGCAAATCTTTCCCATTCAATCCTTGTAGAGCTACAGAATTAATGACCGATGAAGAACAAAGACTTGTTACTCTGAGAACCTGATTATTAATATACTAGTAAAGTAAGCATCAACATAAATTACTTCCGGAGATTAATGACAAATTCCCAAAACGCCCAGCCAGAAAAGGAATTAACACTTTTTGAAAGGATCTTTTATATAACTTACAACCTACAACCAAATTCACATTTAACAAAACATGATATTTTTAAGGGCTGTGAAAAAAATATAACCAGTATTCAGTAGGATGCAGTCTCTTCCGAGCATGAAGATAAATCACAACTCTGTCCAAATATATCAGGGATTCCGTCCCAATTATTCTTTTCTCTTGTTTCCCAATAGCCACCAATATATCGGTAACAACCATCCTCTTCCTTCTTAAACCATCTCGGTTGCCATCCTCTTTCTTGCATCTTTCTTGCCTGAATCATGAATCAAGCATAAGTTAATTGAAAGAGTCTTATAATTAGGGACTGAGGAAGATAAGGTTACATAAACATTGACATAATATAATTATGAAGGTTACATAAACATTGACATAATATAATTAAGATGACAAAATGGGAAATCCCAAAGCAGCATATTCCAATAAACTCTAGATTCCATGGATCAAAAGTCGAGAGTTGTGGGTAATTTACCTGTCTCTGCAACTGTTCAAGTCTTAGTTTTTCTGCATTTGCCAGCTCATATTCTCCATTTTCTAAATGTCTTTGATCTGGTCTCAACCTCGAGTCAGTTGGAGGCAACTTCTCTGATAAACCAGGTAATATTTCATTCAAGGAAATTGCAAAAGGAGAGAGGTTGTATCTTGTCTTGGGTAAATGGTTGTCCCTTTCCCACAATAATACAGCTTCTGTCATCGGATCATAACCTTTTGGCTTGGTGGTTGGATCCCCGAGTACATAGTACATTGCTTCATCCCACTTCCCAATTAACATCGCTACCTTCTCTCCAGTTCTGTTGTCTTGAACAAACCCATGGACCTGTTATATAAGATTAAAAGTTCTCAGCCTCATAAATGTCCTAACTGAATTGAAAGTGCAGCAGGTAAGAAAATCCTGCTAGACGGAGTTCTTTATTTTTCCACTTAATTAGAAAGTACAAACTGAATTTTGATGGTGAATTTAGTTGAATGATAAAGTTGGGGAGAAAAAAGGATAAAGAAAGGTGTTTTGTCCAACAGATAAAATAAGGGAAAACAATATATATTCAAGAAAACAAAGTTTATTACTTATCTATCGAATCATTCAAATTTAAACAACAAATAATTCATGCAGTCTCAGTCCTAGTTGCATTTATAATCCTACCTGATGTGGATTTCTGTCTATAATGGATTGCTCCTTGAATTTCAGTTTGCAAGAATAGTTGCCACTGCCCTTGATGTGCATGGTACCGTAGTGGTCACAATAAATTTTACCTAGTATGATATTATATATGGAAGTGGTGACCTTGCTCCACTGAAATGTTTCACCATCCTCAAACTGTAGAGTGAGTACACCCACAGGATCTAACTGGATAGAACGCCCCCAGAATTTTCCTTTCAAATTAGAATCTGCCCAAAACTTCCAACCCCTTCCCTCACAGTGACAAGCAACAATCATTGGATGATGACTAACCTGGAGCAAGCTTCTTGTTAGATGAAAATTAGCAGCATATGATAGACACAAATCACTGCCCTTTTTCAGATTCAATAACAAAAGGCAAGAATGAAGCAACAAATTTATTAGTCTATTTTTGCTGCATTTGCCTGTAAACTTTGACTCATTCCCATTAACCTTGATTGACAAGTTAAAAGAAAAACTCAGTTACCTTTTCAGAAAAAAACTTAAGTCCTTTATCGGGATAGTCAGCTTCGTAGGTCTCCCCAAGTAAAGGATTAAACGGTTTACATTGTCGACCTTCAGTTGACGCATAGCTAGACACAGCAAAAGCTGCAATGTTTAGAATTCTCATCAAATCATTTCCCTGCACAATACAAAACATAATTTTCAAACAATGCTAATTCAATAAACTAGAAACATATAAGGCATGCACTTAAAAGTATGAAGCTGAATATTTTTTTTTCATTTCTCAACTTTGTTCTACAACAGTAAACTTGGATATCTGGATGATACTGCATTTCACATTAACATTGTACATGCCCTAGCAAAGCATACTTTGCTTATGTTCCAACCAGAGTCTTGTAGAAAGCAGTATCAGAACCTATGCAGAAACAATCTACTCAAGCCTCCAATATCAGCATAGACAATGTTTTATTGTCAAGTTAGCTCTGAGATCCTAGTTCAAGCAATATGTATCTAATTGCCAAAAATGTTTATTTTCATTTAAGTTCTTTTAGGTCCAGTAGCTGTAACAGTTTATAAGCCTACATTATACATGGATATGGTTAATGTGTTTGATTCATTTTCCTATCAATGCCTCTGCTGGGGGAATTGATTACTCAACACAATGCAACAAAACTATATTTTGCTTCTTATAAGCCTATTCTACATGCTTGAACTACTTTAAAGTAGAAAGACATCCAATACTAAGTAACTTTAACACAAGTGTGAAGCGGGATGCATTGGCATTGTGAAATTTAAAGATCCAATTGTCCAAGCATTATGGTTTATTTATGAGTTATGATTACAGGCCTAATTGTAATATTCAAAATACCTTTTATATCATTAATTGAGCTTCATTTTATTCATAAACCCCATCAAGCCAAAAATTGTAATTTGGAAGGCACTGATCAAGGTCAAGTAGCTAATCTCAAACCATTCCTGCCATTACCTATCCTATCCACCATAACCCATAGGCCATAATTAACAAAGCTATACCCTTAATTTACCCAGGAAAATTCTAACCAACTCATTAATCCTAATGTTTTGGCTGTACAGCAGCTGAGAACAATTTGAATCTATATTGACCAACATATTTATCCTATAAAAACTTCAGTTTTTATGGGCAGTCAAAACTAACAAGAAATACAGAACAAAAAAGTCTTTTCAGTCTGAGGCATAAGTCAAGAAGTGGAATAGCCAGACAGCAGCTGTATAATAGAAAATTTGTAAATGTGAGGAAAATTCATTTCTTTCTTCTAGCATCTGTAGAAATGGCAAATCTGGTGATGCTACTAGAAAGCAAATTGAGTGAGAGACTAACTTTAAAACAGAAGTGAAGACAGATTCGATAAACCTACATACTAGACAGGATGAATTCTGATTATACTAGTTTAGACTTTAGAACATGTCGATCAAGTGCAAACTATCAAGCTATTGAAATGTTGAAATCTTTATAAGCAGCAATTTCCTAAAATTTAACCAAGCATATTATCTACCTTGATAAAATGAACCTAGGAGATCATGCTTTTAAAACTGCTTTGTGACAAAAGAAAGCACAGCTGAGGACCTGACCTGCTTTCCCCACTCCAATGCTCTATCAACCAGGTATGAATACTCTAGGTCTTCAAAACACTTTTGCAATGAAGACAGTGGTTCGTTAAAATAAACAGGGAGACAAACTCCAGAAAGATCCTTCCCAATATTGTCTTTAATAATTGACCACAAACCAACAGGCTTCTCTTTTTCTTTTGGCTCTGGTAGGCTATCCCTTCTTTTGACATATGGATAACTTACATCTTTGATCTCCTTATCAAACCCATGGACACCATCATAACAAATATAATCTCTATCGAATATACTAGCATTGGCCATACCTTCCCTACTTCGATAGGAAGCACTTCTTAGGGCATCAGAATACAAAAACTCATTTGTGTCAAAATATGTTCTATCCTCATCATCTGTTTCAACATCTGCTCCATCTTGACTTTCATTATCTGCCACTGAATCAGTAGCACTGCCCTCCGACATGACGGAATAGAAATCTGAGACATGAAGAGATCAAGGAGTAAGTGGACTGCTACTAACATGGAAACTTCATAATCAAAACAACCAGTTTGTAGACAGATACATCATCAACTTCCTAATACTTCATTCATACAAGACACAACCACCATAAATAAATAAAGTTGAAAATGAATGCTTTAGATGATAGGTAGTTATTCAATCTAAGAATGACATTACCATTGAAAGATCTGATTTGAATTAAAATATATGATCAGATTAAACACGACAATCCAAAATGGCATTCATATTGACTTCCTTTGCAAGTACAGATTTTAATGGTAATTCAAGGCAAAAGACATGACAATGAACATTAATACTCACCACTAAACCTTCTATTTCCTTGTCCACAGTATGATTCACGTTCCTTTGTTTCATCCACTACAGTAGTTTCCAACTCTATTTTCTCTGTCTGCATGAATTATTTTTTAGAGAAAACTAGTAAGAATCATCATTTAACATGGCACTGACAGCATATATAGGAGCAAATGGGATGTGAATTGAATAAATTCCATGACCAATTGCAGAACACTAGTATGCACTCATTCAATAAAGACAAGAGGCTGAAGTGATAAATTGCTAGAAAAAAACAAGTCTTAAGTTTGCATTACTATAAAAAGTGGTACATTGACGGTGTTTTTTTTCATAGTAAGTGGAATACAGTGATTGACCTAGGGGTAAGCAAAATCTAAGTAATCCCGGTGAGGAATGACCACATCAGTGATAGAGAAATATTACTTTTCTTGGTGTAAACAGAAGCATTACTTTAAACTACTGAGGGAGGTTCAAAAAATATATCCTAATCCCTACAATATGCTTTACATGGAATACAATGTCAATATTTGTCTCCATATCTTTCTGCACATTTTGAATTACCTAAAAAGCTAATATAGAACTTGTGATGGCCCTGGAGTCTGGCGCGACCAGCGCCAATGTGGCGCGAGTAGCGCCAGTCATTCGAGAGGATGGCGCTAGTAGTGCTACAGTGGCGCGATCAGCACCAGTGATGCCCCGAGGGCCATTCCTCTGGGTTAGCAGCACGATCAGCGCCATAAGTGGCGCGGTTAGCGCCACAAGTGCCCCAGAAAACCTGTTTTCTCTGGATTCTGACGCGGGTAGCGCCATGGTGGCGCGGGTGGCGCCAGAAGTGCCCTAGAAAAGCTGTTTCCTCTGGATTCCAGCGCGGTTAGCGCCACAGGTGCACGGGAGCTTGGCACGGTTAGCGCCATAGGTGGTGTGATCCGCGTGGGACCTCTGATGGGGCAGGTATAAAAGGCCATTTCGCGTTTTCTGAAGGCCAACAGCCCGCATCTTCTTCCTCCAGCCTTCTTCCGCCATTGTTGAGCTTGGGAGCTCCATACCTTCACCAAAGTTCATCAAAACACTTCCCTCCAAACATGAAACTTGTAGGGAACCTTCTTGTGAGGTAGAATCCTTCATCACTTTTCCCTAAAAAGCTTCAAACGGAGAAATCCCTTTCTCTAGGAAACTTCGAAAAACTCGAGTTCGGAGAGAAAAGGAGGCGATTCACAGACACCCAAGCTTGGGGGAGTAATTCTTTGGCCTTCCTTGTCATCTTAGAGGTAAGAAACTCGAGTTTTAGCGTTTCATTTGTGAGTTTGATTTTGGGATGAATAGTGACTCTTTTGAGTTAGGGCTGAAATTAGCCTTGGGTCCTTTAGAAAAGTATGTTTAGGGAGTTGTTGTGATGAAGGATTAGCTTTCAAATGTTAATTTTATGGACTTTGATTCTTGCCTCTGAGAAATGCATGTGTTGGTATTTTGTTGGTTACTTGATGTGTATAGAACATGCATGAGCCTTGATTTTTGCTCTATATGTGCCTGAGAGGCTATATGAACAATTGTATTGTGTGAAAGAAACCGTTCAAGGCACGTTGTGGATTCTTGAGTATTGGTCTGTATAGAACTTTGAGCTCTTTGTTGTGGATTGTACCGAGTCTTGTGGAGACTCTAGTACCTTGGCTAGGCCAAGATAGACCACTGTTGGTCTATGTGTGTCTAGTGACTGGTTTAGTTTTGATAACCTTAAGGTAGATGACTCAGAGGCTTATGCCTGGTATGGTTGAATCTGATGATTGATTTGAGCTTGTTATGCCTTGTATAGGGCGTGACACCGCGGGTGTCAGTGGCATAGACCACCATTCTGGAATTGAACTGTAGAGCACGGCTTTGCCAGGTAAGTTCTTGGTTTCTTGGGAGTGTTCCCACTGCTGTGTTCCACCATACTCCGAGGGAGTGATAGTTGCATTCATGATGCATGCATTGAATTGATTGTTGCTTTCTCATAATGATATGTATGCATGATTCTATGTCTTGTATGTATGGATACCTGTGATTAGATCTTCTGTCCAGTTAGATAGATATGGACCTTCCTAGGAGAAGAGCGCACCTCTTAGTTTGGTTTACTCACGTCAAGGGTGATGATGATCCCTTAAGACCAAAAGATAGATGGTCCCGTTGCAGTTGAAGCCTATTCTCGGAGGTGCCATATACGTGCGTCCATGCGTAAGGGGTAGCTCTCGATGGGATGACACGGGTGTGAGTTCCGGTCTCACACTGAGGACTGAGAATCCTGATGCTGATGATGATGCATCGTGATAGCGTAGTTCCGTAGATATACATTAGAGCTAGATGATTGACTGTGTATTGTTATGAGGGTCGGGAGGCAAGTGTTTGTGATGCCTTTGATGCTGTGTGTCATGGAAGTGAGGCAGGGTGGAGAAGATGCCTCCAAGGACTCTGAGCTTACTGAGATGTGTATCTCACCCCTTGTGGGGATTATGTTTTGCAGGAGACTCATCTGGTAGAGATGACGGTTCTCAGGGCAGAAGGTCCCAGTAGGAACAGCTGTTGCAGCACTTTGAGAGCACAGAGGCTCCTTGTTTTGTTTTGTTGATGTTTTATACCCCTGTGAGGGAAGATGTGTGTGTGCACACATGTTTTGGATTGTTTATGTACATGAACTGTATACTTGTATGCCCTCGTATGAGGAAGTGATCTTTGAGATCAGAGCACTTGGATGCTTATTCTATTCTATAGATACTGTGAGTGTCAGTTGATGTATATATATATATATATATATACACATATACTTTTGTCTACCTCCTAATATATCTGTAGAGATGTTGTTAATGCATTTGCCGTGGTTTATTTATGTTGTATTGGATTTTGAGGCTGGATTTGTTTATATTGAGTACTTAACGCAAACCATATATAATGAATCAAGAAATATGGTTTTCGAAATCACTTCCCCAGCTTTTTAATTATATAATTATGCACTTATCTGATTAAGTAATTTGTTAATACACCGGATGCATACGGGGTGTTACAGAACTGAAAGCCATGTAAATGTAACATCCAATGCTTCCATCATTAGGTACTAATTCCTACAATCATATTTAAAATCTTAAGCCAAACAAGAGGAGCTGGGAAAACTTTTAAACTGCTTACATGGCCAGGCCATATAACCACTATTGTGTAAGAACCATCTGTAATAAAATTGCAGCTTATTAATTCGGAGAGGATGTGTTCCAAAGGAAAGACCGATACCTCAAGTTGTTTTAAGGTGTCCAGCAACATAACATGTTTCTGCTGAAGAAACTTCAACTTGCTTTGAAGATAAGACACTTCGGAAAGCATAATAGACTCACAGTCATTAATGATTGTTTCACTTATGCTTTCCTGTGACAATCGTGATCGCAGCTTCTCTGTTGAAACTACGATATCTTCTGAAGTTGCAAGATCGCTACTTGTTAGAGCTCTAGGAAAAAGATCTTTTGCAGACTGCAAGGCCTCAATCCACATGGCTCTGTCTTCTCTAGACACACACCTCAAGTGAAGAGTTTTTGTCCCAGTAAATATGGAAAGCCGCTTATCATCAGACTTGCTGGAACGAACTGAAGAAACCTGTGAACAAGACATATTTAGATTTAGCACTCACGGGAACAGACAAGCAAGGAAAGTTGATACATGTATTAAAGTTGAAAAAAAATAAAAAATAATGAATAATTTTTGTTTGTCAATGATAAAAGTGCAAGGATACAATCAGACCCAGTAAAATACTACTCCTGCAGATGTCAATTTCAGCAGCAGCTAGTGAAAGACATTGCAGAACCCCATATTTCGAAAACGCCAGTGCCAGTCTGCCAGACCCAGATATAATTTAACCAATAGTCAATTACTCAATTTAACTCGAACATCAAGTTATATGGGCAAACAAATAATGATTGTTTACTCAATATTTCAAATGCATATTTTAAACACATTTCAGAGTGGATGCATGCTTGCATGCAAATGCAAAAGTTACGTGTAAGCGTCAGTTACAGACGTTTCATTCAACACCCTGCGTTATTTGACACATGAACAATCAATGTCCTACTCCTCTGACCTGATAACTGACAACCCTACCCACTCCCTCTTTCTTCTCGCAACTTTTCTGGAAAATTTGACCAAACAGGATGGAGAGAAACTCACAAAACTTCACTTCGTACATACACACACATACCAAAGCGGTGATTTAAAGTCTGATAAAGTCAGAGCAAAAGAACCCGTTAAAATACAACTTCAAACAAGAAAAAACAAGAAAATAAAAAAATAAAAACGATTCCATGATACAGATAAACAAAACAACAGCAAAATCATAAAGTACAAAAAGGCATTCCAATATTTTAGTGCAAGTGATTGGGACCAGAAAAAAAATAAAAATAAAGAGTGCATCCATCTATGATGGAGCTTAGTTACGCTTATGGTAAGTAACTAAACTAAGTATGGCAAAAGATATATACATAAACTTTGTCAGCATCTGAATAAAAATATTATAAGAACAAACCTTCAAATGTATCTCACCGAACGGTTTGCATTGCTTCCCGTTGTTACTGCTATTACCTCCTCCTACTCCTCCTCCTCCAGAACATGCTCGATTCAGATTCAGATTCCAATTCGCCTTCTTCACGAACTTCGATGACTCTTCTCCGATCACCCTGACGCTCCTATCCTTCGCCGGACTCATCAAGATCTTGTCCGGTCCGTGAATCTTGTAATACGAAAGCACTCCATCTTCCAGCACGAACCACCTCGATCTCCACCCCTTCCCGTAATTCACCCACTTGTAAAGGATCCCGGCGACACTCCCAGCCACTCCGCCGCCGTTCACGCCGGCGAAGGCCTTGGAATCGCGTGGCTCCTCCTCCTCCTCGAGATCCGCGATGGCGGCGGTGGCCTTGACGGAATCGACGCCGACGGAGGAATCCTGCGTGGAGAAGCTCGATTTGGAGGCGTGGTTCACCGTCCTGATGGACGCATCGAGCCCTAACTGATACTGACTCGGCGATTTTGCCACCACGGGGTTCGCCCGGTCCCGATCGATCGAAACCGGAGCAATGCAGCACAGAGGATTCATCTTATCACTCAATCAAAACAACAAGAATACATGATGGAGCAAGAGAAGAAGCTGATCAGAGATTGGAGATGCGAACGAAACGCAACGTGGTTTTTTTGTCAGTTAAAAATGGCATGAAATGAATGAATAAAAGAGTGTGGTGGTGAGTGAGTGAGTAGTTGTGGCAGGCTAAGCTGCCCACACAGATCCCATTTAAGGCACTAGTCACTCTTGTTGTCTCACACCATTCTCATTCCCCATACCACTTAAATCAAAATTTGTGTATTGTGTTATTAAGTTTTCATGAACGAGGCCAGTGAGAGGGGACTGCTGACGTGCGCACTTGTGCCCAGGGGAGGGGGGTGGGGGAGGCCGTGTCCGTTGGGTGAGGGAAAAACGCCTCTTTTTTTCTTTGGGCCAGGCCCATGGCCATGATGAGAGGGGGGACACTTCAAATGACGTTTCTGCACTTGGGTGTCCCTCCGCGATAGCGATGGGAACGAGGGTTTCCGGGTAATATCGCGTCAACGAAAGCGATTGTTGGGGTCAATTTGAGGTGGAACCTTTTGGTGCTCGTAAAAAGATATATAGATCGTGATTCGTGATGCTATATTGCTATATTCTACTGCCATGTTTGGGTTTGTTCAATGGGTAATGACTATGTTCTATATGTTACTTTGTAACTTTTTTATTTCATTATTTGATAAATACATTTTTTAAGTAATTTTTATTATTTTTTAAATATTAATTTTTATATTTTATTTATTTATTATTTTTAAAATATTTATCCAATTTTTTTTATAAATATATCATTTAATATTTTTCAATTATTTAAACAATTAATTTTATTAAACACATATAACTTAAAAACTTTTTAATTTTTCAGTTTTTAATTAATTTTAACGAACATAACATCCACAATGAGACATGTCATTGTTTAGTGTTGACCCAACAGCCTAAATCCAATAACTGACCTCGGATTGATTGAGTTTTGCACTTGCACCACCCCTCCAAAAAATGTATTCTTCAATTTCTTTTTGGAACTTTGAATGCCACAACTGCTTCTCGGTGGGACCAAAGAGATTAAGGGGCTTTAATTGTTCCACCTGATATCATCACTTACAGCATCTTTAATTAGAATTTTAAATAATTTTCTTAAGTTATTTTTTTTTTATTTTTACAATTTCAATCAGAAACTCTAAAAAACTTAAAAAAACTTAAAAAAACTCATACTTTTATATTTTTTTGCATGTGGCACTTCAAATTCACTTCAATTATTTTGCATATGGCACCAAAAAAAAGGATAATCAGAAACAAAATTAAATTATTAAAATTATAATTGACACCACGCTTTCAATCGAAAACAAAATTAAAATAATAATGTCACATACCTGTCCCTGCAAGTGAGAGGAACTAAGAAGGAAAGCCGTAAACAAAACTGCAGAACAACGTTTCTAGAAAGAAAGGGTGCGAAATAAGATAGGGTTTAGGACGACCTGTTACGGGGTTACAGAAGAAGAAGACAACCACGACACCGAAGGAAGGGTGGGGTTTACGGAAGAAAAAAGGGGGGTGGGGCTGGGAGGCATCATCATCCAAGGCCCAAAAGGACTGCAACTGCAGAATATAACTTATTGCTACTGCCTCCCCAGTTTTAACGTGAAATTTGTCCAAATCAAGATTTTCCAACTTGCTAATTGGAATAGGATATTGTGCGAAGAGAAAAGAGGGTGGCCTGGTGGGGTTAAGGAAGGGGTGTAACAGAGTGATACACCAGGGGGTGCAAATTAACGTTAAAAAGGGTATAATGGTCAATTAAAATATAAAAAAGGAGAATGTGGTGTACTTAGGAAAAGGTGTACATAGCAGGTTTCCAGCCCATCCCAGCCCAGCCCAGCCCAGCCTAGTTGACACAAACATGGGTGAGCGTGAGCCCTATGTTTGTTTCGGGTTGGGGGTTTCTGTAATTGAAATATCAGAAAAAGGTGGGAAGGAAGGAAGCATAATAGAAGGTTGTGGGGTTAGGGCTTTAGAGTTTAGAGTGTCTTCTCTTCTTCTTCTTCTTCGTTGAATCGCGATTGTTCTGTTGTGCGAGTGAAAGAAGAGAGATCGAAAATGGCGTTGGCTTTCGACGAGTTCGGAAGGCCTTTCATAATCCTGAAGGAGCAGGAGCAGAAGAGCAGACTTCGAGGTTTGGACGCTCAGAAAGCCAACATCTCCGCCGGCAAAGCCGTCGCTCGCATCCTCCGAACCTCCCTCGGCCCCAAAGGCATGGACAAGATGCTCCAGAGCCCCGACGGCGACGTCACTATCAGTAAGTAACTTCCACATCCCTCGCACGCACGTGCGTTAAGTTCAGTTCTCACTTCACTCTTGTTTTTGTTTTTGCAGCGAATGACGGCGCCACGATCCTTGACCAGATGGACGTGGACAACCAAATCGCGAAGCTGATGGTTGAGCTCTCGCGGAGTCAGGACTACGAAATCGGCGATGGAACCACCGGCGTCGTTGTCATGGCCGGCGCGCTTCTCGAGAAGGCCGAGCGCCTCCTCGAGCGGGGAATTCACCCCATCAGGATCGCCGAGGGTTACGAAATGGCGTCCAGGATCGCCGTCGAGCATCTCGAGCGCGTCGCCAACAAGTTCGAGTTCGACGAGTCCAATTTGGAGCCCCTCATTCAAACTTGCATGACCACCCTCTCCTCCAAAATGTAACTGCAATTGTTATTCTTTTAACCTAATTATTGCTCGTCCATAACTTGCATTGGTAACGAGCTTATTTAGTATGATGGCTTTCTTGTTTGTTTTGATGGTGTAGTGTGAATCGGTGCAAGCGTAGCTTGGCTGAGATTGCTGTTAAGGCTGTTCTTGCTGTTGCTGATCTGGCGAGGAAGGATGTTAATTTGGATCTAATTAAAGTGGAAGGGAAAGTTGGGGGTAAATTGGAGGATACCGAGTTGATCTATGGGATTGTTGTGGACAAGGATATGAGTCATCCTCAAATGCCTAAGCAAATTGAGGATGCTAAAATTGCTATCCTTACTTGCCCCTTTGAGCCTCCCAAGCCAAAGACTAAGCATAAGGTTGACATTGATACAGTCGAGAAGTTCCAGACGTTGAGGTTGCAGGAACAGAAGTATTTTGATGACATGGTTCAGAAATGCAAGGTGAGGTTTCAATTTACTTTTTTTTAACTTTCTAATAATTGTAATTGTAATGCCTGCCTCCTTACTTTAGTTTTGGGATTTAAATTTAAATTTATCTTTTTTTAACCCCCTCGGCTCCCTTTTATGTCTCCCTAGAAATTAGAATGTGTTTGTATTTAGGAACTGACAAATGGTTGTGCAGGATGTGGGTGCAACCCTTGTCATTTGCCAATGGGGTTTTGACGATGAAGCAAATCATCTCTTAATGCACAGGAACTTGCCAGCTGTTAGATGGGTTGGTGGTGTAGAGTTGGAATTGATAGCTATAGCAACTGGTATGTTGTAATTAAACTATCATATGTATGTTTGAAAGTTTGTGGATTCTTTGTAAGGCTGTACATGGTGGG
Source organism: Glycine tomentella (assembly GCA_007407185.1). NCBI lineage: Eukaryota > Viridiplantae > Streptophyta > Magnoliopsida > Fabales > Fabaceae > Glycine > Glycine tomentella. The sequence goes on along the minus strand of PYAF01003910.1, from coordinate 953,717 downwards.
TTTGTAGATATTCTTCTATGCCTATTAAGAAAGCAATGATCTATTTGCGAATACAGGTGGAAGAATTGTTCCTAGGTTCCAGGAGCTATCTCCAGAAAAGTTGGGAAAGGTATAATCTTGCTCTTGATTTCCTTTCGTGGGATTACAGGACCTGGAAATTTTATTTTTTTTGCAGTCTGTTGTCATTTTTGAATTCACATGCAATTTTGGAGGTTAGTAATTTAGAACATGTAGCAGTGGTAACATTTTCCTCTATCCTTTGCTGGGGGGTGGCGATTCTCATGCGTTGTTTGTTTGTACATTTGAATTTGACAACAAGCAAAGCAACATTGATTTGTGATTTATTTTTTTAAGGCTGGTATGGTTCGAGAAAAGTCTTTTGGTACAACAAAAGACCGAATGCTGTACATTGAACATTGTGCAAACTCAAGGGCTGTAACAATTTTCATTCGTGGAGGTATAGACATACTGCTTGATTCCTTTGTTTAACTGTTTTTATTTGAAGTTCTAGTTACCCACTTGGAGAAAGATAATTTTTTGACTGTACTGTTCTGCAATATTGTATTTATTTATTACATTTGTGTGTGGATTGATTGAAAGACATGGATGGAATGAATAACAATGGAATGAAGTGGAATGGAATATAAATACAGTAAGTAGACTTGGAGTTGCTGGAGATGTTCAAGTGAATACATACTCAATGAAAATACAGTATCATAAGTAAAATAAGAAATCAATTATAGGTTCCATCCAATACCTCCAATTTGAGTGGTAAAAATGATGGAATAGGTTCCATCACTTGCCATTCTCTTCCATTCTTTATTTTTCAATTCAAATAATGGATCTTAAATCTATTCCATTCCATTCCTCTGTATTCCATCAATCCAAAACACAGCTTTAAATATTACCTCTATTAGGCTTTGCAACTTTCAAGTTATGGATATTTAATGGAGCTTTTGAAAATAGACTTTTCAGACTGATAAGTGTCTTATAAACCTTGACAAATTAAAAGTATCCCTCTTGTTTGGTAGGTAACAAAATGATCATAGAGGAGACAAAGCGCAGCCTTCACGATGCCTTGTGTGTGGCTAGGAATCTTATCCGGAACAACTCTATTGTCTATGGTGGTGGTTCAGCTGAGATTTCTTGTTCTATAGCTGTGGAGGCAGCCGCTGATAGATACCCTGGAGTAGAACAGGTATGTATATTATTAAACTCAAGTGGTTTAATATTTATTGTCAGAATAAACAGAGTTTTTACATTTTCAGTGAATCCAATGAACCCACCTGTTTAAAGAAGCTATTAAAAATCATTGTTATTCACTGATAATGTATAGAAGCAATACTGAGTTATTGACTATGGATCTAAGTAATGGCATTGCTTAAACAAACATTTTTTTTTTTATGTATTCCCAAAGCATTATTGATTGCTTATTTTCTTTCCGTGCAGTATGCAATTAGAGCATTTGGGGATGCTTTGGAGGCCATCCCAATGGCCCTTGCTGAAAATAGTGGCCTGCAACCAATTGAAACATTATCCGCTGTTAAGTCTCAGCAAATAAAGGTAATAGATTGAACATGATGATTGCTTTGACTATGTTAAACATCTGGACTTGGTGTTGATCTACTTTTATGTATATCATGGCGCTGACCTTAACTCTGCTTTCAGGATAATAACCCTCACTTTGGCATTGATTGTAATGATGTTGGCACTAATGACATGCGTGAGCAAAATGTCTTTGAAACTTTGATCGGAAAGCAGCAACAGCTCCTACTCGCTACTCAAGTTGTCAAGATGATACTGAAAATTGATGATGTCATTTCCCCATCTGAGTACTGATATTTTTAAACTCAGTCATGTTCTACGTCAAGATGCTGAATTGGTGATAGTATTTTGTTTCGATCGATCGGTTTGGTTGTAGTCAGAGTCCGTACGTTCACTTGAAATGTAAGATTTTCGCCCGGTTTGTATCGGAGTTGGGCGATTGTTTTTGTTTTTGTTTAATGCAATTTCTATACTTTTGATATTTAACATTACGGATTCGTTATTTTTTTTATAGACGTTTTAATCTTTGTTTGTAGACCGAGTGAAAATTTGTCTTATTAGCAAGTCTTTGTATGAGCATTATCATAATTGATTTTAAAATGATGTGATTTATAATTAAATATTTTTATTATAAAATGAAATTGTTAAAATTAATTTTGAAGTGATGTGACTTACGATTAAATATTTTTATTATAAAATAAAATTGTCAAAATTGATTTTGAAGTGACGTGATTTATGATTGGATATTTTTATTATAAAATGAAGTTTAGAATTAAAATTCATTATAAAATTTTAAATTCAAGGTAGAGTAGTTCAAGTTACTTAAATTTAGAATAAATTTTGGATCTAAATCAATTATTCTGATTTTTTTTAAGTGTAATCAAATATGTTAAAACTGATTTAAAATCAAATCTTAATTAATTTTTCAACTTGAAATTAAACACACACTGTCTTATTGTGGGTACTTGTGAAATGGTTGTGACTGAGCGGTTGAAGTCTAGTTGAAAGTGTTAAAGTGCTTTAAAATCCTTTTATTTAATGTAGTTATGGACCTTGTGTTTGTCCGATGGGAGTACAATTTATTTAAAAAATAATTCTTGAAAAATTAATTGAAACTTAGTCAACTGAGGAAATTTTGACAAGCCAAAAAGTTGTACAATAGTTCAATTTATTAATTGTTTTCTAAGAACTATCGATACTACTGGCAGACTAGTGGCATAGATTGCCCTTGTTTCATATAAGCGCCCCAGTCTCAGCTGTCATGGAAGACACAACACAAGCATAGGTGGTCGTGCTGCCATGCTTGACGCTTTATCATATCTAGCAGTTGGCCCCGCCCCGGACGGCGTGAAGAAGGCACCATTCAACATTAGATCTCCTTCAGACCTCCAATTCCATTTCCTCCACTCACTCTTTGATGATTTAAAATGTTTGGTCACCTGAAATCACCCAATCACTTTCTTCGATTCATTGAATATACTATGAAAGACAATCTATTGATTATATGAAATTTTTTACTGAATATCTAATCATAATCAATTATGTATAATAAATTTGTTGATTTTTAAAATAATTATTTTAAAATAATTCAAATAACTATTTGTGATTGAATGTTAGGCTAAAATTTGTTTATCTTACCTCTTTGTGGTCATCATCATTTGGAGCAAGAAATCTATTATTGCCTTGGCTGACAATAGTTGGGGATGAACTCCTACCTATTGCATAATGTTGCCAATGTCTGTAATCATTGTTCACAACATGGAAATATCCAAACCTGCATCTGCAAATTTGTGTAGGAAATTAATTAAATCAAGCTGCTGTCTCTCTTAATTTCTAATACAAAGAATTATAGCACAAGCTAAAAAAGGCTTAGGCTTATATATCTTTTGGCACAGAACAACTAATTAATTACCTCGGCATTCTTCCTCCAAGCCCTTCTCCAAAATGGTTGAAGGCAATGGTGACTTGCATATTCTTGTCAGCTTTATAGGAATCACTGTGTCCCAAGAGCATGACCTAGTTATGGTGCATCATGTAATTGTTGGAAATGGTGATGGCCGTTGAGCCATGAACAACATCAATGATGCCATCTAAACAGTTTGACAAGGAGCAATGGTCCACCCAAATATAACTCCCACCAAAGACTGTGATCCCATCACCGTCCGATCTCGCACTCCAGCTACGATGGTCAGGAGAGTCACTCACATAACCACTGCCACCCCTTTTGCAATCATGGATGTGTATGCCATGGATTATGATATTGGTCTTCTTGTGCACTCTAATGCAAGGTCCTCCTCCAGCAATGTGGATGGTTGCTCCTCTTCCATCAATGGTTTTGTAAGAATCAACAAAGTGATCCTTGTGTAGCTTGATCACCAAGTCATGCTTGAAAATTATCCACAATGGCTCTTGTTGAATAACCCCATGTCTCGATGTTCCTGGCTTCGGGTTCACAGGGTTATCAATAGGGTCAGTCACCACTTATATTTTTCCATCTTTTCCACCAATGGTATGCTTACCAAACCCAATTGCACAACTAGCGAAATGCTTGCGGTTTCTTTCCCAATTAGGGTCACACCTCCAACAATCATCAATGGGGTTCCCTGTTCCACAAGAAAGATACCCCAAGTTTCTCCTTGATCCATTGATGCTCGATCCTGTACAGTAAAATTAAAGAACATGCTCCTTAATTTCAGTGTCATCATGCTTAAACATGATGCAAGTACATGCATGCATGTGATTTGTAGTCTTGAAAAAATGTTGATTATTAATGAGAATGAAAACTCAGATTTCTCCTATGGTAATCGATTGCTCCTATGGAAAAAAATGCAATTGTAATGAGGTCGCTGGCGCATATGTTTCATCATAAAAGGTTGTGGTCACTAACATTAACATGTGTTTGTTCTATTCCTAGTGCTCTCATGTCGACAATAAGTTGTGGTCACTGTGACATGTTTATCACAAAAGCCATGCGGAGAATATTCTACTTTATTCATTCATGGAAGTGCATCATGCTGATATAAAAAGAGAAAAATGTATAAAAATAATGTACATAATTAGTTTAAATTAAAAGAATTTGAATTTAAAATTTAAGATATATAATATATAAAAGTTAAAAACCACAGCTCCATTCTTTAAGGATAAATAAATTAAAAGATAACTCTTAAGACTTTAGTTTAATATATACGGATGAATAGTTGTTGTTACTTATAAAAAATATAGCATCTAAGTTTAACACGAGTTTATTGTCTCCAAATACTTTTTGTCGTATTTTCATGGTAATGGACTGTAGTAAAATAGTACAAACCAACTGGTAATGCAACATGCAGTTTATGTGGTAAAGAAGAAAAATGAATCAAAACAAAAGATAAAAGATCTTTCTGTTCTCCAACCGAAGATTTTGGTAGAATAAGACAGCGTAATTTTGTTTGAAGATAGAACATTTTAAAAGATGCCACGGGGGAGGGAGTAGTGTGTAAAACTGTAACATGTAGAAAACAAAGTACTGAATATAACATACTTCTGCACTTCCTGGACCACTAATTCAGGGTCTTGAACTGGAGAAGCATAGATCTCAGATGGGGCAAGAAGCAAGAACTGGAACATAAATGTGAATGAAAATGCCATAATGTCTTGAACTACCTAAATGGAGGGAAGAATAAGAGGAACATTAATAGAGGGAAATTATACAGTTATATGACTTGCTCTATATGTATGTATAAATGAGATAGAACTTGAGCTTATATAGGTAGTAATTAAACTGAAAGAGATAAAGGATTCTGAATTCCTGATTAAACTAGAAAAGCTTGTTTAATGTCCAGGATTTGTGCATTAAAAATTCCAAGGTCAATTTACACACTATTATAGAGTCTGTAGACCATTACTTTAATTAGCAAATTATGCTGATAAGAAGAAAAAAATAACAATACACTGAAATTTGAGATTTATGAAGTATCTGTCTGTATTCGCGCCTAAGAGGTACCGTTGGAGTTGACACTTGACAGCATCAGAATCTGGCACTTTCTTTGTCTATCATCCATCAATTATGCTGCATGTAGTATTGGTCGTTAAATGAGGTACAGTTTTGTTTTTTTATTCATGATCGAGCTATTTCACATTTTCACTCTCACCGGTGCATATATGTAATATATCCTATCATTTTTTTCGCATCATACGGAGACAATTTTGTTCGAGTTGATATAAACGACAAAAATCTATGAATGCTTTATGTAATTGGCCAACTACATATTCAGAGATGCATACTCAAGATCACCAGCTAAATTGGAATAACTAGCACCAGTTGATAATAATTCACCTATCATTTTATTTTGATGAATAGTAATATTGGTCCAAGAAAAGTTACATGTTGCTTTCATGTCAGATTCCTCCCGCTAAATAATTGTACTAATTGGTTGTGTCCTTCGTTCTTAGTGAAACGTCTCTATATGTATTGCATTTTCAACAATAGTGAATGAATGTGTATGAGAATTCCTAGTAATCCTAGGATTGTGATCCGAATTGCTCAGCATGATTCAGAATCCCATAGCTGGCTTTGTTTATTAAATTTATAATAATTAACAAATCATTGTTCTTTTTACTTTTTGGAGGCTAAACTGCCGTCTGGTTTCTCTCAAGAAATTAAAAATGGCTAAATGCATAATTTTCCAGCAGACTATTCTATGCTGTGGGTGTAGTCGTGTAGATTGTCTCACATTATTCTGGTATTTAATTTATTTCCATTTATAACAACTTCTCATAAATAATATTAGAGTGACAAATCATTGTTATCACCAGAAAGAATAAATTTATATACAGTTCAAATGCTTTCTCTAGAAACCATGGAAAGCCGGCGTTGCATATAGTTGAGAAATTCTTTGTTCCCTGCCTCGCAGGATAAAAAGCAACCTTTGATTACTATAAATTATTTTTTCAGACTCCCTTTTATTTTTAGAGTTTAATTTTTGAATTTGGGTCTTATTATAAAGAACAATAAAAAATAATATCAAGAAAATTAAATAGTGATATTTCAATAAAATTATAATGAGGTTTAATTGATCTTAAAATACACCTGAGTGTAGATTGCCAACATATTTTTTCTAAAAAAATGAGTGATTGACATTAATAACTTTCATTTATAGTTTAGGTTTAAATAATTTTTAGGTTCTAATATATATTTGATTTTGTTTTGATTACTTGATAAAAAAAATTTGGTTGTTTTGAGTTCATAATATATTAAAAGTTTTGTTCTGGATCCTATTATGAGTTAAGCGATCATATGATATCATTTTAACAAAAGATATATATTATCATTTTAACAAAAGATATATATTAGAAGAATCATTGAGATAATGTTATTTTAAAATTTAACTTATTCCAA